>CP141142.1:600000-1124588 GCA_035235625.1 Saururus chinensis
TGCTGGTAAATGGCATCTAGTTTTTCAATATAAAGGAGTACTGTACCTTCCAAAATGTCTCGAATATCCTTGGAGGGTTATAGAGAAACGCTGCAGCAAGCCTCTCAGGATAGTGATTTTGCAGTATGTTTATAGTCTCCCTGGCAGTCCTGATGGGCACAGAGTTTGCAAGTGACCATCCAGTGAAGTCGATCAGCCAGACCATCTGCTCTTGCCCTTCAGGAAGGTTCATAATTGCATTCTCTAGTAAATACACTAGATGCCGTAGCTGATTCTCATGTGATGATGTATTCTGCTTTTAATGATCAAGAAACAGTAACTTCTTTTGGTCTAATCCAATTTACACGTAAGACCACAGGCATTGCACAGGCAGACATCAGATCAGAAAATATTTAATGCTACATCAAACAAAAATCACAGACCTGCTTTCCTGGCCTCAATATAAGAACAGTTCTTCCTTGCCGGTCAAAAAAATTTGCTCTATATACTTTCCCAGTTTCACCTTCACTTGCCACCTCATGCTGAAAGAGAGTAAATTAAAATACAAGAGGGAAGTGGCCACCCCGATCTCATAAGCATAAAATGAGGAGACCTAAATGCATGTGTACAGACAAAACATGCAAAAACTACAACTGAAGATAATAAAAAGAAATTTTTACTCTCTATACTTAGAGATCATTATGTTAAATTTAAGGTAAAATTATTATTGAAATAAGTAATTACCAAAATGGATGAGAGAGAAGCTTAATTACTATAGTATTCTGACATTCCACGTATGCATTAGCATAGCGACTGGCACCTATACGGATTTCTTTTTCATTTTTTCCATAATTTCATCACTTAGAGTGGCAAAACAAGCATCTCGACAGTAGGAAGGAAGAAATAAAGGTTAAGGTGATTTCATCACTCACAATGAAGAATCCACAACACAGTCATTTTAACAATGGCGGGGCCTTGTAAGGCTTCATTTACAACTCCTTTAGACTATTTACATGTGTCATCTTCAATACCACATTTGAATGACTTGCTGTCTACGAGGACTAGATTTTTGGTCAAAGGAGAGCTCAGGGTCCAGGTCGCACTAAGGGCAAGAAAGGTATTGTGACCTCATTAGACAATCTGTTTAGAATAGGGGTCTCCTGTCCCTACTCCGACCCAGACCCCAGCCTCGCCCTTGACCAAGAAGACAATTGCTAAATCATCCAAATATGGCACTGAAAATGACGGACGTAACTGGCAATAAGGAGCTACAAATGAAGCCTCACGAGCTGCTCGCCATTATTAAAATGACTGTTGTGATTTCTTCATTGTGAATGACAAAATCACCTTAACCTTGATTTCGTCCTTCCAACCAACAAATTGCTTGTTTCATCACTTGAAGTGACAAAATTATGAAAAAAAAATTGAAAAAAAAAAATGCACATGCAACATTTGCCGCTGGCACCTACATAGTATGTCAGAACACCACTTTGGTAAATAAGTTTCTCTCTCATCCATTTTGGTAATTATTTATTTCAATAATTTTCCCTATATTTAAGTACAATTGTCTATATGCTTGTGCGACGATTTAATAGAATGGCAAGGTGGCAGGGAAACCAGGTGGGAGGAACACCTAGCCTCCCTTTTTAACACCTTAGATAACCTGCAGTAGCTGCAAATGCTGTTGCAATATGCAAAAATAATAAGAAATAACTGAGATTCGACTGTTACTTTAAATATTGAAGAAGTTGCTTTAAGAAGTGTATATCCTTATAAGTCCAGAGAAACAAAGGCCAACAACTTCACAGTAAAATGAAAGCACTGGAAGTCTCATATCAAGTAAAGATAGATGGAGGGTACCCAGCGGATTTCCTCTGGTTTGAATACTGATCTCCACTTTAAAGTTTCATCCAACATTTTTCTTGCTTTGTCAATATGCCAGCTCCGAGCTTCCAAATACCTCCTCAGGCAGGCATCTGTACAAAATTGTACACTACGCCCCTTTAGAGGTCCAATTGCAGCCTTTAGCTCATTAATCTGCTCAACAAAAAGAAGGATGAAAAGAATTAATAAAGCATCTTGGTAAAGAAGCAATGGTAAACTGTAACTGGTAAAGGAACCAGAGTCGAATGGTCACTAAATGTTGAAATAAGAACGAAGTAGACATTGATACCTGTCAAATGATAACTGGATTACATAATGACCCATTGCACAGAAGAGTATGTGAATCAAACACCGCCTCCCTCCCCACCCCACACAACAGAACAAAAAAAATAGAAAAGAGTGTCATCTTAATATATTAAGGATTAAGAATGCTACACTGTGTTACAGGAGTATTTGCTCATACGGTTGTATTGTCATTACTAGGGCAGTCTTATGGGTAGTTTAGTAAATCATGTCTAATCTTATTTAGTAATTGGTCCATTATGTTTAATTTTATTTTGCACTTGGTCTGCCCTCACGAAAGTGAAGGGCAATTGAGTATTTTGTCCTTCTTAGCGGCCCTAAGCAAATAGAGAGGCTGGTGGGCTCTTTATTTTGTACTCCAACTTCATCATTATTCAATACGAAGTGTTCTTATTCCTCTCCACAAGCCCTAATTCTATCACACAGAAGAATGGAGAGCAACTTTTAACTAATTTCAAGTGTTCAGGCTAAATGGTGCTACCAGAGAAAAGAATGAAACTTGAGAGGTGGTGTCGTGTCCATCTGCAAACATGTAAATGAGTTGTTGATGCAGCTAAAAATGATCATAATGGATTCATGTTTTCCATAGATAAGACACCCTCACATGCTATACACCACTGGGATTCGACCTTGCAACCTCTCCCACAATTGCACGAGATCCAACCAGCACAACTAATGCTGTATAATGTATTAATGTTATCTTTCATATGAAGCCAACACTTTTCAGTACTCAACCATTGCATGCATTCAGCTAAATCAATTGAGAATAGCACTTATAAATTTCACATGAATACCCAAATAAAGTACACGCATAATAGTCATTTACCTTTGCTTCTTGACGAATAGGATTGTTCTCCTGATGATCCAGAGAATTATGCTTTCTTCGGAACATTATATTTCAGGGAAGTCCAACCTGCAGTGACAATAACTGTTATAGCCCCTCAAAATGAATTGGCAATTATCATATCACAGGCCTGAGAAACTTTTAAGCAATGAATTGGTCAACGATAGCAACAGAGCATGTCATGCTGTTCCCAATATTGTTCTGCACACTCATTTTAATTAGGTATGTTTCATTAGAGTTACTCCGAATATAACAAATCATGCTAGATTCCCAAGGAATAGCCTAGCATCATGCTATTAAAAGCAGCATTCTAAGTCCAAATCAAGTACGTAATATGATAGAGACAGGCAACATATATGCGGAACACCAGGCTAAAATATTACAATAGGTTGTAGAAAGGGAAACCCGAATAAGAAAGAAAACGGCATGTACAAGTAAGGCAAATGAAAAGCAAACCAACGACGAGGTCCTCACCCAAAAAAAAAAAGAAAGTAATTCGGCAACAAATAAACGACCAAACATTGACAAGATGAGCGAAGTTAAACTGGTAGTAGCTGAGTAGCATGGTTTCAGGAATATTAGATAAACAATAGCAATATTCATAACATCAGTAGATGACCAGGTTCAAAACACGCAATATGACAATTAGCTAGTGAATTTAAAACCGATAAACCGAGCACTGTCACAATACAAAGCATAGTTGTTATTCGCACAAATTAGCAAGATCATCTATGGTTGAACAAGGTACCATATTGGTCCATATCAACAACCGCTACATATATTTTTCAAACAACAACAACCAAAAAAAGAGATGAAAGACTCTACGCAATCACTAAAAGGGTAAAAATTTCCACAAAGGATCATTCGGAGCAAAGCTGAGCCCAGATCGCAAACAAAAGAAGGAACAACGGATATGAAGAGGATTGGGTAGATGAAAGTAGTGAAACTGAAAAGCAAGCAGACCCAATCGGCCAGGGATGTGTGGGAATACACACGCTCGTATAGCTGGGTTGAGAAGGAAAGCAGGCGAAAATCCCAGAAGGAACTACCATCTCACTGTCAATTCAGAGTGGTTGCATCTTCCAAAAATCATAGGTTACACGAAGGAATTATTTTTTTTTGGTAAAAAAAAAAAATCTGGTAGACAACCATACATCCAAACGTGAGCAGAAAGACGAGCTTTTTCACTTTCCCAATTGTGGGTTTGATGCAAGTGAGAGAGAATAACAAATGACATGAAAGTAACGTTGACTACCAGTACCAGACCGGAGAGACAGCAGGGAGAAGTGTGAGCGTTCTGTTTGTTTGTTTCTGAAGAGTCGGGAGCCGCCCGCCTGATCTCTCTCTCTCTCTCTCTCTCTCTCTCTCTCTCTCTCTCGGAGAGAGTGTTGAGTCTAGTCTCTCTCTCTCCTGCACTTTTACTTTGTGTGTGTATGCTCCACTCTACGTGGATATTGTAGATTCGCATTTTTCTACACGACGCTTTGACCGCTACTCCGGACTCGAAATCAGGTTAAAGAAGGGAGGGAAATGAGTGCAGCAGGAGCGTTTGATATTTGAGATGGACGGCAGCGTTTTATATTAACGCTAATATTAATATAAAAAATATCGACGCCAGTGACACACGGTAAATATGTCTATTTAATAATTAACATATTTAAAAGTAAATAAATTGAGACATAAATATAAGTTTACGTGTGAAAAACCACAATAAACAAATGCACGGGCTCCCCCCATGCATCAGAGATGGAGCATTAAAAAATAAAAACGCCTCCAGATCCCTTAGCGACTGCTTTATTCTACCCCTCTTTAATTCCTCTTTTGCCCCTCTTATTTTTCCCTCCCCTCCCTTCAAGTTTCAACGGTCAAGAAATCATCGCAATCAAACTTAGAAAATGTTTTTCTGAATCACTTTCTATGACCAGAGGATATACGGAGGGTCCACCGTACTCATCTTTTGTTGATACGGCATCGCTGCCCATTGTTAGTCACCAAAGAATTCTAAGTAATGCTAGACGAGTCTAATTAGAGTTTTAATTGGATTTCACAATTCAAAGTTCGGCTCACTTATCAAATCAATCAAAACTTGATGTGTAAATTTTTTATATATAATTTTGATGTAAAAATATTATTTTGTACCCGAATACAAAAAAAGTGGCACGATTTGAAATTTTGGATCTGCCGAGATCCAAAGTCAATGGCATTTTCAAATCTAGGTAAAGACGAGACGATCTCTTTATCATTTTAATTAATGAATGAATACCCATTAACCGTTGTTTGAATGAAGGCATGTGATACGCGGGCAATCTTTCCTATTCATTGTACAATATTTTAAGTGACAATTTGAATGATGAAAGCGATATGGTGATAGGAACGTGACCTGATTAAATCACGCATAACCTTCCTCTGCTCCGTCTCCCCCGTGGAACCCTGCTCTGCTACCACAAACACTCACCTTCTCATGAATCTCGTTAATATTATTATTCCACATCAATAATGACCGTGTTCATCATCATTACTGGCACTTGGAGGGTTTTTTTATGCTTTTGAACCGTCCCCAACAAAAGCAAAATATACTCTATTAGAGTAAAGGGCATGGCATGGCCAATATATTGCCTTCACTAATTAATTATTTATTTTAATTTGCCAAACCAAAAAGAGTCAATGTCTGCATGACCACGCACACTTTCAAACTTTCCATCCACCTCCCTAAACATGGCTGAGTTTTAAAATAATTATATAAATAATATTTTTTTAAATAATAACGGAAGTAATAAATAAAAAAATATATTTACTAAAATTGTATTGTTTTTTGCCACGTACGTGCTAGCTAATCACTAATGTTTATATAGCTTTGTTTTATTTTTATGGTGATTTTGTCACCATTAAAATGGTGATTTGATATAGTAATTTCGTTCTTTCTAAAGGATTAAATCAAAATTTTCATGGTGATTTTGTCTTTAATAGTGATGTTGCCATTGCAAAGGATAAAATCACCATTAAAAAAATTGATTTCATCCTTTTACCCCCTCCTTCACCTTGTTTTGTAAGTGATTCAGCCGCCTCTTCCCTCTCCTCATGCTGCCTCTGTCTCCTCTTCAATCTGCCCTGCCTTTTCTTTCTCCTCACGCCGCCTCTGTCCCTCTATGTTCTAGGTAAGAAAAACGGGACTTTTATACTCACCGGCAGACAAGTTCACAAGGACAAAGTTAAAAGGGAGGTCCTTCTCATAGAGGAGACATAGGCAGTATCAGGAGATGAGGGGGTCGAGGAGGAGATAGAGGCAGCGTGAGGAGAGGGAAGAAGCGGTTAAATCACCCACAAGATAGGGTGGGGATGGGGGTAAAAAGACTCCTGATTTCGTCCTTTTAGAAGGACAAAGTAAAAAATCACCATTAAAAATATGATTTTATCCTTTAAAATTAAAAGGACAAAATTATAAAAAAATTTAAAAAAACTATGCAAGTGCCAATGCATGGTTGGTGCCTGCATGGCAAAAAAAATAACATTTTGGTAAATATTTTTATCTCTCTATTGTTTCGATAATTATTTTATTTTTAAATATTATTTATATAATTTTCCCTTTGAGTTTTTCAATTTATGCACCAAACACTTAAGAAGTGGACACTATTTGTGTTGGGATTCCCCATAAGGGTGTATATCTTTTAGAGACCCGTTTATATAAGTATGGGCTCATACATGACCACTTGAGCATAAGCCTTTAAGACTGTCAGATTTAAATTCAGCATCAAGGGGTATTTAATCCTTGAGTAATATGAGTTATCGGATTTAAATTTGATAGCCCTAAGGGCCTGGACTCACATAGTCACTCGTGAGCCTAGCCTCTTATAAACTTTTTCCTATTTTTTAATGTTTAGGGTTTAGAAGGGGGATGGGTGGAAACAGGCCTTTGGGTGTACAATTTGTACACAATGTACTAAGTTAATTTAAATTAAAGTGTGGGCTCCCAGTTTTGCCTTTCGATCCTTGTTTCAATGGTTAAGGATCGTTTGTTCACAATGTGTTGAGATCAACAAGACGTATTCTACTCTAATTTGTTCGGCCAAGAAGAAAAGTGGTGCACCCATAAATGAGCACGTATGGGCAAGTCGGTGTTTAATAATATTCTCCCATTCAAATTCAATGTTGAAAAACTATTTTCATTATGAGAGTTATTTTACAAGGGTCTTTAGGCCCTGTTCGGGAGGCAACATGGTTTTTCTCTTTTGATGTAACATATTACCTTAAAGAAGGCAAACACTTTTCCCTCCAAAATGTTAATCCAAATGGGGCTTTAGTTTGAGGTGATCTTTTGATGCAGGAGCTCAAGTTCAGTTGGTTACTTGAAGTAAAATAATCAAACTGAGTGAGGCATTTGATCGAACACTGGTGGACGGGTTTAAAACTTGTGAGGGTATTTCCGATATTCACTAATGGGTGGAATTATAGTGTGTTGGTAAAGCGGGTAAATACTAGAAAACTGAGAAGGGTGTTTACGTCATTACAGTTTAAACATTGAGGTCGTTAAATCTGTTAATTGTCGTCTTCAGCTAGACTTCTAAACAGTGACAAAGCTCCAAACGTCGTCTCCTTGATTTAGAAGTTCCATTAGCTCATAAGTGTTCGAAATCAATTCATTAAGTATAAATAGACTTATGTAATAGAAGATAGTTAGTTGTTGTTGCATTTTCAAAGCTTTAGCTTGTGTGAGGATTTCCTCTCAAGGGTTTGTTCCCTGACTATGTTGAGTGAAGTTGCAGAGATCTACTTGGGTTGATCTTTTCAGCTTGTGTTTGTAATTCGAGTTTTAGATAAATGAAGAGAGTTTGTTCGTTTTCAAATCCCTGACTGCATCAATTTGGTATCAAAGCTAGTTTGTTGATCTTTGATGGCAGCAAACGATTGGAATGAAGGTGCCTCCAATGTAACTTCTATGGTTGACATTTTGTTGATTCAGTAGCAAACGTAGCAGTCGATGCAATTGATAGCCACATAGATGGAGACAATGAATCGAAGTTTGAACTTGATCATGATGGCTACTGTAAATCAAGTAAGAGACTCTCTGAGAAATGCATATCCAAACCCTCGATTTGCGGATCAAGTGCATCCTAGAGTTTGAGTACCATAGTGATCTAGGTCGCAAATTGATTCATCATCTAGTAGAGAAGAAGAGGTAATTCATCCCGAACCAATAAATCAGCCAGTTGTGAATCATTTTCAACCTTGATTTAAGCCTAAAATTGAGTTAGCTAATTTTAATGGCCAATTGAACATTGAACAATTTCTAGACCTCGATATAGACAATTATTTTTACTGTCTAGATGTACCTAAAGATATGAAATGCGGAGTTGTGGCTTGTAAATTGAAAAGTGGAGCATCGGCCTGGTAGAGCCATTTACAGCAAGATAGAGTTGCAAAAGGTAAACACCAGATTAACTATTGGCCTCGAATGAAAAAGTTATTGAAAGATATGTATCTACCTATGGAATTTGAACAATTATTATTTCAGTAATTTCAAAATTGCAAGCAAAATTCAAGTTTTGTGTTAGAATATGTGGAGGAATATTTTAAGGACCCTCATCTCTAAACCGGTTTTGGTTTTCTTTAATTATTGGTTATTGTGAGATTAACGCGTTTTCTGATCTTATTCGGTGATTTCGTAAAATAAATAGTGTTTGTGATGGTTTTAACCAAAATTAACTTCAATATTAGTGGTTTTAAGTGATTTTAAACCAAATGTGAATTTTTGAGATTTTTCAGAATTTTCACTATTTTCCAAAAATTAGGGTTTTGACGGGACCCCTGTGGGCCCCACCGTCGACAATTTTATTTTTGGGTCAAATGAACCTAGACATATACTTAAGGTCATACAAAAAATTTTAGAATTTTATTAGGCTTAATTGGTGCTTAAATTTGTAAAATACCCACTTTTAACCTACTTTTCCTATTTACACCCCAAAACTTACCTATGCATACCCCAACCCTTACTATAAAAGGACAGACCTGAGCCATTTCCATTTTTGGGAATAGGCTAAGGAGGGAGGGCTGGCCTTGTAACGACCCGTTTTTCGGTTTTGCCTAACCCGGGATGTTAAGGGTAATTTAGTAATTTAAAATTAGTGTTAGGGGGTTTCATTAGGTGAAATCCCCGTATTCGGGTAGAGCTCAGAGTAACGAGTGTAATGAATCAAAGAACACACGAAACGGAGTTCGAGAACGAAAGTTACAACCTCGGAAAGCATGCCACATGGGCGGGACCCACTTTAAAAGTGCGAGATAACCTACCCATGTGTGGTCTAATTTCGAAGGGCTCGTCGATATGAGTCTATCGGTACTAGGAACGCACAATTCCAACCTCAGAAAAAAAAATGTCATATGGGCGGGACCCACTTAGAAAGTACGGGATGACCTACCCATGTTTTTGTCTTATTTCAAAGGGCTCGTCGACACGAGTCCATCGGTATCAAGGGCGTGAGATTTCAACGTCAAGGTTGAAAGTTATTGCGTTTTGAGGTTAAGATATTATTTGAATAAAATAATATCTTTCTGGATAGGATCAACGACGCAATGGATAGGACTGCTGACAAAGCGGATAGGATTGATAGTGGCTAGGATTGCTGACAAAGCGGATAAGATCGATAGTGGATAGGCTTGTTGACAAAGCAGATAAGATTGATAGTTGATAGAATTGCTGACAAAGCGGATAGGATTGATAGTGGATAGGATTGCTGACAAAGCGGATAGGATTAATAGTGGATAGGATTGCTGACAAAGCGGATAGGGTTGACACGTGTCAACCTCATATCTATCCAATTCTTCTATAAATAGCATCCTTGACATCCAGAAAGAAAGAGAAGAATTCTCTCCCACGTTTTCTCATTTCTCTCCCACGTTCAGAAACTTCTATTCTTCATTTCTCACTAATTTTAAGTCTGAATCGAGCAATCCAAAAGGCGTTTCCTACAGAATTCAACATTTTGGACGCTGTGGTGGGGTCAGTTTCGTTATTTGAGGCTTCTACTATTACAAATTTGTAACCAAGGATTAAGGTAGGGGACTTTAAACTCTAAACATGTGCTTAGTATAACTTCTTTACGCATGATTTAACATGATTAAGCTTATGTGATTGATTTATATGAGACATGTTATGTGATGAATTGTTTTAGCATGAATATTGCTCTGTTTTGAACGATGTGATGATTAATTCATGGGCTTAAGAACCCGGAATAATCATAGAGTGATGATGCCCGCTGAGAAAAATAATCGGCAAGTGGTGCACATAGGGTAGAGCATCGTGGGAAAGCTCTGTCCCTAAGTGGCCCTCGTTTGCCCCATGAGCGCCGAGGGTAGGCCGTAGGGTGTCGCGGCTTTTGGATTTGTTGTGATTTGGAATCGTTGTGTTTTCTGCATAATTTATCGTGATAAAGGTTTCTAAAGAAAATGTTGTAGGGATTTCAAACAGATTTCTGCTTAGCATCTCTGTTAGATTTTAAATCAACCTGCTGAGTATTTTAAAATGCTCACCCACCCCCAGATCCTGCAGGTAATGCAGCGAGGGCGAAGGTGAAAGACGTGTAGTGTCACAAATATTTATCTGCTTTCTGATTTTGGAAAAAATGTAATATTTATATGATTGCAGATTAAGGGCATGATGTGCCCGAAGACTTGTAAGGCTTGTAAAACTTCAAACTCTACGAACCTAAGTCCATGGTTTGTGTGAAATATGTTATTATTAATATTTTGCTGTGCTATAACTCCGTGGTATGCCTATGATTAATATAAGGCATATATGACTGTGATCCGCATTGATGGCCATCGTGTTTCGGACGCACATGTGTTGGCGGAGCGTGTCGAACATTATGATGAAAAAAAAAAAAAGAGACAGCCGTCACAGGCCTAATCCCCACTTAGGCCTGAATTAGAAGCCGATTAAGGTAAGCTTACTCTAATTAAGCACTAATCCATGACTTTCTCCTTAATCTCTTCCAAATCTACTATTTCCCCCTTGATTCAATTCATTTTTGGGCATCAAAAACTACTTATTTATGTTTTACTACAAACCCTAACATTCAAAATTCGATTTTTACTACCAACAAGCCCTAGATCTAAGATTTAATTAGGGATTTCTTGGGTAAATAGATTTCTATTAGAGTTTAATTCAAACTCATTGTGTTTTCAAGGATTTCAAGAAGGGTGACTCTTCAATCCGAGCTTAATCAAGTGCTGAGGTAATGGGTCTTCAAAATCTGTGTTTATCCATGGTAAAATTCTTCATTTTTGGCTTATTTCGAAATGGAGTTGCTTGATTTGGTGTGTTAATGGTAAGATTAGAAAATGGAATTATTTAATCCCGATTTCTTAGGGTTTTGCATTATTATGGTATGGTTTGATGTTCGGGAAGTCAAGAAGGACTTTTGATGATGATTAGGGTGTTAGATGTGGATTTGAAGTGTTATCAATGGTGTTTCGGTTTGAATTTGCGAAAGGAAGAAGATGAACTGTTCTGCCTTGTTGGCGATCGAACGACCCTTGTGGGCGATCGAATGACAACACTGCCAAAACGACACTTTTCTAGTTCAACCGATCGAACGGCCTGCTAGGCGATCGAACGGCAAAACTGGGAAATTCAAAATTTTGCGTGTAACCGATCGAACGGCCTGAAGGGCGTTCGATCGGCTACACAGTAAATTGTATGTTGTGCATATGATGTCTATTTTGATAATTCCACTTTAGCTTGCCAATTTTATATGAATACGGAGTATTTTGAGCCATATTATGCTACTGAAAATGCATGCTATTGAGGTTGTGAAGTTGGGATATATGCTTAGAGATTTATAAAATGGCTTAGGTTTTATGGCATGATGTTGGAATTGTCATCTTGAAATTGTGAATGGTTGATTTCCTATGGTTGAGCATATTTGCAGTAGGACTACAACCTATTATTGGATTGATTTGTCATGATAGAGTGTAGTTAGTTGGTGTGGATGTTGGTGATTGCCATGACTCAATGATGAAATGAGTGATGTTATATGTGTTTAGCCTTTGTAGTTGAGTTTTGAATTGAGATATGATTTCAATAATTTTTCTTCTATGATTTCCGCTGGAATTCATGTTTAGACGGTAATTCACATGTGTAGTGTGGTAGTGAGTTTATTTTCAAGCATGTTGATATGCATTGTGTGAGATGCTTCTACTAGTTACACACACATGTGGGGGTTAAATGATGATGTTGAAGCTTGATATTGTGATTATGAATGATGCATTAGGGGCTGATGAGAGCACTTATCATGGATTAGGACTCATGTATGCTTTGCCCACGTATGTACCATGTTGCATGCATCATGAAAATGGATTTCCAATTGGGGCTTCATCGTGGTTAATCAAATTTGACCGATTAGATACAATGTGATGAAATTGTATGCCGGATTGATCGGTTGTGGATTAATCGCAAGTTGATTGGTCCGAAAGGACATATTTTGGATTTGAGTTCCTGTGTGGAACGAGTGTACTCCCCGGGTTGAGTCTTGTTAAATGGAATGATGTGGGGACGAGTTGTGTACTTGTCTTGCGGATTATGAGAATGTTATTATGAGTGTCATCTGGACCCTGAGAATCCAGTGTGGTATGCCGTGTGCACCCCACTACCACGTGTTCTAGGGTTCTCTGTGTGAGAACTTGGGCTCTTCCCTCCGCAGGAGATGTCCCTGGGCAAACACCCCTGCTCTAAATTCTCTATGTGAGAATGGGACATCCTTGGCCAGGATTGTCCAAGGCGAGCAACATTAGAGATTGACAACCCTGATCTTTCTTTAATTCTTGTGTAGAATTTTGGACTATGACACGCCTTCGTGGCCTTGTCTATGCTCCCGTCTGTGTGACATTAATGTGTGATTACTCTTAGATGGAGGTTGATTTTGATGTTATGCATGTGGAATATGTATGTTGGAGATACATCCATGCATGTTGATTTTGATGTTATGCATGTAGGAATATGTATGTTAGAGATACATCCATGCAGGTTGAATTATGATATGATGCATGTGGAATATGTATGTTAGAGATACATCCATGCAGGTTGATTATGCAATATGATGCAGTGTTAGGTGATATGAATGTGTGATCAGAAAGTGATGCACCATGTAAATCGTTGATCTGAACGATCTCATTACTATGCTATCGTATTTTCAACGTTGATAGTGATATTAAAACCATTGCTGAGTTTGTTAAACTCACCCCTCTTTTTTGGTGTTTTGATTTGGGGCTGCATGGTGCGACACACTGACGGACAGGATCTCCTCTTCGAGGAAAGGTCGGAGATGACTTGGATGTGATCTTGGAGATCGTTGTGTGACTTACCTTCTTTTGTTTCATGCTTATGTTTAGAACCTTGTGTAGGGTTCTTGTTTTGGATTTATGTCACATTTTATCGTTGTGATGCTTATGACTTATTTTGAGCCGGTGTGGGCTTTATTTAACTAAGCTTGTGGGTTTGAGATTGTTGTTTACTTCGTGATAAGCAATACTCTTTCTTCCCTTTTATTTACTCTTGCTTAAAGGATTGTGCATACTCCGTATTTCTGTTAATCGCCCGTGGTTAGGGTTAAGTCTTCCGCTAGATCGTTTCTCAATTTTCACTTCGTCGCCCCCGCGCGCTTGACCGGCCCCTGGACCGGGTTCGGCTCGGGCATCGCCGGGGCGTGACAAATATCACAGGCTATCTGCCAGGAATGGTTTAAATGAAAATGAAGCACAAATAGTGCAAAGATTTATTTGTGGACTCCAACATGATTTACAAGTAAAGTTGGCAATTAAATCTATGGGAACTATTAATGAAGCTATTCAGTCTGCACTAAGAAACGAGAGCCTTATGGAATAGTCTAAAAATAAGACATCTTAGTATAATCAAATGCCAGGAGAAGGAACAAGTTATCAACGAAATAAAGCTGTTGATGTATCCAGTACTGAAAACAAAATTGGAAGGAAAGAAAATTAAAGAGTTAGTAAGCCAACATTTTCAATACCTGCTAGTAAAAAAAATGAGTATGCAAAACCTAAACCTAATAATTTTTGGAAATGCAAGCAGCCTGGTCATTATTCTTTAGAATGCCCTCTACAAACAAGGGAATCTAATGTTAGATCCAGGGCTATGACTTATCACCAAATGCAGTCTACTAAAGAAATTAGTGAAGACAGTGAAACTAAAGATTATCAAGAGGATGTTTATGGAGATAATATGTCTGACAGGGCCATTAATTCTGAAAAGATGTTAGTGGTAAGAAAGCTATTGTTAGCTCCAAAATTTTATAACATGTGCAGATACAGTTTATTTTTTACTATGGGAATGGTGAAGGATTTGGTGTACAGAGAATTTAGTTTCTAAGTCCATAGTTGAGAAGTTAAAGCTGCCTATTACTCCTCACCTTCAACCATATGTCATTGGATGGATTAAAGAAGTGGGAGAAGTCAAGGTTGAATCACAGTGTGTAATCCCTTTTAGTATTGGTAAAACTTATAAAGCAGAGATATTGTGTGATGTTTTGGACATGACTATATGCCATTTATTATTAGGCTGACCTTGTCAATATGATACCTGTATCATCCATGATGGTCATGTAAACACCATTCAGTTTGAATTCAAAGGGAAGACAATCATTTTGCATCCTCAGTCAGGTATAATTCCTTCGTCTCAAGATGTTTAAGTAATGCAACCAAATAAACTACTGATGTGAATTCTGAACAGTCAACTAAGAATATCAAAATTGGTTACAATACAAGGAAAGATTCAAAAATCACAAAAGGCAGGAAGATATTAACAGTTGTATGCAATTTGTCTACTGAACTGAAAAATGGAATGGTGGCTATAGTCTTTGCTGACAGAACTGCATTGTATTTAGCTAAAGACAATTCTTCATCCTATCATAAAGGTGTTCAAGAATTACATCATCAGTATGCTGACTTAGTTATGATGATAAACCTTTAGCATTACCTCCTATGAGAAATATACAGCACATAATCGATTTAATCCCTAGAGCTACTCTTCCTCATTTGCCTCATTATAGGATGAGCCCCACTGAACATAATGAACTGCAGAGACATATTCAAGATCTCCTTAAGAGGGGTTCGATTCAAGAAAGCCTAAGTCCAATAGCAGTTCCTACTCTATTGGTCCCAAAAAAATATGGTTCATGGAGGATGTGTGTGGACTTAAGAGTCATCAATAAAATAACTGTTAAGTACAGGTTCCAATTTCGAGATTGGAAGACATGTTGGACATGCTTGCAAGGGCTCAAGTCTTCTCAAAAGTGGATTTAAGATCAGGTTATCATCATATTAGAATGCAGTTAGGTGATGAGTAGAAAACTATTTTTAAAACAAAGGATGAATTATATAAATGACTTGTTATGCCATTTGGGTTAACCAATGCACCCAGCACATTTATGAGGCTCATGACCTAGGTTTTAAAACCATTGATAGGAAAGTGTGTTATAGTTTACTTTGATGATATACTCATCTACAGCTCTGAAGAAAATTAGCATTTACGACATTTACATTCAGTATTTCAGCTGTTACAGGAAGACAATCTTTATGTTAACTTGAAAAAAAAGTATTTTCATGGCTGATCAGTTGGTGTTTCTAGGTTATGTGGTGAGTAAAGAAGGTCTTAAAGTAGATAAAGGAAAAGTTGATGTCATTCTCAGTTGGCCAGTGCCTAAAAATACTATTGAAGTAAGAAGTTTTCCTAGACTTGCTATATTTTACAGGAGGTTTATTCAAGGATTCAGTGCACTTGCTGCTCTTCTTATAGAATGCTTACAAAAAGGACAGTTTTAGTGGCATTCTAGTCAACAATAGAGCTTTGAAATTCTGAAACATAAATTGACCACAACTCCTACACTAGCCTTACCTAATTTTACAAAGGTGTTTGAGGTCGATTGTGATGCCTCTATAAAAGGTATAAGTGTTGTTTTATCACAAGAAGGCCGACCAATAGCCTATTATAGTCAAAAATTAAATGAGAATAAACAGAAATGGTCTGCTTACAAGTTGGAGCTTTATGCTTTAATTCAAACTTTGAAGCATTGGCGCCATTATTTGGTTTTTAAAGAATTTATCTTGAATACAAACCATGACTCTTTAAAACACCTGCATACTCAGTCCAAAATAAATAGACTTTTGGCAAGATGGGTGGGTGATTATAGGACTATACTTTTGTGATAAGACACAAATCAGGGAAGCTTAACAAGGATGTTGATGCTCTTAGTCGAAGGGCTAGTCTTGTTCATGTTTTATGCATTAACTGTTTTGGTTTTGATGAGATTAAGGAGCTTTACTAGAAGGATAAAGCTTTTTAGGAAAGGTGGTAGCAATGTTTGCAGACACAACAACCACAGGGTGATTTTGTTGTTCACAATGGATTTCTTTACAAAGGGCATCTTTTATGTGTGCCAGCTTGCTCTTTAAAAATGTTGTTGATCAAAGAGTTGCATGGAGGGGTGGGAAAAGACAAAACTTTAGCTTTAGTTAAAGCTAGATATTATTGGCCACAGTTAATACGAGATGTGCAGAAAGTAGTAAAACAATGTTTTGTGTGCCAGCAGTACAAATGAGGAGCATCTAATGCAGGTCTATATACTCCTTTACTAGTGCCTAAAAGGTCATGGGAAGATCTTAGCATGGACTTTATTTTCGAGTTGCCAAAAACACAGTGTATATGATTCAATATATGTAGTAGTGGACCGATTTTCAAAGCAAACACATTTTGTTCCCTGTAAAAAAAGTACAGATGCTATTCATGTGGCTGGTCTATTTTTGAAAGAAGTAATCAAGCTTCATGGAGTGCCCTTGACTATAACTTCTGATCGAGACAGTCAGTTTTTGAGTAATTTTTGGCAGACTTTATGGAAAAGAATTGGAACTACTTTACAGTATAGTAGCACATGCCATCCATAGACTTTTGGACAAATTGAGGTCACAAATAGGAGTCTGAAGTTTATTAAGGTGCATTACAGGTGACACTCCAAAACAATGGGATTCAGCCATTTGTCAGGCAAAATTTGCATATAGTTCCACAATAAATCGCATAACTTGTTTGGCTCCTTTTCAAATTGTGTATGGATTTATTCCTTACCACCCTTTGGACATTATTTTAGGCCCTAAGAAAGCTGGCAAATCTACTTTAGTAGTTCAGACAACGAAGCAGTTTGCTCAATTACATGTAATAGTCGAGACAAAATTTTGAAATCAAATGCTTGATATAAGCTTTATGCTGATATTCATAGAAAGGAGGTTCATTTAAATAAGGGTGATCTTGTTATGGTACATTTGAGTAAAGACAGGCTTCCAGTTCGTCAACAAGGAAAACTTCAAGCCAAGAAAGTTGGGCCTTGTTGGATATTAAGGAAACTTGGATACAATGCCTACTATGTCAATTTACCTCCTAGATTACAGATTTCAAATATATTCAATGTGCGAAATTTAACTCTTTATCATGATGAAGAAGTGGAGGTTCTTGATGTTTGAGCTAAGCTCGAGGACAAGCTCGTTGTTGGTAAGGAGGATTTGATGCAGGAACTCAAGTTCAGTTGGTTACTTGAAGTAAAATAATCAAACTGAGTGAGGCATTTGATCGAACACTGGTGGACGGGTTTAAAACTTGTGAGGGTAGTTCCGGTATTCACTAACGGGTGAAATTATAGTGTGTTGGTAAAGCGGGTAAATACTAGAAAACTGAGAAGGGTGTTTACGTCATTACAGTTTAAACATTGAGGTCGTTAAATCTGTTAATCGTCGTCTTCAGCTAGACTTCTAAACAGTGACAAAGCTCCAAACGTCGTCTCCTTGATTTAGAAGTTCCATTAGCTCATAAGTGTTCAAAATCAATTCATTAAGTATAAATAGACTTATGTAATAGAAGATAGTTAGTTGTTGTTGCATTTTCAAAGCTTTAGCTTGTGTGAAGATTTCCTCTCAAGGGTTTGTTCCCTGACTATGTTGAGTGAAGTTGCAGAGATCTACTTGGGTTGATCTTTTCAGCTTGTGTTTATAATTCGAGTTTTAGATAAATGAAGAGAGTTTGTTCGTTTTCAAATCCCTGATTGCATCATCTTTCTAGAATTGAAATCCAAAGGGCTCTTGGGGCCTATTTGGATGGAATAGAAAATAACTTAAAAGTGTTATATTTCATTGGCTTTTTTTAAGTTGACCGTTCAACTCTTTTTTCTTTTAACTGCTTATGTTTTCAAGAAATATTATCTTTGTTTTATATTAATAATTATATTTTAAAAAATAATAATTTTTATTAAATGATGAAACCTACATATAAAAAAAGTGAAATAAGTTTATGAAACACGTCCTTAAGTACCTAATTACTTAAATTTCACAAAATAAAGTTATTAATATGGAACACTTTTTTTTTCAAATGAAGCTATTAATTTAAGATAGAAGGATTAACTATTTCATAGTTATTTAACTCAATGAGAACAAGTATAATGAAATTGGATTTACTTCTGGTAGTGCTATGAGCTCACATAGCAATCTTGTTGAATAGGGAGGAGGTGACATGTAGGATTTCCATCAAGTAGCTATCGCAATTTGCTGTTCATTTCAAGCAAATCTAGCTACGAGTAGAGTTATGTTATATTCGCCCTAAATCAATAACACGCAACCATTCTATGTATTTGCATATTTTTAAGAAATAAAATTAAAATTGTCCTTTGCAAAAAACATTAGCTTTATATAGTAAACTTATTAGGGAAGTTAGTGTAAAAAATTGAAAAAACAATTTATAGCTATGCTAGGCTCAATTGGCCTATGCATGCTTAGTTAAGTAATCACTTTCTCCTAAAAGGTCAAGTTATTAGGCAAAGTATGTGTATTTAAATTTTCATAAAAAATATAAAATTTATTGTAGAACTTCAATTTTTTGTAAAAGCAGTTTCATCTCTCTCTAAATGGCCATGTAGATTGGTATCACCCACCTCCGTCATTGGATCTCAATCCAATGGCTTGCAATGCCATGTTCACACTAGGACACTAGTTCATGTTAACTGTTTTTATATATACCACTTTAGGCATCAATATACAATGTTAGAACCTCTTATGTACCAGTCATAAATTTTAGTCACGGACCCCTATCTATCTTTACTTGATGAACTATTAACTAAAGTTATCCTTCTAATGGAAGTGTCCTGAAAATACATGCAGTACTACACATCCCTTACTGACGAGAAACGATCTAACGAAAACATTACTATACATATTTACTCGGGTTAGTTATAGACGAAATAGAGCCCACCTTTGAAAGGAAGGAAGAGAGTAGTAGACCCACATATCATGCACATGTCATTCAGGGACATGGAGTAGGTGACTCATTGGTGGCTTGTGCACGCCAAGAGGAGGATTTTCTAGAGGTGATCTATTTCATTCCATGTGTTAGGGTTGGTGGTGATCTCATTCAACAAGTCTTTAATTCCATGTATTAAGGTTGGTGGTGATCTCATTCAACAAGTCTTCAAAGAAGTATTTACATCCTTTTCTTATATGGTTAAATTGATATTAAAAAAAGTCGTGATTTTATTTGTGGGTGTCTTTGGCCATATCCTTGGGGCTCATCCCCTAAAGGTTAGTATGTAATTGCCCTTGTTATTATTTTATATTAATTATTGATTGATCAATAAGTAGATTTATTGCACATGATTGCATGTAAATTATTATTTGAGAGATCAA
Organism: Saururus chinensis; assembly: GCA_035235625.1. Classification (NCBI taxonomy): domain Eukaryota; kingdom Viridiplantae; phylum Streptophyta; class Magnoliopsida; order Piperales; family Saururaceae; genus Saururus; species Saururus chinensis. Next base: position 619,736 of record CP141142.1, read on the forward strand.
ACACTAGTAAGCTGACTGAAGCCCAATAAGCATTATAGCAAAACCAAACCAAACTATGCTTACTTTAATTTCATATGAAGCCTCTACAAATTTCTATGGGAGGATAAACTGCTTGGTACACTTATGAAGAACCTCAACTCTTTGTCCCCCTTACCGAACTCGGGCGCGTCGCATGTTTGAATTTTCTTATTTCCTTACCGGTAATAGACTGTTTTTTATGTTGCAACTATTCTGAGCAGAGTCGTTGTATATTTTATTTTTCTTTTGTCATTTTGAAGTAAGAGTCCATGCTAACTTTCGTAACACAATTGAAAATCTTGTTCCTACCTAGTCAAAACTATCACCTTACTTCTAATTTACGTACTAAATGTGACTTTTTTTGTTTTGTAACTTAAGTATATGGTAGTTGTGGTTATCACTACTCTATTAAATTAGGGACAAATTATACGTGAGTTGTCTTGCAAAACCATACACCTAGCTTCGTGTGAGACCTTGTGAATCTTATTATATGGCTAACAGCTTCAGCAAGGCCCCTCAATATCATAACTTTTATAGCACCAGAATCTCAAGCTTCTTCAGTGTAATTTTTAATTAATAAATTCTTCCTAGTTTTAGATTATTGTTGTCGGAAAATTGACCTTTTTATACTTCAAAACAATTTAACTCTTCTTTTGGGCCCTTGCGATACAAATCTTTTATTTGTGTGCCAAGGGTTTTGCTATCTGATTGTCGTTGTATCAATGCACTGCATGTAATATATTTCATAGCACGAAGAATTCATGTTCTATGAAAAATAATATTTCTAATCTACTTCTTATACTAAAACTCTACTTCAACTATTCTACTTTGTTTTACTAAAATTCTACTTTAACTTTCTACTAGATTGAGAAAAGTGAACCCTCTTATTGTCAGGTGAGACCCTCTAGTAGGGCTTTGGTGTAGAGACAGTGGAACAGGAATATGTTGTAGGCTGTTTCTTGCTTTCCTTGAGACACCTTATCTAATGCTAAGTGTAATACAAAAACACGCACCAACTTTACAAATCTATACCTCTTTGCCGGGGACACAGAGAGGTGACGTACTAGTTTGTACTACAGAAATAGTGCAAATCATTAGAATAATGCCAGATGCTGGACATACCAAACACTAGCGGACTTGTCGGCTTATTAGAGAGTAATAGTGTGGTCAGTCTCCTACTCACATAGACACTACCATTGATAATTCTCCAATACTCAATATTAATCATCAGAGTTAAAAACTCATAGCACTGGGTAATATGGATGGCTTTAAATATAATTGGCCGCCCAACCCGCGCTGCAGCAACCTCTCCCCTATCCCTTCCTCCACTTCCCCGAATAACAGGTAAAATAATATCATGCCATGGTATAAACCGGCCAAAAGTACTCGTTCAATTATCCATGTATCCATATATGATACTCCCTTCATCCCCTAGTAATAATAACTTCTTAAGAAATAAATGAAACTTATAATGTGAGACGAAGAGTAATTTTGAACTTCTCAAATAGAATACAACCGGGTCCAGATGCCAGATAGATAGGTCGCCTTAGCCCACCTAAAAACCGAAAATGAAATAAGTATGGCCAAATATGTTCGCCTACCATGACGTTGAACAATGATTAACGAGACAACGGATAAAAATATACTTCAACTACGATGTTCGACAGAATTGAGCCCATACTTCACCAAAAATAACTAGTTAGGCTTCGAAAGTAAACTTACGGGATAACACATGCAGCACGGTTTTCATCACTAGCTCCAATGCGCCAGAGTAAGTTTGCCACTAGAACGCTTACAGCACCCCTTACACATGCAGGCATCATTGGTAACGGAAAGAAATAGAGAGAAGATCTTGGTGGATTCGAACCACCATCCCCTCAAAACATTAGTTTTGAGCGCTCTACCGAACTTGAGCTAAAGATCCACGGACACGATTTGCAAATTTCACAGAACGAAACATACTATAAAATAGAGTTCCACAACATTGCATCGCAAGGTGACTTAAAAATTTTGTAATGTTGAAAAAGATATTCTTCCCACACATGGGACTCGGTGCCTTAGTTAACAATAACTTCTCACCTTGCCGAGCACAGTTCAAAATAAGCACACGAAGAAAAACACCGCAGCCTTCTTGCAAGGACGAGCTCAAATGATTGCGCTCCTAGACTCGCAATACGCACATTATACATTATACGTTGAGTAGCGTTTTGAAATGTTATGTTTCGTGTTCCATCTCCATGATAACTTTCATTTCGTTCACTTGTCTTATTCTAAAATACAAGTTCAGCTTCACCACATTTCATTAGTTCGTTTTGAACAAACATAAACCTAGACGGATATTCTATGTAACACTAAATGTTACAAATTTTACGTTTAATATACTCTATTTGCATAAGGTAGTTGACTACGTCTTCACTTCTTATACCGTTTTTATTCTTACAAATATGGGATACCAAAAAATTATGGTTAGCAATCACGTAAAACGCAAATAGCTTTTTCAGCACTCCATCCCATACAATTTTAACATTTTAGGTCTCATTCAAATTCCATGATTATTTTTATTTTTTAATCTAGGCAAAAGTCCTATTAAACTTACCATAAATTTACATTTGAAAAAGCCACTAAAGGAAGATATTACAATTTTTATACGTATCATTTTCCCCGGCAAAGATGAATTTCTGATTATGTAACATTATTTTTGCTAAACAGGGTTATTAATTTTAAACAGGGAGCATGTAAAATTTAACTTGCTAAAAAATCTATAATTAGTTTTAATCAAATTCGCTTAAACATTCTACCCGTCCAATACAAATAACTCTATTTAAAAAATTGGAATTGATTGTCGATTAATTAAACCTACAAAGGAAAATATACCTCTCCAGTAACAAATTCATCAAAATAAAAAACACGGAGTTCATGTACATCAACACCTTGTATGCTTGACCGGTGCCATTATAAACGCGAGCCGAGGCGGTTCAAATCACCCTCGCTCAAAAGCCAACGCCGAAGGCCATGCGTACAATGTTATTATATACATTCCCTAACCTTAACATCCAGTCTGCCACGTAGGGAATTTGGCCATAAATAACATGTTATCATGCTGGCATTAAAAATCTACGGTTGATACCTCGATCTAGGAGCATATAAGTATTGAACATGTCTTCAATTCGGGCTTGACAGGCTTAGAGAGACCGTATCCACGAGGATACGACTGCTCAAGAAACCACCACAGATCAATAGGGTAATAAAGCATATCAACAGTACGTGCCATATAATACGCTAAATTAACGATTCCGTCAAATAAATACTTATGAGAATTACAGAGCTGCAATTCCAATTATGAAACAAAATCCGATCACCACAACTTACAGAACAAAAACACTCAAGAGCAATACAGAGCTGCAATACTGACTAATCAAACAAGACCCATAACAACGTAATTGGAAGAGAACCAATCTTAAAATCTACAAACTCGCTACATAGCAACTACAAAGAAATAAAATTTCCTCATGGCAACAAAAAGCACAACCGCAGATATAAGGCTAATCCAATAAACATAACCAAAAAAGTTTTAAATGTCTCACATGAAAGAACTAGAGCTTTGCGCACACGCACTACAAATGATATCATCACCATCACGCCGTCCCGCGGTTTGCACTGGGAAGCCCGCACAGCACCATCCTCCGTAGTCGATGGCCACAATCCCTCGAAATATTACATCCAAGATCTACAAATAAATCTTATCACATCTCCACCTCTCCCTCAAATACATGGATTTACAATAACAGTTGAAATTAATTATAATTGCCAAATTATGGCTACATGAAATACATATCTATGAAAAAGGAGCTACCTTTTAGACACCCATTAGAAACTAATGCACAAAAACAATAGAAAATTTAACCGACGGAACATAAATCATGGATTTATGAATAAACAAATTGCATTTTCTTACTCATCTGCAAGCGAGGGGAAGTCAATCGTTTAAACGCCGGCTATTTACATCTACCTGAATTGGCATAGATAAATGAGAATTTATGGTGCTCAAGTACTTGGTTAATGAAAATCATGGGATTCTTCTACATAAAGGCAATTAAGCGCTTTCAGATGAAGTAATTGCTGTAATAGAATATAGCTTCAAATTGAACGATGCATGAACATAATAGTTCTTATGATGCACACGATGAAACATATGATCCTAAATCCGAAAAGAGCTTTAACGTAAACGAATAGAGAACGCAACTATCTGATATATGAAGTTATACCTTCTTTCCCTGGTGAGATTTGAGTCGCACGCAGACCTATTTTGCATAGTATGAATCCACACTATTCTGAGACGTGCGCGAAAGGGGTTCCGAGCGTTCAAATCTAAAGATGAACAAGGAGAGGACGAGGCACACCAGAAGCAAGAGGAGATCCCGGGCTAAAAAACTGCCTCGTGCGATCCCCTCTTACCTCTCCAACAAAAGATCAACTTTCATTAGAACTTGTGACCTGCCATGCGAGCGCACCCAACATGGCATAGGTCGGAGAGGATATAACACGTAAACAAAACAGAACATCAACCCTCAGCGGTCGCCCCCATCCAAAGTGTGGGCTTACCTCGACACGCTCAGCGCCCGTTATAAGCACAATAACTTACGATCAGATACGTCATCCCCACAGATCTACATCTACCATGTCTGCGGTACATCTAATTGCATCATAAACGAAGGCAGAAAAGATCACCACGTCCAATCCCGGCAAGATGATAATGGATCAGCTTTCGATTGTCAACGCCACAGCACCGCATCTGCTCCTGGAGCAAGCTCGGATCATCGAACGGGTCCTTCATGGCGAAAAAACTCCACTCTCCGTAGGCCCAAAAGAGCAGGGTGAAGAGGATCCATGATATCCTGCAACGAAATACAAAACAATAGCCGGACCGGATTAACAATTGGACCAAAAATATAACAGCCCGGCAGGTGAGGAGCAGTCCCAAAAGAGAAATGGTAAAAAAAAACATGCGTGAAGCAGAATGAAATAATAACGAAGATCGAAGGAAACATAGATCGGCATACATGAAAAGACAGATCGGAGAATGAACTCACCGGATCTGGGATCTGAATAGAGAAAAAACGAAGGCCACAGAGGTCGACGGCCGCCCGAGAAGGCGCCATGACAATGGCGAAAGGAAGTAAACGTAGGGAGAAAGGATTGGGGGAACCCTAGATTTAAAGAAGACCGAAGGACCCAGTGGACGGCTGGATGGCAGTAGCGTTGGTTGGAAGCGGACGGTAAAGCAAGATGCCGGAAGCGATAAGGTTGGCATCTTCCCACCCACCACATCTTTAGGCGGTGGACGGCATCGACGGTCCAGATGCGTTGAAAGTTTCGTGTCGCACTTTCTAGAAGGAAGCTCGCTGGTGTGGTCCTCTGCTTTGGCAACCATATCCTTTGCCGTCTCGGTTAAACAAACAACTGGGCCGATTCGTTTCAAAATTCTGGCCCATTGTTTTCGGTGGATCTTCACTCACCTTCTCCAGGCTCGTTTCTATTGCAGATAATTCACACTTGATGCATATCCAAGGAGCCCAAGTCGGAAATTGAGAACAAAATGCTGCTTGAGTGTCATACTACAATGGGCCTCCGTTGGACTCGATCTTGAGCATTGCAAATTTCGTGCAGAGGTTAACAAGTTGAAGTGAAATTTCGTGTTGAAGCGACGTGGTCAGGCTCGGATTTGGGGCCCGATTAGATAATGCCCAGGGGAAGAGATTTGAGCACGTTCGAAAAGGAGTTGGACAGGGCATCACAATTCATACAAAAATCATCATCTAAGTGACACGGATGATATCAATGGGACTTGTCTGGCCTCCAAGGCTAAGTGACCTGAAGTTGTCATATCAACAAGGAAACGATTAGAGAAATTTGAGAGCAGGATGGCCATGTATTTTGATTATGAAAAGAGAATTTTCCTGATCCTTCTGAGAATATATCGAGCTTAAGCTCCGCGTAAGAGCCTTTGATCTTAAGCTACTCATAGGAGCCTATGAGTAGCCTTTCATCCACACACTGCACACTTTAGTTGCGACAGCTGTGCTCAGACAGACATTTTTCATATCTATCGATGTTAATAATATTTTGCTTAGGGCCCGCCCCGAACCAACCCCTCTTGAAGGAGATATGTTGTTCGCAGGAAAATGAGTGGGTAATCCACCGGGCGGGAAAGGGAGAGATAAAGCGTCGAGAGACAGCCCATGGGCGAGGCGCTCCCTGGCCCTCTTCTTAGTCTCCCCCCTGCTTGGCTGCTTAGTTCATGGAGTTCACATTTGCTGCCCTTCGCTTTTTTTTTTTTTATTTGGTACTAAGAGGGTGGAGCGTTTAGGCTCTGTTCCGCAGAGAAAGAGGCACAAGGATTGGGCGACAAGGATGGTCTACCCACACGCACCACCGCCAGGGTCACATGAGGGAGAAGAACATGACGGCGAATTCGGGTACTGACCGACCGACAAAGGAACAGAGAGATGAGGTAAGCAGATTGGTTGGAAAACGTGCCACTGCGCTCTCCAATCCTTTTTCTGCATTCTTGGCAGCGCCAACCTACTCCACCCCGCCCCCCTTCCTTATAAGCTATTAAACTAATAGTGTATATTTTTAAGAATACCTTATTATTCCATGGGATTGTTGTAAAAAAGCCAAAAAGAAAACAATGAGCCTCCCTGTATGTGAAGACTGATGCATGCCATGCATCCAGACGAGACGGGGACTCTGCCGCGGCCGGGCCGGGCTGGGCTGGGCTGCTGCTGCAGAGAGCAGGCCCTGTCGACCGTCGACGGAAGCCAAACTGGCAACGTAAAACAAAGTATAATCACCCCCTCGCTGCCCGTAGTCCTTGTGCAGAGACTCATGCAGCACCCGCTACAAAGTGCAAACCTCGTCTCGAGGATACAGTATCCAATAGAACCGTTTTACCACATGTCTGTGGATATATCCCTTTATCTTCACACACGTAATTGGTAATTTGTACTTCATCTTACTTAAATTTTAAACACATACCAATTCATCAAATATATTATTTTTTAAAAACATATATCTACCACTTGTCCCATACGACGGTTTTATTAGATAATTTTTCCATCTCAAGTCTATAAGAAGAGCTCTTTTGTTGACTTGTCTCGTCCTTTCATTCCTAGCCGTCTGAGTACGACTCAAGTATCTTCCATTGTTGACTGCTTAACTTAAGCATGGTTTCCAGCCGATCGACTGCCTCCTTGTATTTGATTTGGTCAAGGTGACTTGCCCGATCGACGCTCTTCCTCCCCCATCTGAGCCGGCCATATTTTGTGTGGAGGTTCTCAAGTCTCAATTAGAGGTGGCAAATGGCCCAAACCAGGACAAGGCCCGCATTAAACCCTATTATTGTCAACGGCTCTAAAAAATTGAGGGATGATATTTTTTTACTCAATCTCTGTTTAAATTAATCAACTAATTACACAATCAAGTAATCTCCCACTTTTTTTTAAGTTCAAGCTCTCTTCTCTATTCTTCAATAAGACCTCTTTAAGTTATTCTTCAAATTCTTTCATTCAAATCTGATTCTCAAAACCCAATTCCCTACACAAATTTGAGGTATTTTTTAATAATATTATTATTTCAGCCTTTATTCTTTTTATACTTTCTTTCTTTCCATTTATATTTTAACTTTTCTTTTTTTAGATAAATGACTTACAATTCTTACTCTTATTTCATAAACTAGCAACTTAAACATTATAGAAAGTCAAATATTCGCTAAAAAATTTGATTTATCCCAATTACGAGTTCGACATCTCATTTTCAATAAATAAAAACCAACCAATGGAACCAAAAGTGGCTACAACTAGTGGTTGTGGTCATAGGATATGAACAACTCTACTAAGTACACGAAAAAAGCATAAAATTTCTTATGATTAGGAGCATTTGACAAAGAAAGAAGTGTCAAGACCCATATAAACCCAAGCATGTGTTACAGTGAGCAGTTTGCAACCATTGCAAGACACATCTCAGTATTTCTACTAGCGACACGAGTCATCTTTTTAGGCACTTCAACAAGTACCTTACTAAGGCCAAAAAATAGATAATTTTTTTATTACTTCATATATATAGTCTAGTAATCAAAATTTAGGATATATTTATATTACAACACATTACATTGATTATAATTAGATTTTAAATAAAAGAATTATTACTTTTAATTTATTAGAATCTCCTCATACAGGAGTTGTAATTAGTAGGTCTATAATGGCAGCTTTACATGACTATCATATTAATAATAAAATTATTTCTCTTACCTTATATAATGCTTCAAATAATAAAATTACTATTAATTTTCTTAAATCACAATTGCACCTAATGTTAGATGGAAAAAATTTTAATGTAAGATGATGTCATGTTATTAATAATTGTTAAAGATAGTTTAAATGTTGTTAAACATTATGTAGTAAATATTAGAGATGCTTTAATTTATATTAGTTCTTCTCCATCTAGATAATTTTTTTTAGAGATTTATGTAAACAATATGATAAAGAATATAAAAAATTGTCTTAGATAGTACACATAGGTGGAATAATACTTATTTAATGTTATATTCCTGTTATGAATTAAAAGAAATTATAATATTATGGTATGCCGATAAGATGTCCGATTATTTATTATGTGACGATGATTTTGAAATTGCAATACTTATTATAAACATTTTACATGTTTTTTATGAAACTATTAAACAATTATTGGGAATATATTATCCTACTTTTTTTTGTTATAAATCAACTCTATAGTATTACTCTTATATTTTCAAAATATGAAAATAACAATGTATTTAATATGTTTGTGGTGCCAATGGAAATAAAATATAAAAAATAGAAATAATTTCTAATAATTTTTTGTTTATGTGCAATTATGGACCATAAGACTAAGTTAGGTGGTGTACAAATATTAATAGAGGGTATATATAATAATATAGTATTAGAATCTAATAAATGTATTGAAGAAGTTTAAAATGTTTTATATTTTTTTATATGATACATATGAATCTATGTATAGTACTAAAAAGTTTATTGGTCCAACTTCTTTTATAAATAAAATGACCCTTATTGGTTATTATTTAGTAGAAATAAAAAAATAGATACTAGTACTATATCTAATAATGAATTAATTATCTATTTATAAAATAATTTTATGACTTTTTTAACTGAAGAAGAAACAAGTAACTTTGATGTTTCAATTTAGTGGCGAATACATAAAAAAGTTATCCAATGCTTATTGCTTTAGCGTGTAATTTACTAATTCCTCAAATGTTTACAATAGCTTCGGAGTCTACTTTTACATGGAAGAAGTAGGGTACTTAATGATCAAAAGTATTACTTAGATATAATGACAGTGAAGTATTGTGTTTTCTCGAAGGATTGGCTTGATGCAGAGAGAGATAACAAACTCAAAAATTAGAAGAGAAGTTACAAAAAGACTTTAACGAAATTTTAATTTCTTAAAAAGTTTAAATATTTTTTTTTATATTTTAGATTCTTATAATAAGTTATAGTTTTATAGAGGCAAGTTAATATTAAATTATAAATAATAAATAGGTGAGTAAATACCAATTTAATTGGGATTTACTTATTGTAACATCCAGGAATTTTTTAAATTCTCGAAGTTGACTACAGGGAAACTAGGGTGTAGGACCCCTTGACCTTCTCATGGGAATAACTTAATCATCGAAAAGAATTAGTAGTTTAAAACTACATGGATGGAAAGTAAACTAAAAGAGCTTCAAAACACCACTAAGAATGCGCGAATCGGAATTCAAATAAGGGAGATATGGCCATTCAAAGTTGATCATAATGCACATGGCCCGTTTACACGAATTGGATGCACGAACTGTCCGTATAAGTCACTATACGAGCCCGATTTGTCACGCCCCAACACTATCCAACCCGAGCTGAACCCGGTTCAAGGGCCAAACCAATGCACAGGGGCGACAGATTGAAAACAATTGAGGAAAAGTAGCGGAAGACTTGTGCCCTAACTACGGGCAATCTAATTTACGGAGTTTATGCACTACTTTCAGCAAGAGTAAATAGGTAGAATTAAAAGAGTTAAACTCTAAATTAAACCATAATTTCAAACCCACATACTAATAATTCATAGCCACACACTTGGCTCTAAAACAAGGTCTCAAAGAAACTAAAGACATAGTATATCACAAATCTAAAACAAGGGTCATTCACAAGGTTCTAATCATCAAAATAAGATAAACAAAGAGACATGCAAAACTAGGAGCCTCCACGACTACTCCCAAGCTCTCTCCGACCTTTCCTTATATAGAGGATCTTATCCATCTGCGTGTCACGCCACGCAACCCCAAAACAAAACAAGAAAGTGGGGTGAGTATAAAAACTCAATAATGGTTTTAAATATAACTATAATCACCAGAAAACACAACGGCATGGCAATGTGGCACATTAAATCTAAGATTAACATGCTATACCATGTTCTGATCTTACATTCATATCACATAAATCTGCATAATAGTGTCTTAATCACATCATTCCTGATCATATATTCATATCACATAAACCTGCATGATAGTGTCTCAATCACACCATTTCTGATCATACATTTATATCACATAAACCTGCATAATAGTGTCTCAATCACATCATTTCTGATCATGCATTTATACCACATCAACCTGCATAATAGTATCTCAATCACACCATTTCTAATCATGCATTCATATCACATAAACCTGCATAATAGTGTCTTAATCACACCATTCCTGATCATACATTCATATCACATAAACCTGCATAATAGTGTCTCAATCACACTATTACTGATCATACATTTATATCACATAAACCTGCATAATAGTGTCTCAATCACACCATTTCTTATCATGCATTCATACCACATCAACCTCCATAATAGTGTCTCAATCACACCATTTCTAATCATGCATTCATATCATATAAACCTGCATAATAGTGTCTCAATCACACCATTTCTAATCATGCGTTCATATCACATCGAATTCATTCACCCTGCACGACAAATGTGTCAAACACATGATACACAATCATGCATAGCATTCATAATAAACATGCATCAATACAAATGGTGAATGCCTCCATCAAGGAGTAAACACAAGTATTGCCACACATGCAAGAAATGGTTAAGGCCACGAAGGCAAGACACGGTCAAATTTCCACACAGGAAATGTAAAAGAGTCGGGGTTGTCAATCCCTAAAGCTGCTTGCCCTGGATGATCCTAGCCAAGGATGTCCCATTTTCACATAGAGAATCTAGAGCAGGGGTGTTCGCCCAAGGACATCTCCTGCGGAGTGGAGAGCCCGAATTCCCACGCAAGGAACCCTAAAACACGTGGTAGCGGGTGCATACGGCATACCACTCTGGATTCTCAAGGTCCAGATGACACTCATAATGATAATCTCAAATCCGCAAGACAAGTACACAACTCTTCCCCACATAATTCCATTTCTCTAGACTCAACCCGGGGAGTATACACGTTTCACATAGGAACTTAAATCGAAAACATGTCCCTTCGGACCAACCAAGTTTTGACTAATTCACCAAGCGATTAGTCCGGCATGCAATCTCAAGCATTGCATACAATCGATTAAATTCTGGTTAAACATAGGTAAAACTTCATCCATGAACACCGATCCATGATGCATGATAACATGATACATCCATGAGCAAGACCTACGTGGGTTCCAACACATGGAACATGCTCCCAATCAGTCCCATCATACATCATAATCAAGGCATAATTGTAAGGTCCCTGATTTTTCTACGATTTTCTATGATTTTCCTGCTATTTTTCTTGTCATTTTAGGTAGGAAAATGTGACGCTTTGGTGTATTCGTATTTATGTATCATACCCCATATTTATACCCGTAGAGTCAAGTGTGGGGCTTAGTTGCGGGCCGTGGGCCTCACTATGCACTTACGGCGCAAATTTTGGAGCTACAACGCGTAACCGATGGGTGAACGCGTATTAGGGACTTAGATGTAAAAATTAAAAAAGATTAATTAATTAATTATATATATATATATATATATTTCCACCCATTAGATTTCACAGAACCGACATTCCAGAGAGAATTCACGTCCAGTAACATTTTGTGAGAACCCGAGCTTGATTTCAGTCGCTCCATTCTCCCTCCTCCGTCGTTGGATTCCTTCGATTCTTGTCAGGATCCACTTTGCCTCACCGCCATGAGTCCATAGGTACCAGCTATGACCGCCGTCATGGCCTCTTCACTCCTCCACGAGGTACCGAACCTTTTTTGGGTTTTTCCCTCCTTCAATCCCATTTTTGAACTATGGGTGTACGATTTTGACGTCATTTGCGGCCACCCTCAACTAGACTTATGTTTAGTTGGCCGCTAGGAACCCATAGCTGCTGGCTAGAGCTGCCGCCATGCTCTCTTCGCTCTGTGGTGAGCTACTGGAAACTTTGGTTGGGTTTTTATTCACATTCTCCATCCCACTATCCGTGGCATTATTTTGACGCAGGTGGATTTTCGGTTGTGTCCGGCCACCGGTAGGACTCTGTCCAGCCTACCTCGACCCGGTGTCAATAGGGGTTTGCCATTTCTGACCCCGCCTCACCCCTATTGCCTTGCTCTGCCCGATTAGATGCTTTGGGTGAGTCTCGGGTCATTGCCATTAGCGAGTTATGGGCTATTTGGCCATTATGGGCTCTGCCCCGGCTTGGCGACAGTGAAGGTCAGCCCCACTTGACCCGATTATTCTTCTGCTCATAATGGGCCGCTTGCCATTGCCCTATACTGTGCGAGATGCATAGCTGCCCACACCATGGTGTTGGTTATGGGTGGCGATCGGCGATGTCGCCGCTTCGATCGGCCACTACATCTTGGCCACAGCTAGGGCCTTAGCTCCGTTGCCCCTTTGTAGGCCTTGGGCCGCCACCGTCTGACCCATCTCCTCCTAGAGTGGCACTTTTTGGCTGCGTGTGCCTGTGGCCACGTGTGTGCTTTTGGGTTTAGGTGCCGCATCCGCACCGCCCGACCATCGGTTGGCTTTGCCACCGAATGGAGTTGACATAGAGCCATCCACCACCTCTCCTTTGTCCTCGAGCGTTGCCCCACGCTCTCCACCCTTATGCAGGCCTTTGTTGACACAAAATTGTCGCCGTTGGTGCTGTCCACAGCCGATTTCGACGTCTTTGTGGCCGACTGAGTACGTCTTAGCCACCGACCGATCTTCAGTGAATACACCCTCGACATCTAGTCGCTCTGCCACATATGTTGGCACGACATTTCTCCCAACTGTCCTTGTGTGCCGCCGTGGATCGCGGATATTGCAGCATTGATTTCTGACACCCCGTTTGGCCGTGATTGTTTTCGGCACATTCTAAAATCCTTGGGACAACAACTCTCTCAGTCAGGCAACGGTTTTGACCGCCAACTCCACTACCGATGTCACCACTGTCGTGTGCTCACCATCAAACGTCATGATTACAAGGTAGGGGAGCTTTGAACTCGTAATTTCATGATAGTGTGCTTTGAATGAGTAGCAGCAGGCTAGGATTGTATGATTTCATGCTTTGGATGTTAGGTAATGATCCGATTGCATGATATGTATGTAAGCACAATTATATGGTATGTTGAAATGCATATGACATGCATGTTGGCTGTAAGTACGTTGGTTTATGTATGTGCTAGTGATGGTTAGCATGTTTGTTGGTAAGTTTCGTACGTTGATTGAGTGCTAGTGATGGCTAGCATGTATGTTTGACGTATGTATGCATGTGCTAGTGATGGCTAGCGTGCATGTTTGGAGTATGTATAGATTATGCATGTTGTAAGATCCCTGATCTTAAACCGGTTTTTGGTTTTCTTTAATTGTTGGTTGTCGTGAGATTTGGGCATTTTCTGATCTAGTCGATGATTTCGTGAATAAATAGTGTTTAAGATGGTTTTAACCAAAATCAACTTTAAGATTAGTGGTTTTAAGTGATTTTAAATCAAATGTGATTTTCTAGAATTTTTTTGAATTTTCACTATTTTTCCAAAAAATAGGGTTTTGGCAGGACCCCTGTGGGCCCCACCGTCGAAATTTTGATTTTTGGGTTAAATGAACCTAGACATCTACTTAAGGTCATACAAAAATTTTCAGAATTTTATTAGGCTTAATTAGTGCTTAAATTTGCAAAATACCCATTTTTAGCATACTTTCCCTATTTACACCCCAAAACTTACCCATGCATACCCCAACCCTTACTATAAAAGGGCAAACATGAGCCATTTCCATTTTTAGGAATAGGCTAAGGAAGGAGGTTTGGCCTAATCCCCACTTAGGCCCGGATTAGAAGCCGATTAAGGTAAGCCTACTCTAATCAAGCACTAAACCCTAGCTTTCTTTCTAATCTCTTCCAAATCTACTATTTTCCCCATGTTTTAATTCGTTTTTAGACCTCAAAAGGTATTGATTTGTGTTTTACTACAAACCCTAGCTTTCAAAATTTAATTTTTATAATCAACAAGCCCTAGATCTAAGATTTAATTAGGGATTTCTTTGGTAAATCAATTTGTATTGGAGTTTAATCCAAACTCAATGTTTTTGGAAGGTTTTCAAGAAGGGTGACTCTCAAATCCGAGCTTAATCAAGTGCTAAGGTAATGGGTCTTCAAAATCTCAGTTTATCCATGGTAAAACTCTTAATTTTTGGCTTATTTCGAATGGAGATTACTTGATTTTGAGTGTTAATGGCATGATTAGAAAATAGAAATATTTAATCCCGATTTCTTAGGGTTTTGTATTATTATGGTATGGTTTAACTTTTTGAAAGTCATGAAGGACTTTTGATGATGATTAGGGTGTTAAATGTGGATTTAAAGTGTTATCAATGGTGTTTCGATTTGGATTTGCGAAAGGAAGAAGATGACCAGTTCTGCCTTGTTGGCGTTTGAACGGCCCTTCTGGGCGTTCAAACGGCAACACTGTCAGAACGACAGTTTTCCAGTTCAGCCGATCGAACGGCCTGCTAGGCATTTGAACGGCCAAACTATTAATTTCAAATTTTTGTGTATAACCAATCGAACGGCCTAAAGGGCGTTCGAACGGCTACACAACAAATTTGTGTTCTAATGCATGATGTTTATTTTGATGATTCCACTTTAGCTTGCCAATTTCATATAAATGTCGAATGTTTTAAGCTATAATATGCTACTGGAAATGCATGCTATTGAGTTTATGGAGTTGAGATATATGCTTAGAGATTTGTGGAAGGACTTATGTTTTGTGGCATGATGTTGGAATTGTCATCTTGAAAATTATGAATGGTTGATTTCCTTTGGATTAAGCATATTTTCAGTAGAACTAAAACCTATTATTGGACTGATTTGTCATGATAGAATGTGGTTAGTTGATGTGTGGATGTTGGTGAATGCCATGACTCAAGGATGAAATGAATAATCTTATATGTGTTTAGCCTTTGTGGTTGAGTTTTCATTTGAGTTATGATTTCAATGATTTTTCTCTTATGATTTCCGCTGGAATTCATGTTTAGATGGTAATTCACATGTGTAGTGTGGTAGTGAGTTTATTTTCAAGCATGTTGACGTGCATTGTGTGAAATGCTTCTACTAGTTACACACACATGTGGGGGGTTAAATGGTGATGTTGAAGCTTGATATTGTGATTATAAATGATGCATTAGGGGCTGATGAGAGCACTTATCATGGATTAGGATTCGTGTATGCTTTGCCCATGTATGTACCATGCTGCATGCATCATGAAAATGGATTTTCAATTGAGGCTTCATCGAGGTTAATTGAATTTGACCGATTGGATGCAATGTGGTGAAATTGTGTGCTGCATTGATCGGTCGTGGATTAATCGTAAGTTGATTGGTCCGAAGGGACATGTTTTGATTTGAGTTCCTGTGTGGAACGAGTGCACTCCCCGGGTTGAGTCTAGTTAAATGGAGTTAAGTAGGGATGAGTTGTGTACTTGTCTTGCGGATTGAGATTATTTATGATTCGCTGGACCCTGAGAATCCAGCTGGTTTGTCCGTGTGCACCGGCTTGCTAGGTGTGTTGCTTGGGACTTTAGTCTTGACAAGCAGGGTTGCCCGGGAGTTTAGACTTGATGGGCAGGCATTGCTCGAAGGTGTTGGCCTTGAGGAGCAGGAGTTGCTCGAAGATGTTGGCCTTGAGGAGCAAGAGTTGCTCGTAAGCATTAGCCTTGAGGAGCATGTCTATTTGATAAGTGTTTGCTCGAGGGCTCCGGCCTTGAAGAACAGGTTTATTCTCTATGTGTATGGACTTGCATGATGGACTAGTGTGGGTATATGACACTTGTACATGCATGGTGAATGGGAATGTTATGATGCATGATGGAATATGTATGTTAGAGATACACTCATGCAGGTTGTTATGATGTGATGCATGATGGAATATGTATGTTAGAGATACAATCATGCAGGTTGTTGTGATGTGATGCATGATGAAATATGTATGTTAGAGATACATTCATGCAGGTTGTTGTGATGTGATGCATGATGGAATATGTATGTTAGAGATACATTCATGCAGGTTGATTATGATATGATGCATGATGGAATATGTATGTTAGAGATACATTCATGCAGGTTGTTATGATATGATGCATGATTGGATATGTATGTTAGAGATACATTTCATATAGGTTGTTATGATGTGATGCATGAGGGAATATGTATGTTAGAGATACATTCATGCAGGTTGATTATGATATGAAGTATGATTGAATATGTATGTTAGGGATACATCTCATGTAGGATTGATATGGTTGTCGACGCATGATTGAGTATGTATGTTAGAGATACATTTCATGCAGGATGTTATGATGAGAATGACACTATGTGGATTATACACTATAATGCATGTTTAGGTGATGTATATGTGTGATCAGAAAATAATGCACCATGTAAATCTTTGATCTGAATGATTATATTGCTATGCTGTTGTATTTTCGATGTTGATAGTGATATTAAAAAACCATTGCTGAGTTTGTTAAACTCACCCCTCTTTCTTGTGTTTTGTTTTAGGGCTGCGTGGTGTGACATGTAGACGGACATGATCTCCTCTTTGAGGAAAGGTCGGAGATGGCATGGATGTGATCATGGAGATCGTTGTGTGACTTAGTTTCTTTGGTTTTATGCTTATGTTTAGAACCTTTGTGTAGGGTTCTTTGTTTTGGATTTATGTCACATTTTGCAGTTGTGTTTGCTTAAGACTTATTTCGAGCCAGTGTGGGCTTTAGTTAACTAAGCATGTGGGTTTGAGATTAGTTGTTTACTTTGTGCTAAGCAACTCTCCTTCTTTCCTTCTTATTTACTCTTGCTCAAAGGATTGTGCGTACTCCGTAATTCTATTAATCACCCGTGGTTAGGGTTAAGTCTTCCGCTAAATCATTTCTCAATTTCCCTTCGTCACCCCCGCGCGCTTGACCGGCCCTTGGACCGGATTCAGCTCGGGTCGGGCATCGCCGGGGCATGACACATGTGCTAGTGATGGCTAGCGTGTATGTTGACGTATGTATGCATGTGCTAGTGATGGCTAGCGTGTATATTTGACGTATGTATAAATGTGTATGTATGCACTAGTGATGGCTAGTGAGCATGTTTGTAAGTTACGTATGTATGACAGTATGTGTATGTTATATGTATATATGATGACTATTTGACTATGCTATGGATATGTGTATGCGCATGTGGGCAGAGGTATGGCTATGGATGGTATTAGGTGACAGAGGTTTTGTCTGGCTTTGGATATGGGTGTGTAAGCGTATGACAGATGACAGAGGATATGAGTATGACGGGCAAGGATTAGAATGGATCGGTCTGGGTTAGATTGTATGTTGTGCGATTGTCAGACAGTAAGAGTGTTCATAATTGTACAAGCATAACGTACAGATTATGAAGTGAAAAGTAAGCATAATAAGTGAGATATAAGTAAGAGGGCGACAACTGGGTTGGCTTTGAGGAGCTTCATTTGACGATGTTAGTGTAAGATGATTTGGCCATAAGATGGATGGCGAAGTATGTAAGACTGTAAGGGTTTGATGTACGATGTGTTATGATCATGTTGTGCTCGGATTAAGTGAAGTCTGATGCCCTGATGAACTAAGGTTTCAGAACGGGCTTAGCTTCAGTTTGATCAGTCGAGGACTGTGAGTTTGTGTAGCATAATTATACCGCATAATTTACTTAATTCAAACTTGAATTATAAGCACAGCTAATGATAGCGTTGTGAGTTTGAGACCTGAGGGTTCGACAGATTAAGTTCCGTGTTTGAGCTAGCCGATAATGAGTTGGCTGAGCATTTCTCATGTCTTGCCATGGTGTTTATCATGCGGGATGTTGTCTGTGTGCTATATAAAGCACCGGACGTCTGATGCTCTGCTGAGAGCGACGTATGTTTCTGATTTGGTGTGCGTGTTGTATAAGCCCAGATGTTTGATGCTCTGTTGAGAGCGATGTACGTTTCTGACTTTGTCTGTGTGCTGTATGAAGCCCAGACGTTTGATGCTCTGTTGAGAGCGATGTACATTTCCGACTTTGTCTGTGTGTTGTATGAAGCCCAGACGTTTGATGCTCTGTTGAGAGCGATGTATGTTTTCGATTTGGTCTGTGTGCTGTATAAGCCTATACGTTGATGCTCTGTTGAGAGCGTTGTATGATTCCGCCTAAGTGTGGCACTGTATGATTTCTGCCCAAGAGTGGCACTAACACTATAAGACCCATTATGGTGGGCAATTCTCTGGCACTATAAGACCCATTATGGTGGGCGATTCTATTGCACTATAAGACCCATTATGGTGGGCAACTGTATGACCCCTTATGTGTGGGTGTTTATGTTTGCGCGCTCAGGTAAGTATTATCATGGATCTACTCTTACCTGTTTGATCCAGTGCCCCATGAGCATTGGTGTGCCTTACCTTCGGAAAAGTCCATGGCGTCTAGTCACTCCCCGGAGGTTAAGGTGTTGCCCCAGTGACATTTTTTTCCATTTTGACGCTGGAGCTTATTAGTTGTAATGAGCTTCAGTGGTCATGGATATGTGTACGATTATGAGTATGAGCACAACTGTAAGCGTATGTGTATGAGCACGACTGTAAGCGTATGAGTATGAGCACGACTGTAAGTGTATGAGTATGAGTAAGACTTTAAGAGTATGTGTATGAGTACGATTGTGAGAGTACGTTTCTAAGTAAGACAGTAAGTGTGATTTCCTGTATGCTGTACAAGTAAGGTCGTACGAGTATGATTGTACGAGTAAGGTCATACAGGTATGTGTATGTTGATTGAGTACGCGCACGGTGGTACGAGTAAGTCTGTAAGACCCTGGATAAGGGTGTTTGTGTAAGTTTGATTTGATAGTATGACTTTGGCACGATTGTGCATTTGGTATGACTTTGGCACGATGGTGCATTTGGTATGATTGTATGCGTATGAGCATGATATTGATATGCCTATCTGCTTCATGTTTGAGTTTCATGAACGCATATATTTATGAACTTAGTGAGTTCACTGTTTTGGATTCCCCTACTGGGTATTTTCCTACTGAGTATGAAAATACTCATTACCCTACTTTTTAGCCCCGTTGTACTGGAGGTTTTGCAGGTTGTGCGGAGAGCTCCTGGAGATGGATGCTCATTTCAGCGGTGGACTACTTCCCGTTGACTCAGGTATATGCTTCACTCACTGCGAGTTTATTTGTGCCACGATCCGATGTATTGGGTGAGATGAGACGTTAAGATGTTTATATTCTGGACTTTTATTTGGATTAGACTGTGGACTGTTATGGGACTTGTACTCAGGGATGCCTGGGAGAGATTTGTATTTAAAGTCTATGATCATAGCAATTTATTCGTACGTGTGTTTTTGAGTAGCGTCTGATGATATTTGCTTTGGCCGTACGATGTTTGACCGTATGATGAAAATATTGAGATGGAAAATGGATGTTTAGTGTTTTGAATTATAAACTGTTTTATTAGGTTTTGATTTCATAATTTTTCCTCTGATTTATAGATATTATATTGCAAAATTTTTTTGTAAATTTTAAGAAAAATATATGAAAAATCTTGGGCGTTACAATAATTAACTACAATGTCATAGTAAATTCCCCATACGTGTGTGTTTATGCATATCTAAGCACATGCCCAATGCTTGACATAAACTCATAAGACAATTTACATATGCATAAACACATTCAAAACAACGATTCCTAATTGAAATCAAAACAAAATCCACCATAAGGATTAAATCCATCCATGTGAAATCGAACATTCACTCCCACAATCATGATTCTTCTATTCATTAAGCCAAAACATGATCACATTCATTACCCATAAGCCATCCTCATTATGAGAGAACACATCTCACCATTTTTCCACATAATATCCCTGCAGGAAACATTTTCTGTTCACAAGAATACCAACATTCACAAATTTAAGGTACTTCAACATCAACATGTATGATTATCAACATAATATGATGTCACAAAACAACACCTAAACATAATCCATACACTTTCATCATCAATTCTACACCTCGAGTAGCCTAATTTCATCATAATACACCTCCCATAACCATTAGAATCATCAAATGGAGTAAAACATTGAAATGTGCATAGGTTTCAAAAATAACAAAAACTGTTGTGTAGCCGTTCGATCGCCCTGTAAGGCCGTTTGATCGGCTATACTGAAAATATGTCAAAAATGTAGTGTTGTCGATCAATCGCCAACAAAGCAATTTTGACCTTCTTCATTTCGAATTTCTAAACCGAAACACCATAAAAACACATTCAAATCTTCATCCATGGTACCAAACATTATCAAAAACTCATGAAACCTTCCAGAACACTAATCTATATCATTCTAAAACAAAACCCTAAGAAATTGGAACAAGAAATTAACATTTACTAATCCTACCATTAAAGCACTAAATCAAACAAATCCATTCCAAATAAAACATAACAATTGAGATTTTACCATAAGAAAACTGAGATTTGAAGACCCATTACATTGTCACTTGTTTATATTCGGATTTGACCTTCACCCTTCTTGGAAGCCATCCAAAAACATAGTGTCTAAGTTAAACTCCATTAAAAATCTATTTAACATTGAAAACTTTGAATAAATCTTAGATCTAGGGTTTGTTAAGCATAAAAAATGAATTTTGATAAGTAGGGTTTGAAGTAAGGGAGTAAATCAGTGACTTTGATGCTTGAAATCGAATCAAATCAAAGGGGAAATGATAGATTAAGAATGAATTAAGAGAAAATCAAGGGTTTAAGCTTAATTAAGGAAGAACATACCTTAATCCCTTCTAATCCGGGCCTAATTGGGGAACTAGGCCTTAATCACCTCCTCTCAGCCATTTCCCTTTTATAGTAGGGCTTGGGGTACACTTAATGAACTAATGGGGTGTAAATAAAATTTTGGCCTAAAAATAGGTATTTTGAAGATTTGAGCACTAATTAAATCTGATAAAATTCTAAAATTTTTTGTATGAGCTTAAGTTGATGTCTGGAGCATTTTGGTCTAAAAATCTTAATTTCATCCGTTGGGCCCACAGGCGGGTCCTGCTAAACCCTAATTTTTGAAAAAATTAGTAAAAAATCAGAAAAATCCCAAAAAATCAGAATTAACTAAAAACTACTTAAAACTCATAAATGTATAGTTAGTTTTGCTTAAAACATTTAGAAATCTCATTTATTTTAGAAAACCATAGAATTTAGATAAGAAAACGCGTAAACCACACATTAACCGATAAATAACCCTTAAAATAAACCAGTTAAAAAATGAGAGTCCTTACACGATTAATGCTACAAAATTAAGTTTTTGGGCACAATTTATTTGCCAAATTGAGGAGATTTTGGCCCAACTCCTTAGGGGATTAGGAACCCTAATCCTATGCCTATAAAAACAAATAATTAGGGCTTTTTGGGTGAGTTTTGGCCGTAGATGGAAAAGACAGAGCCTTTGGAGTTCTTCCAACGACTAGAGCAAGAGAATGGCCGGTGACAGAGTTGAGGAAGAGGGAGCTTGAATCTCCAGCGGTAGTGGATCGACAACAACTCGCCTTCGAGGTAAGGTTTGATTAATACAATATTTTCCCTTGTGGTTAGGATAAGTTGATTCCACTTTTAATTTATACCTACCTTCCGTCCTGCAATCGCAGGCTGGCCAATCCAATGATTGGCCATTGCTAGTGTTTTTTACTTTCCAGCTTGGGCTTACTGGCACAGGCTAGGCCGGTGAACCTTGGCCGTGAAGACCATGGCCAAGGGAGATGATAAATCAGAATGGGCTATGGGTAGTGAGTCGGCGGCGGCTTTGGAGGCGAGGAAAAGCGGTGGTTGAGCCTAGGTCACTGGAATCGCCAGATGCCGATGATTCGTTTAGTCCTAGAGCTCTACCTAGCCGTGGTGGCTGGTTGCAAGCCGATAGACAGACAACAGAGAATGAAATTTTAAAAAAAAAGAACCCATTCTACCCTAGCCGACCACCAGACAGCGGTGGGGCTGGGCTGGTGAGAATAGCTGCTCGACGGCAATTTGATTCCGCCCAACACTCACCGCCCAGCGATGCCGCTGCCAAAGGCCAATCGGCCTCTAGACGGTTATGAAGTGGACATCCCGCTATGTGGGTTGTCGGGTTCAGCATCAGGCCAGGTGACCCAATCGTTTGGCTCGGGTTAAAAAAATGAAAAGAAAAAGGGTTGAACCGGATCTGGTTCATGAGGATAAAAATGTCAAATCGATTTTAGAAAATTAACCATGGACCTTGAGAGGTATTGGAGTATTTTGACCAAGTTTCAGACCCAAGAAAAATCTCAAAGCCTGTGAAACGACCCTTTTACCTTTGATAGTTAAATTATTGTATAATATTAACTTACGCAAGTTCAAGGCTCTGGTTTAGGGGCCTATGAGTGGATTTAAAATTTGGAGAAATTTTCAATAAGAACTTAATGCGTTCCCTGAGTATAGACTAAACTGCATCGTGAGAAAAAATCTTAGTGAGTGGATAATTGACTCTTTTGTCCTTAGGGTTTAAGGTAAACCATTAGGCAAACTTGGGTCGGTTCAGGGGGTCCACGACCACGTCACACATTGGGAAAATCACACTGCATTCATGAAGTCAAGTAGCACCTTTAAGCCCAATTTTGGACCTATTGGATGTCAATAAGACTTTGAACAAAATAATAGAAATACCTATTTGAGTAAATAGCCGACATTCGTGTAAAAGAAAGTGTGAGCCAGTTTGAAAGTGGAGCCTTCTGAGAGGTCAATGACTTAAAATAAATAAAAGAGTAGTGAGATAACCAAATGACATAAGGGAGGATACCATACCCTAGGTGGTATAATTAACCTAATACCCTTAGGGACATTAAGTTTTATTTTTGCCAAAACTAATAACCTAACTACTAAGCGTTAGGGTATGCTAGAGTGATGTTAAATGACTTCAAAAGGAAGAGGTGTGAACAGTAAGTGATACGAAAACCTTGCCAGGTCACAGTGTCATGGGAAACAAGGGGCATAACCTTAATTCTCAGGGTTTAGGGTAGTGTATTATATATGTCTGCAACATAGCACAGAAATCCACTAGGGTATTACATATGTAACTCGTGTGATCTAGTAAGAGTTATTTACACTCTTGGGTTTGAATTCGATGAGCCCTAGCCCTAAAAATGAGTGCAATTGGCCCCCATTTATTATTTATTTATGCACTTGTGTGACTGCATGTTATTTATGTAGATTTGATGCATATTTTTATTATTGATGCATTGATTTATATCAATAACTTAAGATTAATCAAGAGATATTGGTTGTCGTTGGGTTAGGGGGAGAACAGCTCATCAAAATAAAGACTAAAATACCCTCAATAGGATTTGAGACCAGTTCATAGAGTGAACGAGGACTTGACATAGAATTTTACCTTGGTTAATGAATCGATGGTGGTTATGGGATATTTTTTTAGTCATAGCTCAGTGGATGAGCTATTTATTGGGCCGATTCACAAGGTGAAGAGAACCCAAATGGTTGGGCGAATACTTGATTGGATAATAATAATATAATTTAAGTTTTGAATGTTTGGGGGAGTCAATGGTCATAAAGACCTGATACTTCTATAGATACATTAATAATGTCTTAAAAGACATTTTATCCCTGAGTTAGAATGATAGAGATTGTGATACGCTTTATTCACTGTTACGACGATTTAAATATTGGCTAGAGAGGTCGCTATTGTGGGTTTCCCACAGGTATTCTTAGGACTATATAGTACGTATAAAAAACGAAGTTGTATGAGCATCATGGAAGGCTTGTACTTCTCGCCAATATGTGTTATGAGCACAGTTGATATCCTTTTCTCCAGATTTGTTAGGCTATTGAGAGCCCTGTGGATTTGGGTAAAGCTGTTGTTAACCAATCTATTTCAAGTTGAAGTCTTTTATCTGGAGATTTCTTCGAAAGTCAAGTTATCTATAAGTGAATACATATTGATAGTATTAATTATTAAATAAGGGTTGTGAGATAATTAATAACATTGTTTGATATTGCTTGTTTAATTAAACAAGTGGAACAATTAAAGGACTTACATAAAATGTAGGCTAATTGAAAATATTTACGTATTGCATGTATGATGTTATGCTTCTTAAGATAATGTAGTTTCTAGGCAGAACTATGTCTGAATTCGATTTTTTTGAAAATATTAGATGTCTATGTTGTCTGATGAGTACGTAAGTAATTAATATCGGGTGATGGTGGCCCGATCCGAAAAATATTAATAAAACCTTTTGCCTATTTGGAAGCTCTTCTCCTGAGAGCAGAGAGATTTCGTTGTTGTTGTTGTTGTGGTTAGTTGCAGGTTCTCCACACAATAATAAGTGTGACTAAGATTGTTGAGCACATGATGTAGTTTTTCATTTCTGCAACTTTAGTACGTAAGTGTATCTTGGCGTGAGAGTCAAGTTAGTTATTTATTTTTAGACGGATGATGGATTTGTACCAAGATGAATGAGCTGTTTATATTGAATTTTGAGATATATAATAATATTATATAATTTTATATTTATATTTATAAACTCCAGTTATCATGATATGGATATTTAATCAAATAATTTATTTTATATCTAAAAAAAATTCTTATAACTTACTGTTTATATTATTTTAAAAAAGACTTTTAAAAATCCTAATTATAACACTTATACTAAAGTGACATAATTTTTACTTATATAATATTTAAATTTATATAAATATAAATATAAATATAAAATAAAATTTTAATAATTTATATTTTTAATAATAAAAAAATAAAAATTGAAAAGGCCAACCGCGAAGGGCCAGGGGCAAGGCGCTGAGCGCCCCTCTCTAGTTCTCGACAACGGTCGTCTCACGTCTGTTACACGAAAAGATGTCATCGGCTTCCCTTTTACTCCGTGGTTATTCATCTTTGAATGATGATTGATGAGAGCTGGCGCATTGGGTGGGCCTTTTCAACCGGTGCCGTAACTAAATGCGCCGATGGAGGACAACAGCTGATGGACAACAGCGACAAGCTGCAGCCTGCAAGTCCACAACCAACGGCACCAGTTAAGCCTGCCAAACCCCACATAGGTTCCTAAGCTCAAGGGCAGTGATTGGGTGAGTCTAGGGCCATGCGTAGAAAACATAGTAGACAAGCCAAGAGCCCCACGTTCTGCTCAACTTAGCTCATGACCTCACTGTTGTTTAAAAAAACAAAGATACGTAGCTCATGACTCATCATGAGTCAGGGTTACAGCGACGTCCACCAAGTCAAATGCTTATTCCCCATGAATGATATTATCTTATGTTAAAATTTCATGCTCAATCACCAACATTTGTAACAACGGAGCCGAAGAAAACAACCAAACAGAAAGGAAATAGCCAGAGAAAAAATAGTATAAGCCAGTGGGTCAGTCCTTTAAACGGAACAACCCATCCAGCACAACGATGGAGAACTACCAACTTGATCAGCGCGGCTGTTTTTTTAGACAATATCTAAAATTGGGCACGAGACATGCGATTATTGGTCACACCCTCATTTTACTCTATCGACTATTGAGAGCGATGAGAGTGGACATGAAAGAACTCAAACTATATGACATTTATCTATCATAAACACTTTTAATTAATAATAATAATAAATGATACACTCGCATGCCTAAGTAGTAAACCTAAAGAGAAAATATATGAAATGAAGCTGAAAGCAGATTCTTTATTATGGCCTGCCTGAAAACCTAAAGAGCAAAACACTTTATTTTGAAAAACCTGCATCATAAAGGATGATAAAAATACAAATATACTTATTGAGATTACAAAATCAAATACAAGAAACCAACAAAATATTTAGATAAAGATCAAGTCAAGTCAAATCACACATACCTTCTAAAGCACAATCAGACTTAAAGAAAAAAGGAAGTTAATGGGTTCTCTAGACTCGATAGCCATATCTTGGATTCCAACCACCTTCATTAAACCATGAATTACCACAAACTTGATTTCAACATTTTTTTGAAATCACGCCCAGGTCCATCTAAGTCATGAAGCAATGGCTCAAAACGGCTTGTGGACTTAAGTAGTGGAAATCGACTTCTATGATTATTGAAATTTTATGTATTGTGTTATATAAGAACATTTATATTTTAATGTTATGATCTGTTCAAACTTAACTTTTGGGCTAGGGGAGCAGCTATATATACAAACTCCCACTTTTGGAGAATTGAAAAATTATGATACTTTTTTCATATAATATCATTTCGTATATGTGGCTAAAACGACTCACTTTTGGAGCTAATTAACTAGACACTAGGATTCAATTGTTTTGAGTGTGGAAATGCAAAGGTCAAGGGGCAACTATCTATTACAATGATTCACACATGTATAGCGCTTACTTACCCCAATATATTATGTGCATAACATCATCCATTCATGCATCTAAATGCCAGAAAAATAATGCTTCTGTATTATGTATAAATAGCATAAACATCATCATAAATCATTTTAAAAATCCCAAGTGCAGATAGTGGGCGATGATCAATTGAACACTGATGTTGCTCAACATGTTGTTGTCGATACTGTTCATCCTCCTCCCATCACTGACATGTTGGTGGTCATGTTTGGGAAGAAACAAGCATTGACCGTACCGGTTCTCTAAATAATTTCTAACAACAAAACAAGATAAATTATTTATAAAGATCAAGTTCCTTATAGTTTATATGCGAAAATGGAATGTGAAATCATTGTGAAGTAAAATTACCATTGTTACACTTCACATGGCAAAAAAATCCAACGAGAAAACTCTCATGCATACATCTAACATTGCCAAAAACTCAAGAATGAACGAAGAACATGTAATTCAAACATTAAATAATAAAAAATGGATGCAATTCGAACTCGAATCCTATCAGAACCTCCTTCTGGGCATGATTCCTCATGCATTTATGCTCCGAAACATCCCACTCATACTTTTTGACTTTACATAGACATCTTCAAAATCATGTTATTACCTCCTTTTAAATAGGGCATAGCTGCTCAAAGAGTCCTAAACCACAAAACTTCCTACGATTTTTGAAAAACCACAATTTATGGTTTAAGTGACATGACCATTGACACATCGATGCCTACCTATAGTTGAAATCATTGTTCATCTATGCGAGTACTAACACACATCGGTGGCTTGCAGATGAAAATTATAAAATTTGAAAATAAAATATTACAGTTTCCTTAAAAAAATACTAGGTGTCAGAATTCAAACTCTTATTTTCCACGAGACCAAGTGTGGAGAACTTAGAAAATTCTCATATATTACACTTAGTGTGTAGCAATAAAAATGTTGTGGGATTACTGACTTTCATCTACACTAGCTAGTGTAACTTTGGTAGTGAAATATTTTGAAAAAAATTGTCCAAATAAAGCACCAAAAAATCATGGCCAAGCATAGATGATTTTAATGTTGTCACTAAATCTGAAGATAAAATGAGGTCTAAGGGCCCATTAGGGAGGCTATTTCTGCCACTGCAAAGCAATTTGTTTAGGGTGAAAATCGCTTTCCCGACAAAAAACTGTTTGGAAAGGAAATTTCAATAAAAAAAATCAAATTTTTATTAGAAATCCATTTCCCACTCGAGAAAGGCTGTTTTTCCTTTCTATTGGAGGAGAGTTCTTGTAGAAATCGCTTTCTATGGGAGGCATAAATTATGGTGGTCCTACTTGTGACCAAACTGCCCCCGACTCTCCTCTCTTTCCCCCGTCTCTCACCCTGCCCCCTTCTCTTTGCCTTAAACCCGCCGCAAGCAATCCCCCGGTCCTCCCTCCCTTCAACTGTAGAGCTCACCGCGTACCGAGCAGAGTCACTTTACACCGCCCTTCATCTCCTTCATTTGTGAGCAACGACAAAAGGAGGTTCTTTGTCGCCCCCCCTCCCCCATAAGGTAATGGCGATCTGCCATTGCACTACTTGTTTGATTGTCGATCTGACGTTGTATTGCATATGTGATCCTTGATCTCAAAGTCAGCTTGCATATATTTGTATTGGGTTGTTTCCTTTTTTATCTGGGTTCTTAATATTTATTTTTTTCTTTGCCAATCTTGATTTTTTGAGAGATGTTGGCAAGATCTGTGAGTTCGGTTCATGAAATTTGCACTTTCTTTGTACTATTGGCTGTTCTACTACCTATTTGATATCTGATCTACCGTTGTACTGCATATGTGATCCATCACATGCTCGGCTTGCAGATTATTGGGTTGTTTCCTTTTCTTTATGGGTTATATTTTTTTATTTTATTTTGTAAGCTTGATTTCCTTAGCATTTCGGACAAGATCTATGAGTTGGGTTCGTGAATTGTACTACTTGTCATTGTTGTCACAACCCGGATTTTTAAAAGTATTTTTAAATAGCACGAATGGTAATTAGCGATAAATTTTTTTCTTGAATACAAAATAGACCATTAGATTAAATATCTTGGCCATGATAACTAGGGTTCACAAATACGAATATCAAATCATATGATATTATTTAACGTCTGAAAATTCATAAAGACCAGCTCATCCATCTAAGTACAAAGTCTGTCACCCGTCTGAAAATAAATAACAAGTTGACTCTCACGCTTAAGGTACACTTACGCACTGGAGTTGCAAAAATGCAGAAACCTCTTGTGCTTGCTTGCCTTGGTCTCACTTGTCGTCGCCTAGAGAATCTACAACAAAGCAAACCAAACAACAACCATAACCACAATGGAGCATCTCCGCATACAGGAGAAGAGCTTCCAAAGGACAAAAGGTTTTATTAGTATTTTTCGGATCGGGCTAACATCACCCGATGTTAGTTGCCTACGTACTCATCAAACAACATCTCCAATGTTTCCAACAAGATTAGATCCAGACGTAGTTCTACCTAATACTACACTATACTAAGAAGCATAACATCACACATGCTATACTTAAGTATGTTCAAGCAACCTGCATTTTATGCAAGTCCTTTAATCATTCCACTTGTTCTAATTAAACAAGCAATATCAATCAATGTTATTAATTATCTCTCGAACCATTGTTCGATAATTAATATTTCCGTCTAATCTCAATGCTAGATAGACTCATCAGATGTCAACCTAAGTGACAAATGATAACGAAACACCCTAGAATCCACCAGGAAGTGTCATCTCTCAACCTAGCCCATAAGGACCTGACTGAAGTGGAAGGGCATGACCCACAACTGTACCTAAACAAAAGTGGTCAGAGACACCAACCAAGCAGGATGCTAGTGACCCTAATTGCGTGTACACTAAAAGATCCTCAATAGATCTGTGGTGAGCCCAGCTCACAAGGAACTCCCTCGAATGGGGAGGTGCAACTACACAGTCAAATCAACGACTCCTCAATAGAGCTAAAACTCAGGAAACCATTCTGAATCCTATCTTTCTCATCTATAAGCCAGGATTCCGAATGACTATCCCAAACCCTATTAGTCTCTTCTAGACTAAGGTTTACAACTCGAGACATGTCATCGGTTCATCAACCAAGGCAAATCGTCATGTCAAAGGCTTTGTTCACTGTATGAATTAGTCCCAAACCCCTCTGAGGTATTTTAGTCTTTACCTTGATTAGGTGTTCTCCCCACAAACCAATAACCAATATCTCTTGATTAGTCTTTATTAACCTTACGGTACTGATACAACTTAACACATCAATAACAAAAGCATGCAGTAGATTAAGCAACATAAATAACATGCAAACATACAAGTGCATAAATAATAACGAAGGCCCATTGCACTCATTTGCAGGGCTAGGGCTCAACGAATTCAATCCTGAAAGTGTAGATAACTCGAACGCTTCCCGCGAGTTACATATATAACACTCTAGTCAATCGATGTACTCGATTGCAGACACGTGTAACACGCTGCATTAAACCTTGAGAATTATGGTTCTTCCCCTTGTTTCCCATGACACTGTGACCTGTCAAGGTCTTCATGTCTTTTACTGGTCACACCCCTTCCTTTTGAAGCCCTTTAATGTCATTCTAAGGCACCCTAACGCTTGGTTGCTAGGTTATCCGTTTTAGCAAAAATAGAACATACTACCCCCCGAGGCATTAGAGTAATTCCACAACTTGGGGTATGCTACCCTCCCTTGGGTCATTTGGTCATATCACTACCCTTTTAATAATTTTAAGTCATAATCCTCTCAGGAGGCTCCACTCTCAAATTGACCTGTGCTTCAATTCACACGAATGTGGGCAGATCCACTCAAAGGGGTATTTTTGTCATTTGGTTTAAAGCCTTAATGGCTTCCAATGGGTCTAAAATTAAACTCAAGGGTACTACTTGACTTCATGGACCCTGTGTAATTTTCCTGGCGTGTGACGGGGTCGTGAACCCTTGAACTGACCCATGTTGTCTTAACGGTTTATGATAAATACTAAGGGCAAAATGGTTAATTAACCACTCACTGGAATTTTTACTCACTATGATATTTGGTCTATAATTAATTTACTTATTAAACTCTCACTGAGAATTTTCTAAATTTTTAACTCAACTCATAGGCCCCTGAACGGGAGCCTCGAAGTCGGGTAAATGGTTTTCACATGATAATTTAACTACTAGGGGTAAAAAAGTTATTTTATAGTCTTTGGGATTTTCCCCAAGTCTGAAACTTTGGTAGGCACTCCTCATACACCCATGGTAATTTATTATTTTTTTCAAAATTTTCTGACAACTCTAGCTTACTGAACTAGACCCGGTTCGTAGAGTATATATAATTATTTATTTTTATTAGACCAGACCAAATCGGGGTTGGGTCACCCGACATGGTTCGGAGCGCACAGACGGCTTGCATCACGGCTCGTCTTCCCCGCGCATCCCGGTGGGTGAGGCGGAAGCTGGTCGGATCGCCGTCTTTCGGCGATTCCGACGGACACGGCTTTGCCTCCGTCCGGCGGATGGCTGGGGACAAAGCGGTCATTTTTTGTTTTTTGTTTTTAACAGATGATGATGCCTCCATGGCCGGAGCCAGCGTGGCCCAGACCGGTGAGTCTGGGGCCGTCATGGCCTGGGCCGGCACGGTCGGGACTGGCACGGCCACGGCTAGTGCGGCCAGCGGCTGTGTCTCTCTTCTATCTTTCTCTACGCACTGACCAGCGGTCTATCCGACAGCGGCTGCGTGCCGGAGCCCGGCCTGCATGAAGCCGCCGCCAGACAATGGCTGGCCGGTCATTGGCCGAATGGCGCTGACTGATCGGCAGCAGGCCAGTAAAACCTGAAACATAACTTATTGTTGAACAGGATTACAGTACACTGATTATTGTTTATGTAAATTACACTATACATATCTGATTTTTATTCAAATTTAATTAATAAAACTTTTATTAATCTTCAAACGAAGACAAGGCAACGATCCTACCTTAATTGTCAATCCACCGCCATCAGAGTCTTGTCGGAGCTTCGCCGTTTACCCCATTCTCTCCTCCGATCGGGCAAAGACCCCCCAAATTGTGCCATAAGAACGCCTTTTATAATCATGGGGAATAGGGTCTTAACCCCCCTAGAATTTTGGGTAATCCTCCCCAGTTAGGCCACCTAATTTGGACCTTAAAAATCAATTTCAGAATTATAAATAACTGGGCCCGCAAAACGACTTAAACGGCCAAATACAATCTAAATCGGGTAAACGGGTCCTGCACGATTTGTTCAACTTAAAATGGTCGTATCTCCCTCATCCGGACTCCGATTCACGCATTCTTGGTGGTATTTCAAAGCTCTTTCTGTAAATAGTGGCCAGTTCTGATTCAGTTCATTTCAAAACTTCTTTTCTTCATTTCTTCCTTATTTTAAGTCGTTTAAGAGGCGTTTCTACCAAAATTGAGCGTGTTGAACGTCATGGTAGAGTTATTTTTCTATTTTGAGATCTCTATAGCCCTGAAATCTTCTATTTAATTTTGGACTACTAGGAGTATCATTTATTTTCTTGCACAAAAATCGAGGTAGGGGCTTTTATCCTCTTTTATGACTTAAATACTTGCATTGGTTGTCTTTAAAAGTTTATATGAATAATTCTAGTTATTTTCCATATATTTTTATAATTGCCTCATATACTTGATTTATTAAGTGTTTATCTTTTGAATTTAATTCGGAATTATGCTTCATATTATATGTGATATAAAGAAAATCTAGCTTTGCCATTATTTTAAAATATGGTAAGATTGAAAGACGGTTTTCATGAAATTGTTTCTCTATGAAAATGATTTTAGAAAATATGTACAATCATGACCACCGAGTTGCTGAGATGAGATAAAGAAGGGGTAACTATCTTGTTGGAACGAGCGACTAACCCTACCTTTATAATCGTTGTCAGTAACACGGCCATAACTTGTAAAGGCGAGGCTAGGATTTTGAAAGATTGATCTTCATAGAAGAAGAAAAAGAGAAGGAAATTCCCGTTTGAGTCGGGTATAAGAGGTTTAATTGTTTAGAACTCAAGTTGGTAGACATACCGATAGAGTTCTATAATTGAGAGTACACAGGGAAATCCGATTTGGAATCGGATCCACGGTACGCACATTAGCCTGGTGAGCCCCTAACGAAGGGCAAGATCTCTGATTCGCCCCTAACGAAGGGCAACTATCAAGGCTACGTGCGCTAGGGTAGAGAGTATCATGGGAAAACTCTTTGCTCTCTAGATCCCGACACCCCATGAGCATTGGTGGCTCTTCCCTCTACAAGCATAGAGTCTTTTACAAAAAATTTGTAGAGGAGTAAGAGGCCGCTGCTTTGTACCTGCAGTAACTTCTTTAATAGTAATATAAACCCTAGAAGCATCTTCGATACGTAGGAAGAAGCCCTAGGGAAGTTTTTGGGTGAGAGGCACACCCTTACAGCTTTTTCGAAAAGTATTGTCTATTTACCTTGTGATTTACAAACTACCAAGTGTTATATTTATGTCTAATAGGATAAGTACCCCTACTGAGTAGTTTAAAATAATCACCACCCCCCAGACCTTGCAGGACCCAATGTGGAATAGACGAGTGTAGAAGATAGCAGTAAAAGATACTTTTTGGAAGCTTTAGCTGGTGACCACAGAGTCTGCGATCACACCAATAGTTTTCAAAGTATTTTTTTATATTTTTGGCTTGAGAAGACTTGTTTATATCTTTACTTATGTATTTGTATACAGACAATATATTTCCTGGGAAATAAAATATCCCATGTAATGTTTATGGTTGCGACCCGAGCAAGCACTGATTTTACTTTATAACTCTTTATATATGCTTTATAAAAGCTCGGGACTTCCCACGAGAATATCAAGGGGTCCTATACCCTAATTTTCCTCTGTATGACTTCAGGAATTTAGAAAATTCCCGGACGTTACATTGTACTACTTGTTTGATTGTCAATGGTTTGTTTCCTTTTCTTTCTGGGTTCTTTTGTAAGTTTGATTGTCTGAGCATTTCCAACGATATCTTTGTGAAGTGTTATGAATTGGTAGTCTGTGCTGTATATGAATTATTATCGTTTACAAAATTGAATAGATTGCTCAATTCAAATTTCATTGAATATAGAAGCATGAATTTGCACAAATTTTTGGTTGTTTGT
Organism: Saururus chinensis; assembly: GCA_035235625.1. NCBI lineage: Eukaryota > Viridiplantae > Streptophyta > Magnoliopsida > Piperales > Saururaceae > Saururus > Saururus chinensis. Next base: position 653,912 of record CP141142.1, read on the forward strand.
TTGATTATGGCTTATCACATATTTTCAATTGCTTGATTCTTGTCTAACAATTTAACATGATATATCATTATTATCATTTACATTTAATGTGTTTGATGATGGCTTACCACATATTTTTGGTGGTCCGATAATCATAATTTATATCATCCTAAAGTAAGTAGAGGAGAGTGTGATTATTCACTGACGGGATTAGTTACTTGATTGCCTGATAATCAGACTTGTTTCATTACCTGTTAATGTCATTTGTACAATTTGTGTTCCCCGAAGTATTGTCAAGTTCATATGCTAGTCTTCAATTTCCCCATGACAATAGTGTTTCAGTCACATATGCTAGTCTTCAATTTTCAGATATAGCTAAACAAAAGATGATTCCCCCTTTTATCCTTTATTCATTTACATGATTGTACCAAAGTTTGGATTGACTTTATTATTCCAAATTGTGTGATTATAAAAAAGAAATTTGATTGATAGCTTGATTAGTCTATAAAATTTTCTTTTCGATGCATTACATTTAATCTACCTTTCTCGAAAGTATGTTTGTTTGATCATGCATTTTAGATCCATATATTTGTTTGTCCTTTGTAAATTGTGTAAAAGATTATTGTGTTTTCATGTTGGCATAACTTCTCTTAGCTTGCACTGGCATATTAGCCTGGACCACCTAATATGTGTCCCTACTCTCTTCCCATTGAGGGAAGCAAAAGGTATGCGAAAATTATTAAATGGGATAAGCCAATTCATTATGCATTCTTATCTTTTATGGCCCATGAAATTAATAAGGGCCATAGAAAAGCGAGTAACCTTGATCATGAGGGTTGGACTTTAGTAATTGACATGTTCAAGAATGAGCATCACATTGATTTGAATAAGGACATGCTAAAAAATTACTACGATGTTGGAAGAAGATTCTATCAAGCTTGGGTGACTTTAAGGGAGATAACTCGAGTTGGGTGGAATGAGCATTCAAACACATTCATCCTTTCTGAAGATGCATGGAGCACTTTCTTAATGGTAAGTAATATTTAAATATTGGGTCAATTATGAAATGATAATTTGTGTACTCTATGTGATATGAGATGCAGAAACACAAGCATGTTAGTTTTTAGATGAAGTGGGGGTACGATGAGGAGTCAGAGGGTAATTTATACACTGTATATGGTCGGACCCATGCAACAAGTAGCTATGCAAGTTACTTCCATTCAGGAGCAAAACCTCGTCCCTCATCCATAGTTTCAGCCTCAGCCCCATCAGCCTTAGCATATACCCTAGTTGATGAGAGTGGTGAAGAGCATGGTGATGATTTTGGTTATGACAAGGTTTATGAGCAGGTTGGCCAAAGGGTGGTTTGACCTACAATTGACGAGACAATTTATCAGCAAACTACACATACTTTTCATCCGGGTATGGATAAGGAAGAACACACTGCGAGACATGTTGGTGCATTCACTGGTAGCTTGGGAATGAGGATGATGATGGTGCCCAACTGCCTGACTACACATCTAGAGTGTTTGGTGGTACAAGTCAAGCCAGTAGTGCCCACACACCAACCCATAGCCCTACTCCATTGCCTACTGGGACTTCCATGCCTCCACCACCATGAACTGAAAATGAAAGGCCGCCTCGCAAGCGGAAGTCTCGAAGCACTGCTACATCAATTGGCAAGTCCATTGCTATTGCCATGTCTAATTGGAATGAAATTGCCCGAGAAAGCTCCCTTGCAAATAAGGACCAATATGAAGTGGAACAGTGTAAGATGACAATTGACTTGATGATGGCAATGCCTGAATACCGAGATGACGACCGTATTTTCTCCGCCGCACTCTAGAAGTTTATGAAGACAAATTTTAGGCACATTTAGTTGGCATTGGGCAATGCTTCATGGTTGAGGATGAATTGGTTGCATGATGTTTGCCATGCTTCAGATTCAGAATAGTAATCTCTGCCTAGTTCCTTCATTCTACTAGGATTATTTGCAACATATTTTTTTATGCAATCAAGGAGTTTGTGTAATACTATAAACTATATTGCTTATGTTTTATGCATAGGTCGCTTGTTTATTATCATTTCTTTTTGTTTGTTTGATGATGGCTTACCACATAATTAAGTTTGATTGTGACCTATCTAACAATGTTACATGTTGGTTTATTTGTTATGCATGGGTCTGTGTGTTTATTATCATTTTTGTTTGTTTGTTTGATGATGGCTTACCACATAATTAAGTTTGATTGCGACCTATCTAACAATGTTACATGCAGGTTTATTTGCTATGCATGGGTATGTGTATTTTTTATCATTTCTGTTTGTTTGTTTGATGATGGCTTACCACATAATTAAGTTTGATTGTGACTTGTCTAACAATGTTACATGTCAGTTTATCTATTATGCATGGGTTTGTGTGTTTATTATCATTTCTGTTTGTTTGTTTCATGATGGCTTACCACATATTAGCAGGATTTTTAATACTACCTTGTCATATGTGCATTGTAGTCACTAAATTATGTGTCATCTAAATTTTATTACAAATTATTATAGGTGCCATGTCATTCACTTGGGAAGAGCTTGTATTTGACACAAGTGAAGACGCAACAATCATTTATTATTTGAGAACGACCCCTAGGAATGTTGTACAAATGCATCGAGATTGGGGTCAACACATAGTATATGACATGTTGAATGTGTCTAATGAAATTTGTCATAATAAGTGCCGCATGAACAAAAAGACATTCATATTATTGTGTTATAAAATGAGGTTGAAACAATTGCTCATGGACACATGACATGTTGCGGTAGAGGAGCAAATGAGGTATTTTCTACAAATTTATGGTCATGGAGAAGGTCATTGTGTTATAGGTCATCTTATGTCCCACTCACAAGAAACTGTGTGTCGACACTTTAATAAAGTACTAGATGCATTGTATGCTTGGGCTATAGAGACGATCAAGCCAATTATTAGTCCTCATCACACACCCAACTACATTAGGAGAAAGAGGAAGTACTATTTATGGTTTAGAAATTGTATAGGAGCAATAGATGGTACTCATGTTGTAACGCCCGAGATTTTTCACACATTTTCCTTAAAATTCACGAAATTTTTTTTCAATATAATGTCTGTAAATCGGAGGAAAAATGACGAAACCAAAACCTGATAAAACAGTTTATAATTTAAAACTGTAAACATCCATTTTCCATCTAAATATTTTCATCATACGGTTAATCATCGTACGTCCAAAGCAAATATCATCAGGCGCTACTCGAAAATATACGTACGAATAAATTGCTATGATCATAGACTTTAAATACAAATCACTCCCAGGCATCCCTTAGTGCAAGTCCCATAACAGTCCACACACTAATCCAAATGAAAGTCCAGAATAAACATCTTAACGTCTCGTCTCACCCAATACAGGAGATCGTGGCACAAACAAACTCGCAATGAGTGAAGCAAATATCTGCGTCAACGGGAATCAATCCACCGCTGAAACGAGCATCCATCTCCAGGAGCTCTCCGCACAACTTGCAAAACTTCTCGTACAACGGGGCTAAAAAGTAGGGTAATGAGTATTTTCATACTCAGTAGGAAAATACCCAGTAGGGTAAATCCCAAATGGTGAACTCACAAGTTCATAATACATGCGTCATGCAACTCAAACATGAAGCAGTCAACACAATATAATCATATCATGCATATACGCATGCAGCATATCAAATGCACCATCGTGCCAAAGTCATACCAAAGGCACTATCGTGCCAAAATCATACCAAATCAAACTTACACAAACACCCTTATCCAGGGTCATACAACTTACTCGTACCACCGTACGCATACTCATACAACATACACATACTTGTACGACCTTACTCGTACAATCGTATGCTCACTCATACAGCTTACCCATACATGTACGACCTTACTCGTACAATCAGACTCGTACGACCTCACTCATACAGTCTACACAAAATCATACTTACTGTCTTACTCAGAAACATATTCTCAAAATCGTATCCATACTCTTACAGTCGTGCTCATACTCATACGCTTACAGTCCTGCTCATACACACTCTTACAGTCCTGCTCATACACACTCTTACAGTCCTGCTCATACACATACAGTCGTACTCACACTCATACAGTCGTACTCATATACATAATCGTACACATATCAACAACCACTGAAGCTCATTACAACTAATAAGCTCCAACGTCGAAATAGAAAAGAATGCCACTGGGGCAACACCTTAACCTCCGGGGAGTGACTAGACGCCATGGACTTTTCTGAAGGTAAGGCACACCAATGCTCATGGGGCACTGGATCAAACAGGTAAGAGTAGATCCATGATACTACTTACCTGAGCACGCAAACATAAACACCCACACATAAGGGGCATACAGTTGCCCACCATAATGGGTCTTATAGTGCCAGAGAATCGCCCACCATAATGGGTCTTATAGTGCTAGAAAATCGCCCACCATAATGGGTCTTATAGTTCCAGAGAATTGCCCACCATAATGGGTCTTATAGTGCCATAGCCACTCTTGGGCAGAAAACATACAGTGCCACTTGGGCAGAAACGTACAGTGCCACTCTTGGGCGGAAACATACAATGCTCTCAACAGAGCATCAAACGTCTGGGCTTATATAGCACACAGACCAAAACAAAAACATACTTCGCTCTCAACAGAGCATCATACATCTGGGCTTCATAAAGCACACAGACAAAGTCAGAAACGTACATCACTCTCAACAGAGCATCAAAAGTCTGGGCTTATACAGCACGCAGACCAAAATAGAAACAACGTCGCTCTTAGCAGAACATCAGACGTCCGGTGCTCTATACAGCACACAGACAACATCCCGCAGGATAAACACCATGGCAAGACATGAGAATGCTCGGCCGACTCATTAGCGGCCAACACAAACACGGAACTTAATTCGTCGAACCCTCAGGTCTCAAACTCACAACGCTATCATTAGCTGTGCTTACAATTCAAGTTTGAATTAAGTACATTATGCGGTACAATTAGGTCACACAAACTCACAGTCCTCGACTGATCAAACTGAAGCTGAGCCCAATCTGAAACCCTAGTTCGTCAGGGTAGCAGACTTCACTTACCCGTCCACATCATGGACAAAACCCATCGTACGCCAAACCCTTACAGTCTTACACTTCGCCATCCATCTTATGGCCAAATCATCTTACACTGACATCCTCAAATATCGCTCCTCAGAGCCAACCCAGTTGTCGCCCTCTTACTTATATCTCACTTATTATACTTATTTTCACTTCATAATCTATACGTTATGCTTGTACAATTATGAACACTCTTACTATCTGACAATCGCCCAACATACAATCCACCCCAAACTGATCCATTCTAATCCTTGCCCGTCATACTCATATCCTCTGTCATATGCTTACACAACCATATCCAAATTCAAACAAAGTCTCTGTCACCTCTTACTGTCCATCGCCCATACCTCTGCCGACAAACACATACGTACATCCAAAGCATAGGCAAAATGCCATCATACATACGTATGTCTCACACATACATATAACATACACATACGGTCATACATACATAACTTACAAACATGCATGCTAGCCATCACTAGCACATGCATACACATGTCAAACATGCACGCTAGCCATCACTAGCACATGCATACATTCACACATACATCAAACATGCACGCTAGCCATCACTAGCACATGCATACATCAAACGTACACGCTAGTCATCTCTAGCACATGCACACACATTCATATATACTTCAAACATGCACGCTAGCCATCACTAGCACATGCATAATCCATACATACTCCAAATGTGCATACACATACGTAGCATACTGACATATTTGCTAGCCATCGCTAGCGCATACATAATCCATATCCATAAAATGTGCATACATCTCATGCATATCAATCATACCATACAATCATGCTTACACACACATCATGCAATCGGATCGTTGCTTAACATCCAAGCATGGAATCATACAATTCTAGCATGCTGCTACTCATTCAAAGCATGCTTCATGAATTTATGAGTTCAAAGCTCCCCTACCTCGTAATCATGACGATCGATGGCGAGCACACGACGGTGGCGGCATCGGCGGCGGAGTTGGCGGTCCAAACCGTTGCCTGGCTGAGAGAGTTGTTGTCCCGAGGATTTTAGGATGCGCCGGAACTAGTCACAGCCAAACAGGGTATCAGAAATCAATGGGGTAAAACCCGCAATCCATGGCGGCACACTAGGGCGGCCGGGAGAAAAGTCAAGCCAACATATGTGGCGGTGCGACCAGAAGTCGATGGTGTACACTCTAAAGATTGGCCGGTGGCTAAAACGTGCTCAGCCGGCCACAATACGTCGAAATCCGCCGTGGACAGCACCCAATGGCGACGATTTCAGTCAACAAAGGCCCACATAAGGGCAGAAAGCGTGGGGCAACGCTCAAGAACAAAGGAGAGGTGGTGGAGGACGGCTCTGTGTCAACTCCATTCGGTGGCCAAGCCATTCGATGGTCAGGCGGCGCGAATGCGGCGCCTAAACCCAGAAGTACACGCGTGGCCACATGCACACGCAGTCACAAAGGGCGGGGGAGAGGGCTGAAAAGAGGCAACCCAAAGCCCACAAAAGCCAACAGGGCAAAGGCCCTAGCTGTGGCCAATCTAAGCGGCGACATCGCTGATCGCCACCCACAACCAAAACCCATGGTGCGGGCAGCTGTGCATCTCGCACGGTATAGGGCAAATGACAAGCGGCCCATTCCGAGCGGTAATATAATTAGGCCAAGTGGGGCTGACCCTCACTGTCGCCGAGCCGGGGCAGAGCCCATAATGGCCAAATAGCATACGGCTCGCTGATGACCATGACCCGAGACGCACCCAAAGCGTCTAATCGGGCGGAGCAAGGAAATAGGGGAGAGGCGGGGCCAGAAACGGTAAACCCCTACTGACATCGGGTCGAGGTAGGCTAGACGGAGTCTTACCGGTGGCCAGACGACAACTGGAAACTCACCGGCGTCCAAAACATCCCACGGACAGTGAGATCTAAATAGTAACAAAAACCTGACCAAAAGATTGGTAGCTCACCACGGAGCGAACAAAGCATGGCGGCGGCTCTAGCCAGCGCCTATGGGTTCCTGGCGGCCAACTATACATAAGTCTAGTTGAGGGCCCGCAAACGATGTCAAAATCGTACACCCATAGTGCAAAAACGGGATTGAAGGAGAGAAAAACCTGAAAAAAGGTTCGGTACCTCGTGGAGGAGCGAAGAGGCCATGGCGGCGGTCATAGCCAGTACCTACGGACTCGTGGCGGTGAGGCAAAGCAGATCCTGACAAGAATTGAAGGAATCCGATGACGGAGGAGGGAGAACGGAGCGACCGGATATGCCCTCGGGTTTTTCTCTTCTCCTCTCAGAACGTCTGTTTTCTTCTGTAAGTTTCTGGAATGAAACTTACTGGAGATGGCTTTTTAAGCCGTGATTTTACTATTCATCTTTTTTATTTTTACATCTATGTCCTCAATGCGCGTTAACTCACTAGTTACGCGCTATAGCTCCAAACTTCGCGCCGTAAGCGCTCAGCGAGGCCCGCGGCCCGCGACTAGGCCTCACACCCAACTCTATGGGTATAAATATGAGGTATGAATATATAAATACGAATACGCCGAAGTGTCACATTTTCCCGCCGAAAATGACCAGAAAAATAGCAGGAAAATCACAGAAAATCGTAGAAAAATCAGGGACCTTACACATGTAGAAGCAGTTGTACCATCGGAAGAGCAACAAGCATATAGGGGGAGATCAAGAAAGGTTACTCAAAACATAATGACCGTTTGTGACTTAAGTATGAGATTTGTATTTGTAGTGACAGGTTGGGAGGGTTCAGCCCATGATTCTAGTGTCTTTAGTCACACTGCAACAGATCCACTATCCAAGCTTCCTAGGCCACCACAAGGGAAATATTATGTCGTTGATGTAGGTTACCCAAATAAGATTGGTTGCCTTGGGCCTTATAAGGGAACCTGATACCATGTTCTACAATTTCGCAGCGTGGCCCTAGGGGTAGGAAGGAGAAGTTTAATCAACTTCATTCGTCCCATAGAAATATCAATGAGAGAACTTTTGGGGTTTGGAAGGAATGATGGAAGATATTGATCAAGTTCCCTCCATATTGTTTTAATTCGCAAGTTAAGATTGTCTTAGTTACAATGGCGATACAAAACTTTATCATTGCATTTATTTTAAATTTTGGCTTATCACATTTTAATAGTTTGATTTCGACCTGTATAACATTAATCAGACAATTGAAACCCATAATTGAGGTATCAGCCTATCATGTATGTTCACTTATTCTTTTCTTTTTGTTTATATGTACTAAAAAATATTTTAACTCCGTTGTTGCCAGTTCCAAGCCCAGATGAGAAAGGAGGAGGGAAAACTTAAATTCAACAATCCTTAGCATAGCTATCATTAAATAGCTTAATATTTTCTTTTAGATAGATGAGTAGTGTAATGTCCCTGATTTTACTACGATTTTTCTGTGATTTTCCTACTATTTTTTTGGTCATTTTCGGCAAGGAAATGTAACCTTCAGTGTATTTGTATTTATTTATTTACCCCATATTTATACCCGTAGAGTTGGGTGTGGGGTTTAGTCGCAGGTCACAGGCCTCACTGCGCGCTTACGGTACAATTTTTGGAGGTAGAACGCATAAACAATAAGTGAATGCGTGTTGAGGACGTAGATGGAAAAATTAAAAGGAAGTTATATAAATATCAAATCCGAAGATCAAATTTCAGGAGCGACTTCCAATAACTTTTTTCACGTCCAGTGAGTTTAGGAAAAATCCGAGTTCATTTCTAGTCGCTCCGTTGTCCCTCCTCTGTTGTCAGATTACACCGATTCTTTCCGGGATCCTCTTCACCTTATTGCCACAAGTCCATAGGTACCGGCTATGACCTCCGCCATGTCCTCTTCACTCATCCATGAGGTACTAGACTTTTCTTTGGTTTTTCTCCCATCTTATTCTCATTTTTGAGCTGTGGGGGTGCAATTTTGATGTCGTTTGCGGCCGCCCTCAACTAGACTTATGTTTGTTTGGCCGCTAGGAACCCATAGGCATTGGCTAGAGCCACTGCCATGCTTTCTTTTCTCCACTGTGAGGTACTGACACTTTGGTCGGGTTTTATTTATATTTTCATCTCACTGTCTATGACATTTTTTTTAGACGCCGGTATTTTCGGTCATCGTCCGGCCACCGGATGGACTATGGTCGAACTCCATCCAGTCTACCTCAACCCAGTGTCGGTTGGGGGTTGCCGTTTCCCCGCTTTGCCCTATTGTCTTACTTCGCCTGATTAGAAGCTTTGGGTGTGTCTCAGGTCGTTGCCATCAGAGAGCCATGTGCCATTTGGCCATCATGGGCTCTACCCCGGCTCGGCAACAACGAAGGCCAGCCCCACTTGGCCAATTACACCTCTACCCGGAATGGGCCGCTTGCCTTTGCCCTATACCGTGCAAGATGCACAACTGCTCACGCCAAATGTGTTGGTTGTGAGTGGCGATTGGCGATGTCGTTGCTTCGATTGGCCACCACTTCCTGGTCCTAGCTCTATTGCCCCTTTGTGGGCCTTGGGCCACCACCGTCCGACCCATCTACCCCTAGAGTGGCACTTTTTAGCCGCGTGTGCATGTGGCCATGCGTGTGTTTTTGAGTTTAGGCGCCGTATTTATGTCGTCTGACCATCAACTGACTATGCTACCAAATGGAGTCAACATCAGAGCCCTCCTCCACCTCTCCTCTATCCTCGAGCGTTGCCCCATGCCCTTTGCCCTTATGTGGGCCCTTGTTAACATGAAATCGCCATCGTTGGGTGCTATCCGCGGCCGAATTTGACATTGTGTGGCCAACCGAGTACTTCTCAATCGTTGGCTGACCTTAAGTGGGCACACCCTCAACTTTTGGTCGCAATGCCACTTATGTTGGCACGACTTTTCTTTCGGCTACCTTAGTGTGCCGCCGTGGATCACGGATTTTGCCGCGCTGATTCGTGTCACCCCATTTGAACGTGATTGTTTTTGGCACTTCCTAAACCCTCGGGATAACAGCTCTCTCAACTTGGCAAAGCTTTTGGCCACCAATTCCGTTGCCACCATCGTGTGCTCACCATCGAACATCATGATTATGAGGTAGGGGAACTTTAAATTCGTAATTTCATGATAGCATGCTTTGAATGAGTAGTAGCATGCTAGGACTATATGATTAAATGCTATGGATGTTAGATTATGATCTGTTTGCATGATGAAGAGGATGAATTATGCCATGTTGAAATGCATATGAAAAGCATGTTGGCTGTAAGTATGTTTGAAGTATGTATGTGCTAATGATGGCTAGCGTGTATGTTTGTAAGCTACATGTGTGGAAGTATATATGTGCTAATGATGGCTAGCGTGTATGTTTGTAAGCTACGTATGTGGAAGTATGCATGTGCTAGTGATGGCTAGCGTGTATGTTTGTAAGCTACATATGTGGAAGTATGCATGTGTTAGTGATGGCTAGCGTGTATGTTTGTAAGCTACGTGTGTGGAAGTAAGTATGTGCTAGTGATGGCTAGCGTGTATGTTTGTAAGCTACGTGTGTGGAATATGTATGCGCTAGTGATGACTAGCGAGTATGTTAGTAAGCTATGTGTATGGATGTGTATGTGTGTGATAGTGATGGCTAGCGAGTATGTTGGTAAGCAATGTATGGAAGTATGTGTATGTTATATGTATGTGTGATGGACATACATATGTATGATGGCTATATGCCTATTTGATGGATATGTGTATGCGTGTGGGGGGCAAAAGTATGGGCGATGGATAGTAAGAGATGATAGAGGTTTTTGTCTGAATTTGTTGTGGATGTGTAAGCATATGACGGAAGACATATGATGTAAGTTTGATGGGCGAGGATATGAGCAGTTTGTTTGATTTGGATTAGAGCATATGTTGGGGGATTGTCAGACAGTAAAAGTGTGCATAATTGTACAAGCATAACGTACATATTATAAAGTGAAAAGTAAGCATAATAAGTGAGGCATTGGTAAGAGGGTGGGTTTGGCTCTAAAGAGCTTAGTTTGATGACATTTGTTTAAGATGTTTTGGCCATAAGGTGGATAACGGAGATTGTATAAATACGTAAGATTTTGGTGTATGGTGTGTTATGTTGTAAGATGGACGGGTTAAGTGAAGTATGCTCCTGACGAACTTTATGTTGTAAGATGGACGGGTTAAGTGAAGTCTGCTCTTGACGAACTAGGGTTTTGGATTGGGCTCAGCTTCGGTTTGATCAGTGGAGCATATTATATTTGAGAGTTTGTGTGGCATAATTTGTAACACCCTGCTTTTCGATTACGTCTAACCAAGGGGGTTAGAAGTAATTAATAATTTTTGTAATAAGTTCTAGATGGTTTTAACCGTTGAAACCTCCGTATTTGAGTAGAGCTCAAAGAAACGAGCGTAACGATTCGAAGAACGCGTGAAACGGAGGTCGGGACCGGAAATGCAAAGAGAATTTTTGAAAAAGTTTTTCCCCACCCATAAAACTAATACACTTCGAAAGAATATCATGAATTTTTTACAAAAAGAAAATGAGACTTTCTTTCAATGTTGGGAGAGATTTAAAGAACTTTTGTTGTTGTGCCCACATCATTGATATGAAACATGGCGTACAATTAGTTTCTTTTATAATGGTTTATCTTCTCAAATGAGGCAATTTGTTGAAATGATGTGTAATGGAGAGTTTTTGAGTAAAGAACCTGAGGAAGCAAGAGACTATTTTGATGTGTTAGCTGAAAATGCTCAATCATGGGAAGATTCTAATGAATTTGAAAGTAGTAATAAAACCAAATCTAATGGGGCAACTAAGGGGGGCTTGTACCTTCTTAAAGAAGAGGATGATGTAAAAGCAAAAATTACAAGTTTAACTAGAAAAGTTGAGGCTATGGAAATTAATAGGGAAAACATGTCTAAAGCTTCTCAAAAAGTACAAGATATTTGTAGTATATGTGAGAGTGATGGACACCAAACACAGGATTGTCCAACAATCCCTGCTTTTCAAGAGGTGTTGCATACTCAAGCAAATGCTATGAATACCTACAAAAGGCCATTTTCTTCTCCTTATTCTGAAACTTATACTCATAATTGGAGAAATCATCCCAACTTTAGTTGGAGAAATGAGTCTAATATGCAGGTACCCCTTCTTCCTCAAATTATGTTCCACCACATAAGAAGACTTTTGAAGATACATTGCAAACATTCATGCAAAGTCAAGCAACAATCAACAACCAAACAATGCAAAGAGAAAGTACTAAGGCATCAAAAATCCACTTGTAATAAATCTCTAATGTATACTTCATTTAAATGATAACTCAATTAAGATCAAATGAAAATTTGTCTCAATCGGAAAATGTATCTTTTAAAGAACTTTTAAATAAAACAATAGTAATTGATTGTTTACTACGTGAAAGTATTAAGTGTATAATCACAGGGAATTATAAGCATTCAGCGTGCCTTTTGTCAACGTTGAATCAAATAATTATATAGATTATAAACTCCTTAAATATGAAATATCAATTTAAAATGATAAAGAACTTACTTGAATCAAAGTATCTATTAAACATCAAGTATAAGCTTCATTCCTAGCCTTAGCTTGAGAGCTTTAGAAAGCCATTACAATAAAACTAAAAATAAAAATACAAAATGAGAGAAGGAAATATGAGAAGAGAGCTCTAAAGAGGAGGGAGTGCCCCATCTATCACGTCCACCCCTTTATTTATAGGAAAAGAAAGGGTTACTTCAAAGGGGAAAATCAAATCATATCTCCAGATTTTATCCTGATTGATTGCCTGATTTGACCCCTATATCTTCAGAATTTGGAATTTCTTCCTCAAATAACGCTTGTAGCCGCGGAAGTCTTCTTTCCATTGCCACCAAAATAGTATCAATCTGAATTATACATAAAAAGATATGATCAAAATACTAAGGCTGTGTTAATCTATCCGAATCAACTTCTTTCATAATTTAGTTCTATTCATACAAATCTCAAATCAAATGGGTCCACAAGGTTGTGTTCGACCATTCTATGCATGTTAGCCCATTATGAGCCCATTCTTGACTTTTAAATAGCTTTGGGTAGCTGGGCTTAACTTCCTCTTCCAGTTGTATCTTGTTGAAGCCTGTTTAGACATGTAAACTCAATTAAGGTCGAACTAACTTATTCAAAACATAAATAGCCCAAATTAGCAATGAATTAACACAAAATAGGATTGTAAATAGAAATTTGAAAACATTTTATTAAACATTATTTCAGTGCATCAAATAAACATTATTTAAACTTCAAAGGGGAAAGAAGGGGTTGCTTCAAAGAGGAAAGTCAAATCATATCTCCAGATTTCATCCTGATTGATTGCCTGAATACTACTAGATCATGCCAAAGTTTTACTCTCATAAGAAAATAATTACTTAGATTCAATGATATCCACTAAGATGTAAGACCATAATCAAGGGCTCGAATTCTCACTTAGGCAAATGTCTTTCTTTGTTTTTTTCAAAATAAGAGCACAAGAAACCAATATGAAGTAATCAGAACTCAAAATCATTAAATCTCTCAAGTCATATTCTAAGTAGTCTGATTAAATAAAGTCACATGTCTAGAATAAGAAGTCACATGGCTCGAGGTGTTCCAAACCTTGAAAATATATTTTCTTTTAAAAAGCGCACAACGACTTTGTGGTCATTGGTTTTGCTTGGAACAGCCTCAATCCACTTAGAAACATAATCGACAGCAACTAAAATGTAAACATAGCCAAAAGAAGGAGGAAAAGGTCCCATGAAATCAATGCCCCAACAATCAAAAATCTCAATAACCAATATGGGGTTAAGGGGCATCATATTTCGACGAGATGTGGCTCCTAACTTTTGACACCTTTCACAAGTTTTACAAAATTCATGAACATCTTTGAAAAGCGTTGGCCAGTAAAAACCACATTGCAAAATTTTAGCGGTGGTCTTTTTAGAGGAGAAGTGACCACCGCATGCTTCAGAATGACAAAAAGAGATGATACTTACTTGTTAAGAATCAGGCACACATCTCCTGATTATTTGATCCGGACAGTACTTAAAGAGATAGGGGTCGTCCCAAAAGAAATGTTTTACCTCAGTGAAGAATCTCTTTTTATCTTGAGGAGACCAATGGTGGGGAACTTTACCTGTCACAAAGTAGTTGGCAATGTCGGCATACCATGGAGGATGTGAGATGGCAAAAAGTTGTTCATCAGGGAATGTGTCTTGGATTGGAATGTTGTCCGAAGAATCAGAAAATTCCAATCTTGAAAGATGATCTGCCACCACATTCTCTACTCCCTTCTTGTCTTTCATTGTGAGATCAAACTCTTGGAGTAGGAGTATCCATCGGAGCAATCTGGGCTTTGTATCTTGTTTGCTCAAAAGGTACTTCAAAGCTGCATGGTCAATAAAAATGATAATTTGAGAGCCAATCAAGTAGGATCTAAATTTGTCAAGTGCAAATACTACAGCAAGAAGTTCTTTTTCAGTGGTGGAGTAGTTCATTTGGGTACTATTTAAAGTTCTACTTGCATAATGAATTACGCAAGGTTTCTTATCTTTCCTCTGCCCTAAAACAGCCCCAACGGCATAATCACTTGCATCACACATAATTTCAAAAGGAAGGTTCCAATCTGGGGGTTGCATGATGGGTGCGGACACTAACATGTTCTTAAGCTTTGTGAAAGCTTCTTCACATGCATTTGACCACTCAAAAGAATGCTCTTTAGATAGAAGATTACACAACGGTCTAGATATCACACTAAAATTCTTAATAAATCTTCTATAAAAACCGGCATGCCCTAGAAAGGATCTAACATCTTTTGTGGACTTTGGACTAGGCAAATTAGCAATCAATTCAATTTTTCTCTTGTCCACTTGAATTCCTTGCACAGAAACAATGTGACCAAGTACTATTCTAGTAGTAAGTATAAAATGACACTTTTTCCAATTTAAAACTAGATTTTTCTCTTCACATCTCACCAAAACTTTTTCTAAGTTATCAAGACAATCATCAAAAGAATCACCAAAAATAAAAAAATCATCCATAAAAACTTCCAAAAACTGCTCCACCATGTCACTAAAGATGCTCATCATGCACCTTTGGAATGTGGCAGGAGCATTACATAATCCAAACGGCATCCTTCGATATGCAAAGGTACCAAATGGACATGTTAAAGGTTATTTTTTCTTGATCTTCAAGTGCAATCTCAATTTGGTTGTATCCTGAATAACCATCTAGAAAACATTAAAATTGATGACCGACCACCCTCTCTAGGATTTGGTCCATGAACGGCAAGGGGAAGTGGTCTTTCCTAGTGACAGAATTCAATTTTCTATAATCTATGCACATCCGCCAACCGGTGGTGACTCTAGTGGGAATTAACTCATCATTAGCATTCTTTACCACTGTCACTCCAGACTTTTTGGGGACAACCTGGGTGGGACTCACCCATGGACTGTCAGAAATGGGGTAAATGATACCCACATTTAATAATTTTAGGACCTCTGCTCTTACTACCTCTTTCATGTAAGGGTTTAACCTCCATTGTATTTGTCTCACAGGTTTTGCATTTTCTTCCATGAAGATCCTATGTGTACAAATCAGGGAACTAATCCCCTTGATATCAGCAATGGTCCACCCAATGGCATTCTTGTGATTTCTAAGGACTTCGAGCAATCTGTGCTCTTGCTCCCTATCCAACATTAAAGAGACAACCACAGGAAATGTCTCTCCCTCACCAAGATAAGCATATTTAAGTTCAGTAGGGAGGGGTTTCAAGTCTAGCTTGGGTGGTTGGACACTTGAGGGGAGAGGAGCGCTATTAGAAGGAGGTAACTCCTCAAAGCGGGCCTTCCACCTATCAGTATCTAATAATGAAGTTGACTCCAATAAGGAATTTACATCATTAATCATAACATCATCATCAGAGTTAAAATAAGAAAGACATGCTTCAAGAGGGTCAGAAAATGAAGAAATAGTAGCCATGTCATCAACAAGACTTTCTAAAAGATTCACTTCATGCACATCCTCGTCATCATCTCCTGGTTGCCTACAAATATTAAAAATGTTCAGTTCCAAAGTCATATTTCCAAATGAAAGCTTCATAACACCATTTCTACAATTAATAAGAGCATTAGAAGTAGCAAGAAATGGGCGGCCTAATATGACAGGAATTTGAGTACAAGCATTCAAAACTGGTTGTGTGTCCAAAACAATAAAATCAACAGAAAAGTAAAACTTTTCTACTTGTACTAGCACATCCTTAACAATTCCTCTTGGTGTTTTAACTGAGCGATCTACAAGTTGAAGTGTAATGCTTGTGGGCTTCAATTCACCAAGTCCCAATTGTTCATAAACAGAATAAGGTAAGAGATTAACACTTGCCCCAAGATCAAGTAAAGCTTTTTCAACTCTATAATTCCCAATTATACAAGATATGGTTGGACAACCAGGATCTTTATATTTAGGTGGGGTGTTGTGTTGCAAAATTGCACTTACTTATTCTGTCAAAAATGCCTTCTTTTGTACATTTAGCTTACGCTTAATTGTACAAAGATCTTTCAAAAATTTAGCATAAGATGGAATTTGTTTAATGGCATCTAAGAGAGGAATGTTAATCTTCACTTGTTTGAAAGTTTCAAGAATGTCACCATTTGGCACCAATTTAGAAGAAGATTGTAACCTTTGAGGAAAAGGAGGAGGAATTGGAGCAACACAATCAAAGTTGTCAAGTTCATCACCATGTTTAGAATTCAAAGACTCCTTAGGTTCAACAACCTTCATTGGAATGTCTTTGTTAATAACTTTTCCACTTCTCAAAGTGGTGATGGACTTAGCATGCTCTTCATGTGAATTTGAAGAATTTAAATTTTCAATTACAAATTGACCTTTAGGATTTAGTTGAGGTTGAGAAGGAAACTTCCCCTTTTCTTGAGTGCTCAAAGCTATGGTCAATTGAGTGATAGAAGTCTTCAAGTCATTGATGGCTTGCATTGTTTGGTTGTTAATTGTTGCTTGACTTAGCATGAATGTTTGCAATGTGTCTTCAAAAATCTTCTTATGTGGTGGAACATAATTTGAGGAAGAAGGGGGACCTGCACATTAGACTCATTTCTCCAACTAAAGTTGGGATGATTTCTCCAATTAGGAGTATAAGTTTCAGAATAAGGAGAAGAAAATAGCCTTTTGTAGGTATTCATAGTATTTGCTTGAGTATGCAACACCTCTTGAAAAGCAGGGATTGTTGGACAATCCTGTGTTTGGTGTCCATCACTCTCACATATACTACAAATATCTTGTGCTTTTTGAGAAGCTTTAGACATGTTTTCCCTATTAATTTCCATAGCCTCAACTTTTCTAGTTAAACTTGTAATTTTTGCTTTTACATCATCCTCTTCTTTAAGAAGGTACAAGCCCCCCTTAGTTGCCCCATTAGATTTGGTTTTATTACTACTTTCAAATTCATTAGAATCTTCCCATGATTGAGCATTTTTAGCTAACACATCAAAATAGTCCCATGCTTCCTCAGGTTCTTTACTCAAAAACTCTCCATTACACATCATTTCAACAAATTGCCTCATTTGAGAAGATAAGCCATTATAAAAGAAACTAATTGTATGCTATGTTTCATATCCATGATGTGGGCACAACAACAAAAGTTCTTTAAATCTCTCCCAACATTGAAAGAAAGTCTCATTTTCTTTTTGTGAAAAATTCATGATATTCTTTCGAAGTGTATTAGTTTTATGGGTGGGGAAAAACTTTTTCAAAAATTCTCTTTGCATTTCTTGCCATGATCCAATGGATCTTGGCTTCAAAGAATTCAACCAATATTTTTGCCTTTTTCTTTAAAGAAAAAGGAAAGAGTTTTAATCTAATAGCATCATTTGAAACATTTTGGTTTGGCAAAGTTGCACAAACTTCTTCAAACTCTTTTAAATGCAAATATGGGCTTTCTGAATCTAGGCCATGAAATTTGGGTAGTAATTGAATTACACCCGGCTTGAGTTCAAAACCGCCTACATTAGTTGGAAAAATCATGCAAGAAGGAGAACTTGATCTAGTTGGTTGCAAATAATCACGCAAGGTTTTAACTTCAATATTTTGTGCATTATTATCCCCATTATTACTTCTTAGTTCCTCATTAGTTCTTAGATCCTCCATTGTATCAAAATACAGATAATTTTCAAAAGATTTGTTCACTTTTTTCAATCGTCCAGAATTATCACGCACCCATGTGAACATGCAACAACAATTTTTTTTTTAATAACAAACGAAAGTAAAAGTGCACAAATTAAATGACAAAATATTAAAAAGGTAGAGGGTTAGAAGTTAATAGACAAAAATTAAAATTGCAAAAATAAGGCCAAAGGCACTATCAAGGTATACGTTTGATCCCGAAAAATTTTTGGTAGTAACGTGGGTAGTGCCTCCAGTCTCAAAAAAAAAATTATAGAATTTAAATACTAAAAGTAAATGACATAAAGTAAATGACTGAATTTAAAGAGTTAGTGTGCAAAAATAAAAGTTAGAGAATTAGTAAAGTTCAAGTGAGTTTTTCGTAACGGATTCTTGTCACACGTTGCAATCCCCGGCAACGGCGCCAATTTGTGTTAACATATTTAAGTAGGGAGGTAATTGAATTCAAAACATAAATAGCCCAAATCAGCAATGAATTAACACAAAATAGGATTGCAAATAGAAATTTGAAAACATTTTATTAAACATTATTTCAGTGCATCAAATACCCCCAAACCTACTTTTTGCTAGTCCTCGAGCAAAACAAAAATTAAAACAATAGAAAACAAAACTAACTACTCCACTTCCGCAGGAAATCTCGATTGCATTTAGCATATGCAACAAGCCTTTAAACCCCTAGCTTACACTAGTGGACGAGTTGTGTTTCGTGAGGGTTTGTAGTGAATATACCCACAAAATTCAAAACTAGAATGTTAAAAGAAAATTAAAATTAAAAACCACGTCAAATTTACAAATCAACTCCTCCTAAACATATAACTTCATTTAGTAAAATCAATCATGCATAATATAACTTGTCTTCTGAAACAATAATTCATTCTAACAACTTCATATTGGTGGCATGTACTCATACATACATAATAGTTTTAGAAAAACAGACATTGCCATGTAATTATACAATCCCATTCTTATGAATCGAACAACTCAATGTGTTTCATGTCCACTTAGCAATTTCAATTTTAATACTAAAAATAGGCATTGGCATCCATTCATCTTCAAGAGATCATAATAAAAAATCATGCAAAACCTTCCTTGAAAAGTAAAACACCCTAGATCACCTGCCAACTCATTCAAGATATAATTGCATAGTGTCCTACTAGAATTTTATGCTCATCTCACATGACATGTGTAAGGCTTAGCCTTTTTAAGCTTTCTATAAGATCCATGTAACAAGTGTTAGGCCAGTGTCTCCCAATCCAGTTGGCTCAGGGCACTAGGTGTTAAAACACCCCTCAGGCTTAATAACTTGAACCAAATAGACTTCAAGGCTATGCATGTCATAAATTAGTCAACTCTACCTTTTGACTCGAACACCCTATGCTTAGTGAGGCACGCCGAGTCCCGGTCTACTCAATAGAGTGACTTTAATTTATTTTTTTCACATTTTTTTTTGTTTTTTTTTCTTTTCTTGAGCACATTATACAATCAACTTGAATTGTGTTAACAAAAAGTCCTCGATTGTTCTACAAACCAAGAATAGTGAAGCTCAAAACTCTATCATGATAACATGAATACTACTAGATCATGCCAAAGTTTTACTCTCATAAGAAAATAATTACTTAGATTCAATGATATCCACCAAGATGTAAGACCATAATCAAGGGCTCGAATTCTCACTTAGGCAAATGTCTTGCTTTATTCTTTTTTTCAAAATAGGAGCACAAGAAACCAATATGAAGTAATCAGAACTCAAAATCATTAAATCTGTGAAGTCATATTCCAAGTAGTCTGATGTCATTAAATAAAGTCACATGTCTAGAATAAGAATCAATGTAAATAAGCAATAAAATAAATCTAATTAATTTTTTTCAATTTTTAATTTTTTTAAGTAAAATAAAAAAAACATAAAAGAAAAATCTTTTTCTACACCCCCAAACCTAAACTAAACATTGTCCTCAATGTAAATTTTTTTTTTTTTGTGAAAAATCATGAAAAGAAAATCAACCCTCATAATTTGGATTTTCAAGAGGTGTAGACTCAACTTCAGGGACAAAATGGTCTAAAAATGGTTTCAAACGTTGGCCATTAACTTTGAAAATATCACCATTTTTTGGATTCTCAATTTCAACAATTTCATAAGAAAAAATAATTTTTACAATGAAAGGACCTGTCCAACGTGATCTTAATTTTCCTGGAAAGAGATGAAGTCTAGAGTTGTACAATAAAACCTTTTGAAATGGCTCAAAAGTTTTTCGTAAAATGTTTTTATCATGAAAAGCCTTCATTCTCTCTTTGTAAAGTTTTGAACTCTCATAAGCATCACGTCTAATTTCCTCTAACTCATTGATTTGCAATTATCTATTTAAGCCAGCCTTATCAAAGTTAAAATTCAAAGCTTTGATTGCCCAATATGCCCTATGTTCCAACTCCACAGGCAAATGACATGCTTTTCCAAAAATCAAACAGTAAGGAGACATGCCAATTGGGGTTTTAAAAGCCGTACGGTAAGCCCAAAGAGCATCGGTTAGCCGTAAAGACCAATCTTTACTATTTGGATTTACCCTTTTTTGCAAAATATATTTAATTTCCCTATTAGAAATCTCAACTTGTCCACATGTTTGTGGGTGATAGGGGGTAGCTACTTTATGGGTAATCTCATACTTCCTCATCAAAGCCTCAAAAGGCTTATTGCAAAAATGTGACCCCCTGTCATTTATAATGGCTCGAGGTGTTCCAAACCTTGAAAATATATTTTCTTTTAAAAAGCGCACAACGACTTTGTGGTCATTGGTTTTGCTTGGAACAACCTCAATCCACTTAGAAACATAATCGACAGCAACTAAAATGTAAACATAGCCAAAAGAAGGAGGAAAAGGTCCCATGAAATCAATGCCCCAACAATCAAAAATCTCAATAACCAATATGGGGTTAAGGGGCATCATATTTCGACGAGATATGGCTCCTAACTTTTGACACCTTTCACAAGTTTTACAAAATTCATGAACATCTTTGAAAAGCGTTGGCCAGTAAAAACTACATTGCAAAATTTTAGCGGTGGTCTTTTTAGAGGAGAAGTGACCACCGCAAGCTTCAGAATGACAAAAAGATATGATACTTACTTGTTCAGAATCAGACACACATCTCCTTATTATTTGATCCGGACAGTACTTAAAGAGATAGGGGTCGTCCCAAAAGAAATGTTTTACCTCGATGAAGAATCTCTTTTTATCTTGAGGAGACCAGTGGTGGGGAACTTTACCTGTCACCAAGTAGTTAGCAATGTCGGCATACCATGGAGGATGTGAGATGACAAAAAGTTGTTCATCGGGGAATGTGTCTTGGATTGGAATGTTTTCTGAAGAATCAGAAAATTCCAATCTGGAAAGATGATCCACCACCACATTCTCTACTCCCTTCTTGTCTTTGATTGTGAGATCAAACTCTTGGAGTAGGAGTATCCATCGGAGCAATCTGGGCTTTGTATCTTGTTTGCTCAAAAGGTACTTCAAAGCTGCATGGTCAATAAAAATGATAATTTGAGAGCCAATCAAGTAGGATCTAAATTTGTCAAGTGCAAATACTACAGCAAGAAGTTCTTTTTCAGTGGTGGAGTAGTTCATTTGGACACTATTTAAAGTTCTACTTGCATAATGAATTACGCAAGGTTTCTTATCTTTCCTTTGCCCTAAAACAGCCCCAACGGCATAATCACTTGCATCACACATAATTTCAAAAGGAAGGTTCCAATCTGGGGGCTGCATGATGGGTGCGGACACTAACATGTTCTTAAGCTTTGTGAAAGCCTCTTCACATGCATTTGACCACTCAAAAGAATACTCTTTAGATAGAAGATTACACAACGGTCTAGATATCACACTAAAATTCTTAATAAATCTTCTATAAAAACTGGCATGCCCTAGAAAGGATCTAACATCTTTTGTGGACTTTGGACTAGGCAAATTAGCAATCAATTCAATTTTTTCCTTGTCCACTTGAATTCCCTGCACAGAAACAATGTGACCAAGTACAAAAACATCAATTTAAAATGATAAAGAACTTACTTAAATCAAACTAAGACTATGAAGGAGTCTAGTTCAGATTTCTTTGGACTAGATTTCTTTGAATTAGTTTGCACGTAATTCATTATGCAAGTCGATCCACAGGGAAAGCCTTGTGTGACACAGAAAACTATTACGAAGAGAATAGAATAGAGAAGAAAAGTGAAATAGATAATAAGAGACAATTCAAAGAGAAAGTGCTAAGGCATCAAAAATCCACTTGTAAGTTCTTTAGTCTTAGTTTGATTTACGTAAGTTCAGATTTCTTTGGAGTGATAAGGAACTTACTTAAATCACTTGCATCACAAAAAAAAGAAAAAACTAAGACTATGAAGGAGTCTAGTTCAGATTTCTTTTTTTTTACTTGTCAACTATAGTAAACAAGGTCAATCCATAGGGAAAGCCTTGTGTGACACAGAAAACTATTACGAAGAGAATAGAATAGAGAATGAAAGTGAAGTAGATAATAAGAGACAATCAAAGAGAAAGTGCCAAGGCATCGAAAATCCACTTGCAATAAATCACTAATGTATACTTCATTCAAATGATAACTCAATTAAGATCAAATGAAAATTTGTCTCAATCGGAAAATTTATCTTTTAAAGAACTTTGAAATAGAACAATAGTAATTGATTGTTTACTACGTGAAAGTATTAAGTATATAATCAAAGGGAATTATAAGCATTCAACGTGCCTTCCATCAACGCTGAATTAAATAATTATATAGATTATAAATTCCTTAAATATGAAACATCAATTTAAAATGATAAAGAACTTACTTGAATCAAAGTATCTATTAAACATCAAGTACAAGCTTCATTCGTAGCCTTAGCTTGAGAGCTTTAGAATGTCATTACAATGAAACTAAAAATAAAATTGTAAAATGAGAGAAGAAAATAGGAGAAGAGAGCTCCAAAGAGGAGAGAATGCCCCATCTATCACGTCCACCCCTCTATTTATAGGAAAAGAAGGGGTTGCTTCAAAGGGGAAAGTCAAATCATATCTCCAGATTTCATCCTGATTGATTGCCTAATTGGACCCATATATCTTCGGAATTTGGAATTTCTTCCTGAAATAACACTTGTAGCCACAGAAGTCTTCTTTCCATTGCCACCAGAATCATATCAATCCGATTATACATAAAAAGATATGATAGAAATACTAAGGCTATGTCAATCTGTCCGAATCAACTTCTTTCATAATTTAGTTCTATTCATACAAATCTCAAATCAAATGGGTCCACAAGGTTGTGTTCGACCATTCCATGCATGTTTAGACTATTAGGAGCCCATTCTTGATTTTTAAATAGCTTTGGGTAGTTGGGCTTAACTTCCTCTTCCAGTTGTATCTTGTTGAAGCCTGTTTAGACATGTAAACTCAATTAAGGTCCAACTAACTTATTCAAAACATAAATAGCCCAAATCAGCAATGAATTAACACAAAATAGGATTGAAAATAGAAATTTGAAAATATTTTATTAAACATTATTTCAGTGCATCACAATCGTATGAAGAGAAAATGCCCCGAGATAAGGAGAGGTTCTACCCATTGTCCTCGGGCATTGACAAGCTTCTTTCTTTCCGTTCTTAAGCATCCTAACTCTGATTTAGTTGATCTAAGAGGCATTCTTGACTAAATCGAGTATGTTCTATATGATGGAGAGGTCCATTCTTTGATTCGGCAACCGTATAAGGAAGAAATACCCTAAGACAAGGAAAGGCTCCGCCCGTTATCCTTGAGCACTGAACAAGAATCAGGGGCTCGGAGCAAGATGGGGTTCTGTCCGAAGTTGCCGGGCCACATCAAGAGAAGTAATCTAGAGTAAGGGAGGTTCTATCCACTGCTCACGGGCATAGAAAATGAGAAGAGTCTCCGGCAAGGAGAACATTTATATGTGGTCCTTCAGCACAAAATGATGAACGTATGGAGGCTAGAGGAAATTCCATCTATATCTTCGGATCTGAAGGGGAGGATGCTCATACGAGCAACTCCGAATATCGCTACCTTGTGAGACATGAAGGCAGTAAGCTTTTCTAATCTCTCATTTTAATTATAAAATGACGTGTGTGCTATGCTTTGATCCATATACTTGGTGTGTGCTTATATGCCATAATGTGTACTTATATGCCATGATGTGTGTTGTCTCGCCCTAGGGTAGAGCGAGACGTGTGTGTGTGTGTGTCTGGTCACGGCTCAGTGATAGAGCGAGCCGGTTGATGTGCTCAATCTCGATTCAGTAATGAAGATATGTGTATGTGATTTTGATCCTGCTCTGTGGTAGAGCGAGATGTACGATTCCGTTAATTTATTAACTTCCGCTTGACTCCGATATATGATGAGTTTTTGTATACTCCGATTAAATATTCTTATATATGTATTTTATACGTATGATTTTGTAATGCTTGTTGTATGTAGTAGCTATTAGGCAGAACTACGTTCGGATCCGATCGTATTGGAATAATATCCAATACGTACGTAGGCAACCAACGGCAAGGCAACATTGGCCCGATCCAAATCATTATAATAATATGTTTTATTCTGTTTTACACACGACGAACTATGAAGCTTCGTTGGGTGTACGTATTTGTTACAACCTAAGTCTACGTACGAGGAAGCCTTAAAGCTTCGTAGTACGTAGACGAACGTTGTACCTCTCGCACTTAGACGATGATTCCTAGTTCAATGAAAGAGAAAATTTTCTATTGGTGATTTTGTGGGCCCGGCTCGGGTCGGGTCGTTACATAATTGCACCGCATAACTTACTTAATTCAAACTTGAATTATAATTAAAGCTAATGATAGCGTTGTGAGTTTGAGACCTGAGGGTTTTGACGAATTAAGTTCCGTGTTTAAGCTAGCCGATAATGAGTTGGCTGAGCATTTCTCATATCTTGCCATAGTGTTTATCTTGTGGGATATTGTATGTGTGTTGTATAGAGCACTAGATGTCTGATGCTCTATTGAGAGAGATGTATGTTTTCGATTTAGTTTGTGTGTTGTATGAAGCCCAGGCGTCTGATGCTCTGTTGAGAGCGATGTATGTTTTCGATTTGGTTTGTGTGTTGTATTAAGCCTAGACGTTTGATGCTCTATTGAGAGCGTTGTATGATTTCTGCCCAATAGTGGCACTGTATGATTCTACCTAAGAGTGGCACTGACACTATAAGACCCATAATGGTGGGCAATTCTATGGCATTATAAGACCCATAATGGTGGGAAATTCTATGGCATTATAAGACCCATAATGGTGGGCAATTCTATGGCACTATAAGACCCATAATGGTGGGCAATTCTATGGCACTATAAGACCCATTATGGTGGGCAACTGTATGGACCTAAAGTGTGGGCGTTTGTGTTTATGTTTGCGCGCTCAAGTAAGTAGTATCATGGACCTACTCTTACCTGTTTGATCATGTGCCCTATGATCATTGGTGTGCCTTGCCTTCGGAAAAGTCCATGACATCTAGTCACTCCCTAGAGGTTAAGGTGATGCCCTAATGACATTCTTTTCTATTTCGACGCTGGAGTTTATTAGTTGTAATAAGCTTTAGTGGTCGATAGTATGAGTACGACTATAAGAGTATGAGTATGAGTACGACTGTAAGAGTATGAGTATGAATATGACTGTAAGAGTATGAGTATGACTATAAGAGTATGAGTATGAGCACGATTATAAGAATATGATTCTGAGCAAGACAGTAAGCGTTTGTTTATGAGTAAGCATATGATTGTATGAGTAAAGTCGTACAGGTATGTATAAGTTGTATGAGTAAGTGTATGATTGTACAAGTAAGTTTGTAAGACCCTGATTGCGGGTGTATGTGTAAGGTCGGTTTGATGGTATGATTTTAACATGATCATATGCGTGATTGTATGCATATGAGCATGATTATGATATGCCTGCTTGCTTCATATTTGAGTTGCATGAATGCATCTATGTATGGACTTACTGAGCTCACTGTTTAAAACTCCCCTACTGGGTATTTTCCTACTAAGTATAAAAATACTCATTACCCTACTTTTTAGCCCTGTTGTTCGGGAGGCTTTTGCAGGTTTGTGACGGAGAGCTCCTCGAGATGGATGCTCGTTTCGGTGATGGTTTGACTCTCTTTGACTCAAGTATATCCTCGACTCACTGCGAGTATTATTTGTGCCATGATCTCTTGTATTGGGTGAGACAAAAATTAAGATGTTTATATTTTTTGGACTTGAAATTTGGATTAGACTGTGAATTGTTATGGGACTTATACTCAGGGATGCTTGAGAGAGATTTGTGTTTAAAGTTTATGATCATAGCAGTTTATTCGTACATTTTTTTTCAAGTAGCACCTGATGATGTTTAGTTTGGCCATATAATGTTTGATTGAGTGAGAAAAATTTATATAAGAAAAATTGATGTGTAATATTTTAAATTATAAAACTACTTTCACAGGTTTTGTATTTGTCATTTTTTCATATTTATAACCGTTATATTGCAAAAAAAATTCATAAATTTTAAGGAAAATGTATGAAAAATCTCTAGTGTTACAAGTGGTGCCCAATGTTAAATAGTATAGCTTCCTCCTTCTAGGAGGTTGTACAGTAAAGGTAGTTCAAGCGTTCATGACAGACACAACGAATCAGCCATGATCTCTTGAACTTCCTTGATTGTACAATCTCGTAGAAGCAAGAAGGTATACTGTTCCACATTCAATGAAAAACCCATTTTCTTTCTACACAAAAGCAATAGCTAAACAAGACCTTGTATGAAGTAACCATAATTGCAAGACCACATGTCTCTCTCCACCTCTTAGCGAACTTATATCAGTGTCAAATGGTGAGGTAATCACATTAAAGTTTATATACATTTTGTTTAGTGTTTAGAGATGAGATTTATTTGTGCTAGATGACATCTTGTGGTCTTTAATTGCTAGATGACATCGTTGTGCTAGAGAATGTGTCTTGTGGCAAAAGAAAATTTTTAATTGCTATATGTCATCTTTGTGCTAGATGACATCTTTGGGGTTTGTGTGATGAGTTGCCATGTTGATTTTTCTTGTTTGCAGTCTTTGAAAAAATGGAAAATAGTATGATCTTCATTCACAAAATTTAATGAATATCATAACAGGTAGAAGAGCTGCTGAAAAATGCTTTAGAAATCAACCACCAAACTGGGACAGATATAGTCATTTCTATGGTTGATTCGCTACCAAGGAGAAGTTTCTGGTTCCAGAATGAAAAATCATGACCTGCCTACAGCCTAGCTAGAATGATAACCTTGCTTTGTGAAGAAGAAGAAGAAGAAGTTCTTGATGGAAAATTTTTAGAAGATAAAAGAATATATATTGATTGTGCAGTCGATCTCAGTCCCGGGACCAGTGAGGTATAGCTTATCAATAGGACATTTTAACTTCATAACATATTTAATTTGGATAATGAGAGCAGGGTAGAAGATACTCTAACTATAATAGATTGGAAGGTACTCTAAACATGGCAAGTTCTTATTTTTTTGAAGAGTTGGGATAGATATCCTCGGGTGTTAACACCTGAGGAATACATTTTATCATATCATATTAATGTTGTTTCACAGGATAATGTCTTCTGAATTACTACTATTGGAGATTACTATATCATGAATATGAAGCATTAGCATTTTATCTATCCTAATGAGTGAGGAAAATTAACGCATTTTTTCGTACTTTGTATATAGTATCTTCTTTGAAGGCATGAATGTTGTTTTTAAAGAATAGCATGGCTTTGTCATTTCTTTTGCTGGTCACTTATGTTCTATTATAACTTGCTAGTGTTGTTTGGAGTCTATGCAGTTAGCTTCACAATATTTGAATTTATAAGATGCAATAATATACTTCAAGGTAGCTGACCAATTCTTGTTTTGTTCATTTTGTCAATGTGTGCATTTCTGCAGTTATGTGGTGGCAAGGCTACAGAGGGAATGTTTGTGGTGCATTCTTGTCAATGTCCTCTGGTATTCTTTTTTTAGATAATTTTAGAAGAAATTAACTTATGGTGATTACTGATAAAGGCATCTGGCGTAAAAACTCCAACTATTTTTCTTTAGACAGGTTGATAAGAGTTCAAATACGGTATAGAATACTTGTCACTGACCTCAATTATCTGGGATAAGGCAGATGATGATGGCAACTATGTAGGCAGATGATGATGGCAACTAGCAGATGATGATGGCAACTATGTGGTTCTTAGTACTCTAAAGTCTAAAGACTTGTATCTTTTGTACACGTTATTGTTAGACCATGGTATAGGCTCGGGCCCAGTTTGGTCCAACGATGTTGCGGTCCAGGTGAGCCGGAACGGGCCACGGGGTCCAAAGGTGGTGGGGGTGGTCGCGCCGACCCCACATGTGCCTTCGTTACACATAATTCGAGTGAGACCCACATATGTCACACACGTACACTAAACATATATCTAAGTGTGCATTTATACATTGTAGGGCCCAAATGCACGAATTAGATGTTGAGGGTAGGACCCGTGGTTAGCGAGGGGTTGACCCTGTCACGGGCTTGGCCGTGTGTAGGGGGTCCAGGCCTCCGCGGGCTCTGAGAGACAGAGCCGCACGCGTTGTGATTGAACCTTTATAATAAACTGATAGGAATTTAGCAAATAGGCCCATTTAATTTCAGCCCAATTCTGGCCCGCCTAAATGAAGAAAGAAGGATGATATTTAAAGAGAGAAAGAGAGGAGGAGGCTGACCTAATTGGCTGGCCGCCCCACCCTCTCCTCCTCTCTCCCAAAACAGTCTGCCCCCCTCTCTTGTTTTTGGGTGCAACCTGCACCTTGCTGCTGGCCGCCCTCATCCTCTTTCCCTTTTGGTCTATTTTGGCGGGCTATTCAAAGGAGAGGACTCTCCTTCTCTGCTAGGACGTGGAGGCTGAAGTAAGACTAAAGTAAAGGGGAGACTTTGCTGAGAATTCCTTCGCTCTAAAAAGTGGTTTGAGAGGGATCATCATATAGAGGTATTTATCCTTTACGTTGTTTGTTTGATCTTGTCTTTGACGTGCAAGATCTGATTGTTGGAGGGCGTACTAGGGCTAATAACGCCCAAGTAGGTCCGTCATCTCTCCTATATTTGATATTTCCCTTTAATTGATTGAATAAGATGCATGATTATTGCTAATTAATGTTAGATATGACATGTTTATGTAGATCTATCATAAAGATTGGATTTTTTAATATGTACGCCCTCCCCCTACGACCAACCTTCCGCTGGCCGGCCACTCTACAGTTATGCAGAACTAGATATAATTTTTTCATTTTGTGGTATTTTTTTCATGATGAATCTGGAATTTGCAGTCTTAAAGATGCTTTTATAAAAAAATATGATTATTACCATGCGTTATGCATATACTTGGATTTAAGAGATTATTAGGTGGTGAAACTGTAAGTCGGGAAGATATCATGACATTGGTTGAAAGTGCAAAATTTGGGATAACAGGGAGCCCAAGGAATTCCGGAATAATCAAGAAAGAGATCGGGAGATTATTTTCGTCGATTCCCTCCACAATTATTAATAATGACGCAAGAGATGGTGGTTTCCAGGATCCAATGGGCTATCAAACGTTAAACTAATAAAGTGTCTGGAGCCGCTTGACTTGCCTGCACAGAGATTAAATGCCCATGATTAAATAAAAAAAATTGAGATCTACTGGCAAAAATCGCACCTTGCATCTGATCAGCTCCTTTGCATCATGATGGCAGACTCAGTATTATGAGAATGTTGCTCCATCAGGATTGGACCCTAATTTTATTTTAATTTTTTTAAAAAAAAATTATACATTTTGCATTTCAAAAGTAAGGAGACATGGGATCCTTGCTTGAAGTAACCCATTGTGCAAGCTCATCTACTGAAATCCTTTGTTGGCCATCTAGAAGGGACCTTCCATGGGTTAGCAATGGGTTGACAAACCCATACTGATAATCGGCCACCCTAGTAGTTACCATATTTGACTGCCACAACATGTAGAGTGACCACATAACTGTAGAGTGGCCGGCCAGCAGCGGAAGCAGTGGTGGGAGAAGTGACGTACATAAAAATTCAATCTTTACAAAGAGATCTACACAATATATACAATTTTTAATTACAATTAGCAATATCCATGCATATATCAATAATCAAAGGAAATATAATTAACATAGGATTAATATGTACTAACCTGTGCTTGATCCAGCCCTAGCACGCCCTTCAAATGAGCCTTCTCGCATCAATAGTAAGATCAATAAGAAAGGGATTAAGACAATACTTTTTTGTGACGATTCCTCTCAAACTCTTGCTTGGAGTGAAGGAATTCTCAGCACAACAGCCCCTTATCTTCAGCCCTTCTTCAGCCTCCACGTCCCAGCAAAGAAGGAGAGACTCTCCTTGAAAAGCCCCACGCAAGCCGCACTCACACAAGAGAGAGAGAGGGGTGGACTGATTTTGGGAGAGAGGAGAAGATGGAGAGGGGCGACCCAAGCATGGGGGAGAGGAGAGGGTGAATGGAGAGAGTAGATCTGATTCTCAAAATCAGATCCAAAATAGGGGGACGCCCCATTCAATTAAGGGAATAAGGGAGAATATTCTCCCTTATTCACTCCCTCTCTTAAAACCCCTCTTTTTCCATATATAGCGGGCTAGCACTAATGGGCTGAGTGCATAAATTCTAACTGGTTTCTTATAGATGCTCGATCACAACGGGAGCGGGCTCTGTCGCACAAAGCCCGCGGAGGCCTGGACCCCTTGCACACGGCCAAGCCCGCGACAGGGTCGACCCCTCGCTAATAACGTAGGTCCCACACTCAACACATAATTCACGTGTCTGGGCCCTACAATGTGTAAATGCACACCTAGTTGTATGTCTAGTGTACGTGTATGACATATATGGGTCCCACTCAAATTATGTGTAACGAAGGTACCAGTGTGGTCGGCGCAACTGCCCCCACCACCCTTGGACCCCGTGACCCATACCAGCTCACCCAGACCACAACACCGTTGGACCAAACCAGGCCCGAGCCCATACCATGGTCCAACAATAACTATATACGCTCTGTCAATTAACATTGAATCTAAATGCTTAAGCTTATAGGGATAGCATAACAATGTATTTCAATACTCAATACATGAGCTGATTAATTGCTTCCACCTTAGACCCGCTCGAAATCATATATTCAATAACATATGGATGGAAAAGCATATCATCTATCAAAAACACAATCACATTTACAAACAAATAAATAATAAACTTTCACATTTATTATCTCATCATTTGGTTTCTCTTACAAGTAGCATAAATAAATTGACTGCAACTTTTGAAACCATCAAGTAAAGAAACTCATAACGTCAACATTCCTCAATTTTGATCCTAGACTTTCTGCACTGGCTTCAAGAAGGCCTTAATTTGTAACATCAACATCTACACAGTTAACTAAATGAGCCAATATAAAAAAAATAAGCAAATTAATTATTCAAGAACAAGCTATATGGCACCACTCACCGTGCTCAAATGACACTGGAATGACCAAATTGAATTGTTATTTCTCAAATCAGTTTCAAAACTCCACTCCAAGGGTTCAACTCAAGTTAGGGACTATATTGAACTTAGATACTTCTATATTTAAAGCTCTCTAATTTATCACATTCTTCATGCTTCTCAAACATCAAATGTGATGATAGTTTAGATAGTTAGAAATTGTTGAATGGTATACCAAAAAACTCATTAGAACTTAAGCAGGTAAATAAATATACATAAAAATAGGATATTAATATCAGCCCAAATATGGTTGCAAGTATAAGCCCTACTATGAATGTCATTGCCATAAATAAATAATCTAGTGTGGGTGTTAGGTCTGCCTATGTCAGTCCATTATTGTAGTAACCAAGATTTTTTCTATAGTTCTTTATTTACTTTTTGGGAAATTAATTATTTTTTTTATCTTCTGCATTATTTTTCTCGATAATTGTGTGTTTGGTGTCGTGCATAGCCTCAGTTGTAGGTGGAAAAGGTTGTGCACGTTTTCGAGGGCCCTAATGCGTAAGTTAAGGCTTCGACGCTTAAGTTAAGAAGTGGCTCTTGGGAGAGGGCTCTTTGGGTATACATCGCGTGAAGAGGGTATAAATAAAAAATCATCGCACCTCCTCCCCTGCAAAATCGTCCGTTGGCCAGATTGTTGTGAATTCTCTATTCTAGGCCAAAACACCGCCAGAGCCGATGGGAACTGCCAGAGTTTGGTTGCATGGCTGCCACAAATTGGGTGGTGCCACCCTTGGTCGGCGGCGCCACCCTGGGTCAGCAGCCCTCCTCCCTCTTCCAGTCCACTCTTTTCTCCTTGGTTATGTGAGTGCATGCAGTGCGCCACCGTAGCACCACCGTTGGATAATCAGCCACCTCCTTGCCAAGACGGTGTTGCACCATCTTGGGCCGCCGTCGAGCTGCCCTCTACTCTGATTCCATTCCTACCAGCCACCTCCCACTGATTTCCCCCCATTTTTGGCCAAAACACTGTTGGGACCGGCGAAAGTCGCCGCCTTGAGCCGTTTCTGGCCAGTCCTGACTTTGCCTCTCCCGCTTTTGGCTCCAATTTGCCTCCCCACATACCCATCTTCACCTCTTCAAGATTATTCCGCCCTCCCCACCCAGTCTACAACTAGAAATTTAGTGGGAATTTATTGTGTGTGGTGTTCGACGACCATTTCACCTGGCCGGCAGCCAGTGTCCACCACCACACTCCCTTTTCCCCTCCTCCAATGCGCCTACACTATACCCACACCCTTGGCCTCACATCAGTCCTCTTTTGTGCATGCATGCGCTTTGGATCGCCATTGTGTACATCGTGGCAGATGTTTAGGACTTCGGGCATTGAATGGAGACCCACCGCTACGGTTTTCCACCCCATGACTATTTCTTTGTGGTGTAAGGGTACGTTGGACCATTGATTCGTCACCAACGTTGCTGTAGTGGTATGCCCCGACATCAATTTCTTCCAGGACGACGAGGTAGGAGACTCTGAACCTTATAAATTCACTTTAGCATGCTTTTATGATAGAATGCATGTTAGGACTAAGGTGTTTAAATGCATAATGCTGAGATGTATATTAATGCAGAGGATGTCAGTTAATTATAGTGGCCAGATGCATATATTATAAATTTTCTATGTGTTGGTTAGTTGGTTAGTCAGACATTTACGTTATGACTCATTCTTAATTTAGATAGATGGACGAGCGGAAGGTCCATGTTATGAATTATTTTTCTTGCTAAATGCATGGGTGGTCTACATGCTTATGCCAATAATTATGTTTATACGTTCTGAAGGCCATAAAGCATGTTGGAAGGTTTATGTGAGGCGTATAGTTCAGAACTACGAGGGGTTATACGTGTGATGATGATGAGTGTGTGTCTGATAAGTGACGATCAGTTTTAGCTGACTCAAATTTTAGAGAAATGAGACAGAGACTTCAAGGTTTAGTAAATAGGCAGACTAGGGTTTGAGGCTTAGATATAAACTTACAACTGGTAACATTGCAAACCATAATGGTACCTACATAACATATAAATTATAAATTTTAACATAATTTAATTAAGTAGATTGATGATAAGAGTTGAGTCCGTAGCTAGTTTGACGGATTGAATTTTGTATTGGTTGATGATTGACTGATGGTCAGTTGTTCACCTGTAAGGTTAACGTAGTTCATACCCTTTGGGGTGATGTCTTCAAAATATGTGTAAGTTCATATTTTTTAGCTCTATTGAGAGCACCGTAAGTTTTCCGCCCAAGAGTGGCACCGTAAGTTTTGCTACCTTAATTGGCAGTATTAGGCCTTTGTTGGCCTTGTATAGCCCTAGAGAGGGGCCATTTGCACACTTAGGTAAGTAGCATCATGGATCTGCTCTTATCTATTTAATCCTATGCCCCATGAGCACCGGTGTACTTTGCTTTCAGAATCTTTCTAGAGTATTGGTTCCTCCCCGAAGGTCAAGGTGATGTCTTAGTAGCATTCCTTCCTTTCAACATTAGAGCTAATTAAGGCTTAATTAGCTCTAATTCTCAAGTGTGAGTGTAAGATGGCAAGCGTAAGACCGTAAGTCGAAGTGGTAAGTATGTGAAAATAAGAGTATGATGGTATGGGATTTGTTTATAAGTATGGTGACAACAAAATTCATACGTCTTAGAGGTTTAGGGGAAGTGTAGTAACTGTGTTGAGGCTATGCGTTTATCATCTCCTGGTTTATAGTATGCTAATATCCTGTGAAGCAGCTTTTGTGTGAACTTTTAAGGTTCACTAATTTTAATTTTCCTACTATGTATGAAAATACTCATATTCCTTTATCCTCTAATCCTCAAACATTCCAGAGACTTTCGCGGGGCCTAATTCGAGAGTTGCTTAGGTGAATCTAGTGTTTGAGGATGCACTTTTTGGACTGCAGGTCAATGTTTGACCCTTTTGTTCTTTGATTATTTTATACTACAGCCTGCTGTAATTTTTTTGAAATACATGTATTAAGTGAGGTGAGAGCTTTTACATGTATTCCTTTGGACTTGTACATGGACTGTCTTATTATATTTGATTGTTATGGAACTTGTACCCAGCTACGCCTGGGAAAAATCTATTCAAAGCCCATGGTCATGGCAATTGTGTCTTTTTTGTTCGTTATTCACGCCTGGGATGAATAGACTATTGGATTTAAATGATTTATCGATGTTATGTATTTGTATTGAGTTGAAAATAAAATATTTATGTGGATACAGGTTTTGAATTTCTGTCAATTTTCACCAATTTATAGTAGTTATATTGCCAAATTTTTATTAAAATTTGATGAAAAATACTTTGAAAACCCCGGGTGTGACAGTTATTCACACTTCCATGGCTTTGCAACAAAGTGGATGGATGATGATGTGGTTGGGCACTCATATTACTACTAACAAAACTTCCTTGATACTCATCTTACCAATACATCTTTCCACAACCAGTCCCTCCCTGAAAAAAATTACTTTATTAAGTTGACTAATTTATAACTATGTATAAAGACATTCTCCATGAATAATTAAAACTTAGAAATGCTTTGTTTGGGCACTTCCAAAATGGTTTGCATGTTCGTTGTTGTGGTAGATACAAGGTAAATCATACAGCCTGAACAATGTGGACATAGAGGTCAATGGTTTGGCCTTTGGTAACTTGTTGATGTCATTATTTGTTGAATTAAAGGCCTTGAGCTAGAGACCAAAAATCACGGTACACAAAGTAAAATCAACAACTGCAGGATTTGTTTGTTTCAATGAAAAGTGCATATAGAAAACTATTTAGGTCTATCTGTGTCTTAAGTCGAATGAATTAAGATTATGACCCAAGTTAACCCAAAAATAATTGACCTTTCCATAGAGACAATGACATGACATCAAGCTTATAGATATTAAAGTAAATGTCAAATGAGAGTAAAAATAGACAGATAGACTATAAGTTGAAGCATCATCTGTTACATTTATGCCTTTCATTATCTAACTATAAAACAGAGAGTTAGAGCTACTGCAAGGGTAATTTTGCTATGGAACATTCTCTTCTTATAAACAATGATAGGTGCCAATACTAAAAGAGCATACACAACATAAACATCGCCAATTATAAATAGAACAAAAGAAACAACTAATAATTCAATCTTTTAGAAACAAATAATTTGATATAGATGTTAATATTTTGTATCAAATTATAGATCAAGCGTGCTTCAAAGTCTATGCATCAACCAATAAAAATAGCATTGCCTACACAGTTCATAAGGAAGTAGTCAGTTCATAAGGAATTAGCAAAAAAGATGTCCGAAAAAGAAAGTAGCATCATCAACTCTTGAGACAAGAAGAAAAATCCCACATAAAATAAAAAATATCAAGAGAGATGTTTATAAGAATCCTACGCAAAATAATCCAAAACTGTTTCAAATGCATTAGTTACGAACAAAACAATGAGAAATGAAAACTAAGCAATTAGAAAAATCCTGTGAAGAAACACATAAGATTGAGACCGAATGCACCTCTAATCGGCAGCATCAGACTACCGGAAAGCTGGAAGAAATGGAGATCTACCAAAATGCACCTCTATTTCAGGCTGAGGAATGGCCACCAAGATGAGATGAAAAGGAGATGGTCACTAGCGAATGGAGAGCCTCACTCTCTCGAGAATCACCCAAAAAATGATCACCCTCGCCACAATCTCTAATTGCCGGGAGATGGTCGCCGCTAGGAGATGGTCACAGCCGGCTTGTGAGAGAATGAATGGCTTAGGGTTCACGGGAGATTTTTGCCATCACCGCTGGCAGATGGTCGCCGTCACCACTGGGAGAAGGGAAAGGATAGGGTTCCTGAATGTCGCCGCTGGTTAAAGAGAATGCAGTGTTTATTATGAATGAATGGCTGCAATTAGTTCAACTATTTCTAAATGAACAACCGTGATGATTTCATTAGGGTTACAATGGTCATTTCAAATTAAGGAAATCACTTTTCCTATTAGCTCATCCATACGACCAAATTGTACAGAAAGGGCTTTTTTAACTGGGCTATCCAAACATCATTGACTTTTGATTTTCTTTTCCAAAAGGCATTCAAAGAAAAATCCATTTTCTTTCTACACAAAAGGAGTAGCCAAACAGGCCCTAAGAGTTAAGGCTAGTCAATGCAAAGATTTTATACAATTGACTTGGGCTTCAAGCATTACAGCTTCTGGGGGGCGATTTACATGAACTAATGGACAACTCGGTTGAGGCATATTTTGTAAAGAATTGAAAAGACATTAATGCCTACAATGGAATATGAAACTCCTAGAGGGCTAACTTTTCCATCAAAATATCCTAGGATCATATCATTGTCCTGTTGTTTTTTATATTTCTCGATTAAAAATTTGGACACTTAAAAGGCCACTTCAATTTGAAAACATGTGGCTA
Organism: Saururus chinensis; assembly: GCA_035235625.1. Classification (NCBI taxonomy): domain Eukaryota; kingdom Viridiplantae; phylum Streptophyta; class Magnoliopsida; order Piperales; family Saururaceae; genus Saururus; species Saururus chinensis. The sequence continues at coordinate 691,203 of CP141142.1, forward strand.
CAACAACAAGAATGTTACCAAAATGTTTGGAATACTTGTGTAAATGAACTTAGGGGATTTGATTCATATAGTTTGATCACAAAGCAAAAAACTCTTGCCCAAGAACATGATAAGTGGAAGGAAGATAATATTCTTATTCCATTTTCTCTATACAAAAAATCTACTCTAACCTCTGATTGGATGAACATTCATTTTTCTCTATCCAATCAAATGTGTAGTAGGCTTTTGATGTAGAAAAAATAGTAGGAATATCATTTTCCTAAGTAGAGTAAGCAACTTTTGAGAGTATTAACAAGAAGCCAAAGTAAATTATGGAAAATGTAATAAGTATACAACAAGAGTTGATACAAAATTGTAATGAAAAACTACAATATCAAGAATTACCAATTGAAAATGATAATACTTTAAAACTATGAAACAATCAGAAATGTTTTGGCCACAAAATTTGAGGATTGATTAGATCATTAATGGGCATATGAATACAAAATTATTTTTGTTTTACAATTCAATGAAGAAGAAGGAACACCATTGCCACTATCATAAATGGTGAAGAAGAGGTAATATAGGATCGATAGGAAATTATAAACATTTTTTAAATCACTTTAACATAAGACATCACATATTACTTAATAAAAATAAATGCCCAACTTACTTCAATCGCATAGAGGAAGAAAATCAGACACTTCCACAATCAAATAATATTATGAAATTGTAATGATAATAAATCAAATGGGTTATTTAATGCACCAAGTCCTCAAGGTTTCCAAGGCTCTTTCTACAAACACTACTAGCCAATTATTGACTACATGTTTGCAACGTGGTAAGAAATTTTTGTTCGAAATGAAAGGAAAATGATATTTTCACATCAAAAGTACATAACAAACAAACCTTCAATCTTGAATTAAATACATCCCTTTTGACATTTATAACTAATGTAAACAATCCTTTTTTGGTTTATTCATAATTAGATAATAGTATGAGAGATGTTATAGGAAACAATGTTTTTCCTCCAAAGAGATCTATTCATGATAATATATTGAATCCACTAGATATCATTTACTATATAAAATCCAAAAAAAAAAGTGTAAGAAGGGAGCTTTTGCCTGAAAATTAATTTAAAAAAAACCTTATGAGCAAGTGGATTGGAATTTCTTGGAAGAAGTATTAATCAAGTTGTACTAAAAAAGAAAAATCTTATAACATTTTGGGTAATAATTGTAAAATAGCAAGTCTTAGTCATTGGTCATCCTACTATATTTTTCTCCATCTAGAGATTTCATACAAGGAGATCCTCTGTCTCCTTATTTATTTCTCTTAACAATTGTTAACTCTTGCTTTGAATGTATTAGAGAAACATCACTTTATGCATGGTATTAAGGAAAGCCTTGTGGTCCATTAATTACTTATCTAATGTTGGTTGATGACCTCTTAATTTTTGGAAGGACTAAACTTAGAGAATGCATGAACTTACAACAAATCTTACAAATTTTTTGTAGTATTGTTGGCAAATAAATAAATTTACAAAAATCTTTTATAACTTTTACCGATATGGCTAAGAGCTTATAAAAATTTTGGAAAGACCAAATGTAGGTAAATATCTAGGGGTACAAATTCACACGGAGGTTTCTTGATTTTGAGGAATTTCTAGCTAGTGTCCAAAATAAATTAACTTCCTGGAGGAGAAACTCCTTTCTTGAGCAGTTGAGCTGGGAGAAATGTCCTCATTAATGCTACACTTTCTGCCAAGCCACTTCATCTAATGTATGTTCTAAAATTTTCAATGTAAGTTACAGATAAATTAGATAAATGATCAAAAGGAGTCTTTTTGAAAAGAGAACAAAACAACAAACATGCTCACTTCTTTTTTTAAGAACAGAAAAAGTGGAGGAATATTAAAATTTTAAAAACCTCACAAATTCAATTTGTTTAGCACTACTTAGTGAAAAGGCTTGTCACTGTACAATACAAGAGTACACTCTAGTGCCAAACGGCGAAGAAGAAATATTGCAGAGGCACTTCATTCATTAAATCAAAGGCTAAGCAAGTGACCTCTCTTGTGTGAAAAACGATCACCATGGTCAATGAAAAGGATAGAGATGGGGTTAGATGGCAAGTTAAAGGTAATTCGTAGCTCTCAACTCTAAGAGATAATTGGCACAATTCTAGACTTAACAAGAACTTCTTAGTTGTATTTTAGAGGAGCTGAAAGTTGTAGTGAAAGACCTTTTGATCAATATACAAATGAGTGGAATACTAATTAAATAAGATTTGGTCTCTTGATGTAGTAGACAAGATTAGAAATATAGCTATTAGGAGGAATGTAATGATATACCTTCTGGTCACATAAAGCTAATGACATGTTTTCCACTGCATCAGCATATAGACAAATACACACTCAATTTGAAATGAAGGATGCAGATAATTCTAAATTTTGGCTAAAGCCGTGGACATTATATTATTTTGAACTTATCGATTTTTTCATGTCCAACCTACATAAGGCTTTTTATTAGAAGAATTGTCTCATGAACTCTATAATTATTTTTTTATAAAACTTTACTCCCCTTGTCATGTATTAATAGCCTAATTTTAAAAATTAAAATCAACAAAGATTAATTTATTTAATTTTCTAATCTAACATATTGGGCTATTTACTAACCATATTCATTTGAGTGATATTTTTCTAAATACATTTAAGTCACCAATTACAAAACTAAGCATTGATCACAATGGGCTATTTACTAACCATATTCATTTGAGTAATTTTTTTCTAAATACATTTAAGTCGCCAATTACAAAACTAAGCATTGATCACAATGGATAGTAACTCGACTCAATTTAAACTCAAAATTAAAATTTTAAACTCAAACTTAAACCATCTAAAGTCATTCGGATTGTAAAAAAAACGAAAGGACATTTGAACGCACATATTCCATAGTTCCTTCTATTTTATTCTATTAAGAACACAATAATGCTACATCAAACCCAACCTCCTTTGAGGTGGCGTGTGTTTTGTTGCTGAACGAAAAAATGATTATGAGAAGCCCACTTTCTTTATCCAATAATAATAAATGATAATTTTTTTACCCCACTTTATATTTAACATTTTACACCGAATTTTGATGGGAGAGAAAAAGTGAATCCCTATATGGGTTCTATTGGTGAGAACCACTCCCCCCTGTCCAATAAAAAAATATTTTGTTAGAAGTAGAGCAGGATTATTACCATTTAACAAAGAAACACCACGTTATATGTACATAAATTCAATGTACAAATTTAGTCTATGATTATTAGCAACCTTTTTTATTAAGCAAGTGTTCATTCTGCAAAAAAAAAAACAGAGAATTGCTGATAATAATATGTACAGAGGCTGCGCCAAAAACTTAAAAAAGCATTACATATCTTCTTCTTTACAATTACTCTTCACTAACAACTCAGCATACTGCAAAAACCCGGCAATCACTACACACTAAGACGAGCCAACCATGGAGGCATATGTTATGTCATCATCCACCCTTCGACCTTGGTATCGGCTTGAGGTAGGACGCTTAGCCCTTTCACTAACGCTAATTCTACCAAGAAAAAGATTAAAAAAAAAAAAAAGAGACACACCCCCCTAAAAAAAAACCCATGTCATCAAAATGCAAACCCATGAATTAAGAATACTATAAACATAAAAAAAATATATATATAGTAGGAGTACTAATAATAAAAAGAAGAAGGTAAAGGGGAAAAAAAATAAGGGACAAGAGTTGAGGAGGGTGTGCCTGTGACAATCCAAGGGGGGTGCGAGTGAGTGAGACGGAGCGGCCAGGAGGCGGCAACGGGGTCATCGCCAGGAGGAAACGGTGAGTAGGAGGTGACCGTTCCAAGCCAGCGACAGGAAACCGGGCGGCGATTCCACCAACGAGTAGCGGGTACTGTACTTGTAGTGCCAAAGCAGGATCCCGGCCTGGCTCACCGCGTAATGGCTTAGCCCCACCGTCTCGAACCCGCTTCCCTCCATCAGCCGCTTCCACTCTTCCCTCTCCTCCGTCCGCTCCCCCCGCCGCTCCTCCGCCCCTTCTCCCCACCCCACCACTTGGGCGATACGCCGACCCAGCAGTAGCCGCTCCACCTGCGCCCTCTCCTCCGATTCCCTCCCCATGCTCGGCTCTACCGACTCGAACACCGCCGTGTAGTAGCTCACCGCGTTCCGGAAACGGTCCACGAACCCGACCCGGTTCAAGCTCGCCTCGTACTCCCCCAGCGTCACCACCACCGGCTTCAGCGACTTGGCCAGCCGCAGCGCTCGCTCCACCGCCTCTGTTGTTTCCGACATCAGGTTGTACAGCTGGAGCATAAAGTTCACGGCTACTGACTCACCGGGCTCCACCCGGAAGCTCGCCTCGTCCAGCTCCCCGAACGGCGCGAGCAGGGGAACGAACTCGAAGTCGAGATCTAGGAGCCGAGCGAAATCGCTGAGGCGGTTCCCGGTCGCCAGCAGCGATTTTGACGGGGAGGTGCCAAGGGCCGGGGCGGGGATGCCCGAGATCCGAATCTTGGACGGCTTGCCGCGGGCGCGGGTGGCGAGAGCCTGGAGGAGCGCCGCCCACTGGACGCCCTGCACGATGCCGAAGTCGACTATGTGGATGCGGTCGGCCGCGTCGGTGGCCTCGAGGATGGCCTGGTTGGCGGTGAGGTGGGCGAATTTGGAGTAGGGGCAGGCGTCGTTGAGGGCCTTGTAGGTTAGGGTGAAGTCCTCCGGCGAGGAGTCCAAAGGACTTGGTGGCGTCTTGCCTAGGCGGTTGTACAGCGCTTCGGCGAAGTAAAAGGCCACTCGTTCCATGGGGTCGCCCCGGTCCGATGCAGTTTCCAGTAGCCGGACGAGGGCTTTCGCAGCGCGGTCAGGATCTGAGTCGACAATCAGGGCACACTCCAGGAGGAGAGTCAGCAGCGGCGAATCGGGCGACTGCAGCTCAGGCGAAGACGGCGCCTTGGCCTTTACATCAACTGAAGCAGGAAGAGGGGGCGGAGAAGGAGCAGAATGAGGAGGCGGAGAAGGAGCAGAATGAGGAGGAGAAGCTGGGGACTTGTCCGACGGAAGGTCAGGGGCGGTCCAAACGGAAGAAGGTGCTGGGGGAAGGGTCCGAGGTGGGTCGGTTGAGAAGACGACTCGGTTGAGATCGTAGGCGGAAGAGGAGGGGTTAAAGGACTCTGGAGCGAGGATGGAGGAAAGGTCGGGGTTGTGCCACGATTCGCAGCAGCAGCTGTCGGTGGACTCACCCATCAGGCTGTCCATCCACTCGTCCGAGTCGAACGCGCCACCGCCCCCCGCTCCCAGATCGGAGATGGCAAACCCCGTCGAGGCGACGCCAACGTGGTCCAGCTGCGGGAAAAGGAGCTCCGCCGTCCCGCCGGGCACTACACCCACGGGGAAGGGGTCGGCAAATCCGCTGGCCGAGGCGCCGCCGAAACCACCCAGGAAGGAGGCGGGACTGGAGTTGGGGTGGTGGGGGGCCCAGGGATTAGGGTGGAAGGCATTGGCACCGGCGATTGGGGTGGGGAGCGGGTGCTGGAGCTGTTGCTGGTGTTGTTGTTGTTGCTGCTGCTGCTTTTGTTGGATGACCTGTTGGGCGATGGCCATCAGATTGCCGCTGTCAGCACACATGTAGGCCATTTAGTTGCACTCCGGCTGAAGGCGCCGGAGGACGAGAACCCTAGACAGGCCGAGGAGAGGCAGGAACTGAGGGGGGAACCGGTGCCGAGCTGCTCTGTTGTCACTACGGCTGAAGTACCGAGTCAGAAAGAAAGAAAGAGAGAGAGAGTGTGTACGTAAGCAAGCGCGAGAGAGAGAGAAAGAGAGAGGGGATGGGGCAGGAGGTGGGTGGGTAGGATTTGCTTTAAAAGAGCAAGACCCTCTAAACCAAAGGGGGTGAGGGGCCCAACCCCCACCACAATGGCCCAAAAGCCCATCTCATCATCATTCATCAGCAATTACATCTTTTACTGTTTATTTATTTATTATTTTTTTTGTGAATGGGGGATCCATCTCAATCTCAGCCGCTGTAAGTTTTGAGATGCGAAAGAAATAAAAATAGGACATAGATATTCTTACAACAAAAAATACTTACAAAAATTCATATAAGGGTTTTGGTTAGACTTAGCGAAAGGCTTATTTATTTAGACCAATTAAAATTAAATATATATTTTTAATGTAAAAATATTATTTTCTAGGTAAAAAGTTATACTTTTCCTTTATCATATTTTTTCCACTAAGGAAAATGATAATCAAATCCAACCTTATTTTAATAAAAAATATTCCTATTTTCGTTAAAATGTTGATGAGCCTCCCGAGCCTTTTAATTATAAGTAGGATTTGAACTCAATGTTTATTATGTTTTATTCCAAAAATTAACTGAATTTTATATTTAATTATTTAAATAAATGCATGTCTAGCTAGTGGTGCAGTATTCGGCGCTTGCTTAGTGAGCTGTAGCTCCTGCCCCTCTCCATGATCCGACGAAAATAAAAAAAAGAGGAATGAAATAGCGGATTTACACCATGCCACCCACTAGGGTAGTGTATCACAAACCTGGTCGCAGGATAGATATGCGTTACATGTAAGTGTTAGAGTGGGGTAAATGTAATCACGTTATATAGATACATTGTATAGGTTATGTAAGCGCTTATACAAAATACATATAAAGTACTAAGAGTGACGCATTACAAATAAAAAAAATGAACACATGAAAAAAAAATTGCACTCCTTATCAAAGCGTTTATAATGCAACGGTACAAAATTACAAGAGACTGCCTAAGCAGCACTTTGCTACAGGGAAGCGAAGTGTACAATTTTTTATATGTGCTGAGGTGTACATATATATTTTGGTGTGTTGTATATTTTGAATGCATGAATTACGAGAACTGCTTGCAATGTTCCAAGCCCACCATGTATGCATTGTACCCTAACACATGTCACAAGCAATACATTTTCGCTGCCCGATGACAACTTGCCCTTCTTTCTTTCTACTTAGTAAAAATAAGTTTTGGAAATCATTAGTGCTAAGAAAAAGAGAGAAATTAATATGTAAGGGGAGTATATTGAAAAATATGTGACTAACGATTGTAAGTCATTGGATTGTCATCCGATGGCTCGTTGGTCAAGTGGTGATAAAAACCTAGTTGCCCTCTCAGTATTTACAACACAAGGCCTTGTGTTGTAAATATAAAAATAACAAATAACAAATAAGAAGGCATTCCATTCCGTAACAAGTGAGATAACTAACATTCGATATTTTATTTTTGTAAAAGGCTGCAAACCCAGGAGAGAGGTGAGTTTTTGCACCGCACCCCAAAGAAGAAGGGCGTTTGATGGATGGACAAGGAGACTGAGGATGGAACGGATTAAAAAACAATGCTTGCCCGCTCCAAAGTCTGAACACGGCAGCGGGAGCGCAGCTCGCAATTACGGCGGCTAACTATGAGCCCACGACATGGCGACCTGCGCATTAAAATTAAGTGTGACAAGACATCACTTTTGTTGGCATGGATTTGATTTGGGGATTGGATGGTTTCTAATCTGGCCGAGGGCCCCCAACCCCGACGGTCTATTTTTTCGCCTAACCCCCATATGTTTTTTACGCTCCTTATTAATCGGTAAAAATATACATAAAATATTTATTTTTAAGATCGATTATATATGCTAATATATGTTAGTGTAAATATTTATTAATATATTAATATAAGTATTATTTATATTAATATATAGATCTTGAAAATTGACGTTTTATGTACATTTTTTACACTGAGCACATTATTAAGACACAGCATAATAACCACTTCCTCTTTTTCATATTCTTCTATTAACAATATGTCATACACGAGAGTTGTATGTATTATTACACCTTAATAATGTTAAAATATACTCTATTGATCTTAAATATCAAAACTCCTATACGCAACCTAACTTAAACTAAGGCTAATTGAGGGGATGTTATTGAGCTTGGCCTTCTTGTTGGGGTTGGCGCAAGATGTCATCACTTCCTTCCCCAATTTTTTTGTTCCTTCCCTTTTTTTTTATGCACTCCGTATCAATAACAAAGTGTGAATGTCACAAAGGCCAAAAGCCACATAAGAAAGGGATGGTAGACTCTGGTCTGCTTCTCCATTAGCCTATTAGCTCCACCTCTCTACTAATTTGTCCGCCGTCAAAAAATATATATATAATATTAAAATGAATGACCTTCTTCATTTCTTTTCTTTTGTTGATAAAGAAAGGTATGCTGGCAAATGTTATTGGACGCGTTCTTCACATGTTGTTTTCACAAGGAACGCACACCCTCAGCGAGCGAGAAAGTCATTTCCCTCCCTTTTGCCTGTCCATCATCTTTCCAAATTCTAATACCGAATACCATTGGAAGTCTTAATTAATTAGACATAGAAAAGTGAGTTTTATTCGACATTAGAGGAGTATACTTCTCTCTATATATTCAATTAAAATTAGATATAAGGTTTTGTTAGACAGATTATATATGGTATAAAAAGCTTATTATCGTTTTGAAATCACTGCCAACGTTGTCCCCCTTCTCTCCCTGGCTCTAAGCCTCTAACTGTACTTGGTGCTCTGCTCCTCCTTTCTGCCCAGTTTTGGATAGTCAAGTAGTATATGAGTTATCGTATTTGTAACTGTAATGTAAGCTTCGCTGATATGGTTGGCCTTAGCCTGCTGCCTGCTGCCTGCTGCCTGCTGCCTGCTGCCTGCTGGCTGCTGGTTTGGTGATCAGTAGTATCTTCCTTGTGGTTAGCCTTTCCCCATCTGAGCACAAATTATCTCTTTGGAAGGCCTTATCGCTGTGGGGTCTCTTCTTTTTGGACGGCAAAGTGGACCACACAGGTAGGCTTTCCTCTTTTGCGACTCGGGCCAAATTCCACCTTAGACCATCTCTTTCCCCACCCTCCATCAGAGTACGCTTTCCCAGTATTGATGGTCAAGACGCCATTGCTTTTAGAGGCAATCATATTGAACATCACCTAGATGAAAACACCCTTGAATGAGATGGATGGGCCAAAAACGACCTCCACCGTTGCCTTAATTCGCTGCTCAACTTAAGGTCCCTGTCTTCAGTTTTTTTCCACCAGCTTTTGGTTTTTAGCCTGCGTGGGACCAACATCCCTACCTCAATATACTACATATTTTCCTTCATCACGTTTTTGGCAAGTTGGATGAAAGAAGAAGTGAGTGTTCTTGCTAAATGGACTGGAGTAATGAAAATTTCCTCAGTGTCAATAAGAACTAAAAATTAAAGAGAAAAACGTAAGAAAATAAGGGCGAGGAATAGAGGATGATGGTCCAATCCCGCCGGGCATGCAGTGGGGGCAGTTATACGTGGTAAATATCTCACCAACTAACCAGTCCCCACTCACCTGGTACTGTCTTCAAGCATCAATCTATCATTCATTACCTGTTGAGTAGACACATACATTACAGCATCGACAGTCTCAGCCTCTCAAATTATGCTCCTATAAATAAGCTCCACTTTGTATATCTATTTCTACTTAGATTCTTTACTTAGTGATTTGTAGATTATAGAGGCGTAAAATTGACCTCGAAAGCTCATTTTAGCTTGAGTTCAACTCATATTGGCTTATGTTCAAGCTCAAACTCGAAGTTGGTTATGTGAAACTCAAACATATATATATTGGCTAGACTCTGCTTGCTCAATAAAAATTAAACTCACATTAAATATATTAGTTTTTTTAAATATATATATACATATATTATATATAGATTTTATATTTCTCAAATTTTAACTCTTTTTATTTAATATATTATTTTTATTTCTTTGTACACAACTATACGAGGCCTTTTGTTAGATAAATCATATAATATGTCTCACAAGATCTATAACTATTTTTTATGAAACTTTTCTCTCTGGGTTATGTATTAATAGTCTAAATTAAAAAATTAAAATTAACAAAGATTAGTTTATTTGATTTTTTAATCTAACACATTGGACTACTTACTAACCATGTTTATTTTAGTAATTTTTTTCTAAATGCTTCTTAGTCACCAATTACAAAACCAAGCAATGATTCACAAGACATAACAACTCGATTCGACTCAAACTCAATTCGAACTCAACTTAAGCTCAAAATACTTTAAAGCTCGATGATACTCGGCTCGTTAACACCCCTAGTAGATTCTCAATTCATTCAATAAGAAAAAAAAGTACAAGGACCGGAAAAATGTCATCGCAGAGAACAAAAAATCAAGAAATCAGATCCTAGTAGTTAATGAAGCTTGCCTTTAATCCCAAGAAAACACATTAATGCAAGTTATCACTACAATAAAAAAAAGACTATTAGTGACGCTTAAAAGCGTCGCTAATAATAGTTTAAGCATTGTTAATGACTACTAACGATGCTTAAAAAGTGTCGCTACTTTCATCGCTAAAACACGAGTCGTTATTGCTTATTAGCGACGCTTACTTAAACATCGCTAATAGTGCACATTAGCAACGTTTATTCATACGTCACTAATAATTTTAGTATTAGCGACGTATAGTAAAGTGTCGCTAATAGTAAATTATTAACGACATATAATACTTAAGTGTCGCTAATAATTGATTATTAGCGACGCTTTACTACACGTCATTTATAAAAAAAAATTATTTTAAAAAAATAAATAACAACTTATTAGTGACGCAAAGATATAAGCGTCTAATTATTAGCGATATTTTTTTATACGTCGCTAATAAATAATAATAATTAATTATTTTTAAAGCATCGTTAATAAAAAATATATTTTAAAAAAAATGTCTATTAGCGAAGCTTTATGAAGTGTTGCTAATACTTCATAAAAAAATTTAAAAAATAAAAAAAGCCTTTAGCGACACTTTTGTAAGCACCCCTAAAAACTTTAGAAAAATTTTAAAAAAATCTGGTACCGAAATCCGGCGGAAGTGCTGGATCTGGCGCCGGTGGGAGGTTGGGGTACAGAGGGGGCCGGGGTGTAGTGACCGCGAGCAGGAAGAGGGAGGAGGTGGGGTGGGTGGCCGGATTCCGGTGGGGAGCTGGAATCCAGTCCCCCCTCCTCTGTTGAGGGCAGGGGGTGAGTGGGAGGGAGGGGGTGGCGGACCAGGGGAGAGAGGAGAAAGCAGGAGGGAGGTTGGGGAGAGAGGGCCAGAAAATTTTGCATCGCGTGCGCATAATATTTTCTAACAACGCTTAATCAGCGTCGCAAATGAAAATCATTTGCGAACATTAATTTTTAGCGACGTTTCAAAAATGTCACAATTATTTTTCATTTTTGACGCTTATAAATAAGCATTACAAAAACAGTATTACTTGTGACGCTTATCCATAAACATCGCAAATACTATTACCCCCTCCTCTCTCTCTCCTCCCTATCTCTCCCTCTCTCTCTCCCCCTCTCTCTCCTCACTCTCCCCCTCTCTCTCCTCCCTATCTCTCTCTTCTCTCTCTCCCTCCCTCTCTCCCCCATCTCTCTATATCCTCTTTATTTTATATTTTTTATTTAAAAATTAATTAAAATATAAATAAATTAGAATATATTAGCGACATATAGGCATATACGTCGCTAATATTTTTTTATTAATTTATTTTTAATTAATTTTTAAATATAAAATAAAATAAAATAAAAATTTCCCTCTCTCACCAGCCCTATCTCTCTACCCTCTTTCCCTCTCCTCCCTATATATATCTCTCTCTCCTCTTTCTCTCTCCCTCCCTCTCTCCCCCTGTCTATATCCTCTCAATTTTCTATTTTTTATTTAAAAATTAATTAAAATATAAATAAATAAAAATATATTAGCGATGTACATGCATATATATCACCAATACTAAGGGTATTAGCGACGTATAGGACTATATGTCACTGATACCTCAGAGTATTAGCGACGTATAGGCATATACGTCGCTAATATATTTTTATTTATTTTTTAAATAAAAATATAAAATAAAATAAATTTTTCCTCTTTCTCATCACCCTCTCCTCCTCTCTCTCCTCCCTCTCCCTGATCTCCTCTCTCCACTCTCTCCTCCCTCCCTCTCTCTCTCTCTCTCTCTCTCTCTCTCTCTCTCTCTCTTTCTCCCTCTCTCTATATCCTCTCTATTTTATATATTTTATTTAAAAATTAATTAAAATATAAATGAATTAAAATATATTAACGACATATAGGCATATACGTCGCTAATACTAAGGGTATTAGCGACGTATGTGCCTATATGTCACTAGGGGTGTTAACGAGCCGAGCTGAGCCGAGTATTAGGCTGTTTCGGCTCGAGCTCGAACTGCTGAAGCTCGGCTCGAGCTCGGCCTGAAGCTTGAATAAAGTCGAACCTTTCAGCTCGAGTTCAGCTCGAATTAGAAATCCAAAGCTTGGCTCGAGCTCGAGCTCGAGCTCAAGCTCGAACTTGAATAAGTAAATCATAAGCCTTCGCTTGGGCTCGAACTAAAAAAATAAAAATAATCTATATATAAATATAAAGTATATAAAGTATCACATATACTTTTAGTATTAAATATTAATAAATATATTTCAACAAGTATTATGACTACACCGTGAACATTTGATTATAGTCACTATGAAAGAAGAAACTATGACAAATAAGTTTTAGTTACATATGCTAAAAAAATACAACATTATTATTTCTCTCTCTTTATATACATATAATCACTAAAAAAATGTAAAAAATAAAAAATTATTTAGGCAATATTGTCATCTATTTTTTTGTATTTTTTCTTTACATGCTTATAAATCACTAATAAAAAAGTTATTTTATAATCTTAGTGTACCTCTAAAAAATTCTGAAGTACATATAAAAAGATATACATTTTGTAAGATGAGGATGGTCCCAATGTCATGCTTCAACTTTTAAGAGAATATCTAATCATTCTTTTCTAAACTAAGGTTGGTCCACAAATGTCATGCTTCTTTTAGAATTATTTTTAAGTATATTAGTGTGATATCATGTTGACCATCTGTCATATACTTATAGCTTCATTTGGTTTTTCAATTGAACTAATTTTAGTTCATCTTCAATAATCAAATAGCCCTATTAATTTGGGACAAAAAGAGTATATTAGTGTTTGCGTCTCTAATATTTTTATTTTTATAAAATATATATTATATATAAAAATTATATATCCATTATAATTTAACAAGGATATATATCATGAAATTTTTTATATGAGTTTAGACTCTCGTACGTCAGTATGAGCAAAGATATCATAGGTCATCAGATCGAGATCCAAATGCACAAAAAGACATAAACTAATCTAACTCCAGAGTTATGTGTGTTCTTATATCGTAATATGATGATGTATGACATCTACACTCACATAGTTCTGAGTGAGCCTTGACTCATATAAATGGGTCTCATATATCAATACAATACATAGTATTAATATTTAAATATGTGATTATATGTCATTTTATATATTCCATTCGTCTTAGATTAATAACTCAATTAATTTTTTTAAAATAAACTAATCAAATAGAGCTATTAATCTAAGAATGGAGGGAGTATGTTATAAATATATGTTTAAATTAATAATTATGTTTATATAAAATATACATATTTCACATTATTTATTATATATATTATTTATATATAATTTTAAAATTATATTCGAGCTCGAGCTCGAGCCGAGTAGCATTGAGTTCAAGTTTTATTCGAGTCGAGCCGAGTCAAGCAGGGGTCGGCTCAAATTCGGCTTGAACTTATTTGAGCTCGAATCGAGTTCGAGTCGAGCCTGATTCGAGTCGAGTTTAACTCGAGCCGAGCCTAACTGAGCTGAGTTTGCTCACGAGCCAACTTGGCTCATTTACAACCCTATATGTCACTAATACATATTTATTTATTTATTTATTTTTAAATAATTATTAAATATAAAATATAATAAATATAATAAATTTTTTCCTCTCTCCTCACCCCTCTCTCACCTCCCCCTCTCACTCCTCTCTCTCTCCTCCCTCCCTCTCTCTCACCTCCCTCTCTCTACTCTCTCTCTCTTCGATCCCTCTCTCTCCTCACCTTCTCTTTCTCCTCACTCTTGCTCTCTCTCAATGCACTCTCTTCACTCTCTCTTTTATTACAAATTATATTTTAAAATTAATAAAAAAAGTTAAGAAATAAAATATATTATATATAAATAGTGAAAGTTGAATATATTATTAACACTACTTTTTATTAAAAATTTTATATTTATTTATTATATATATAAATAGTAAATATTAAATAAAATATATTATATTTAGGAAATTTGTTATAATTTTTAAAATATTTATTATTTATTAAATAAAATTAATTAATGTCGCTATTAGCAATAGTATTTGCAACATTTTTTTAAAAGCGTTGCTAATAATTTAAATTTTTTATTTTTAATTTATAACTATTAGTGACGCTTCTTTAAGCGTTGTTAATAGCAGCACTATTAGCGAAGCTTTTGAATAAGCGTCGCTATTTTGAAAGTCATTAGCGACACTTAAAAAAAACATCGCTATTTTGAAAGCCATTGGCGACACTTAAAAAAAGAGTCGCTAATAGTTATATTTTTTATTTAAAATATATACTTTTAGTGATGTTTGTGTAAAGCATCACAAATAGATGAACTATTAGCGACGCTTATAATAAAATGTTGCTAATATGGTTAGTATTAACAATGTTTTAAACTAAGCATTGTTAATGTATGACTATTAGCGATGCATAAGAAAATGTGTCACTAATAGTTCATTTTTTTGCGATGCATTTTATTTGTTGCAAGTAGTTATTTTTAGCGACACTTAGCATTGCGTCACTAATACTACATTTTGTTGTAGTGTATTGAGCTTGCCAATTAACCTTTAGTGGGAGGACATGCAAACACCCCCACAGTGATAAGAACCCAACCATATCCAGACTTCCACATGTCTCACATGTAGGGTAAAATATTCATCCATGTTTTTCCATATCTTTTAAGCAAGGATGAGAAGTCTCTCACTCCTTGTTTAAGCCAACCCATTCTAGCTATACATAGTTGGTAGATATCCACCATTTAAAATATGCACAAATGGTGGATCTTTACCGATTGTATTAAAAGGGTGGGTTGGCTAAAAGAATGGGAAAGGGAAACAAACTTCTCATCTTTCAAGCAATTAGGGAAGCAATTTTGAATGAATGAATTATTATCAACGGACCTTAGTGGGTATTATGAGTGGTTTGTGTATGTATCATTTAGTCTACATCTAAGGGAGATTCTCAACTTATCATGTGGATATAAGTAATCACATAATATCAAGATCTTATCCAACCCCTCCCCCAACAAAATATATAAAGGGGCAATAACTAGTAAATCCAAAATATTTGTTAAAAGAACAATAGACCTAAATAGTATCATAGAGTTTTCCTTTGTAGTTGTATAATTTCGCACAATATAAATATAGTATGTAGTATAGAGTATATTGATATAAGCCTGCATGAGCCTGAGCTTCGTGGGCCGTTAGTTTAAAATCCAACAATGCATGTTATTCAAAGGGTAGGCATGTGTTTATTAATGCTCTCCTTTGGATCTTGATCCAATGGCTTGAGACACTCAGGCAGCTTAGTGCTGCCTAAGCCCCACCTGCATCAAGTCCGTCCTCCCTAGACATGTCAACTTTTTTTTGTCATATATTATGTAGAGCAAAATTTAATTGTGGGCTTATTGTTCTTTTGACAAATATTTATTTTGAACTTATCGGTTATTCTCATAAAATAAATAAATAATAAATTTTATATCAGATCGAATTTCCACTCTTAAAAATTCATTTATTGAAACTGTTGCATTCAAGTTATATTCCATCCATTTCAAATTTAGTTTATTTTAAAAAACTAAATGAAGTTATTAATTCAAGACTGAGGGAGTATGTGACATTGCACAAAGGTGAGATTCTATTATATATATTAAATTATGTATCTGTAAAATACGCTCTTGTAGTCTAGGTAGTTAGTAGTCCTCATACTTGTAAAGATTTTCGTGGGACCCCCTATCTCAACCAATCCCTTCTTATTATAGATTACGTTGTGAGAGGAGTACCGTTTTTTTATATCTTAAAATTATATATATATATATATATATATATATATATATATATATATATATATATATATATATATATATATATATATATATATATATATATATATATATATATATATAGAAAGAGAGAGAGAGAGAGAACCGAATTTATACAATAAAAGCCTGATCAAGTTAAGTGGAAGGTATATAGTATACAAGGGCCTTAGTGGAGATGAAGTAATAATATTCAATTACGCAATGTGGGTATGGGACATTTCTTGCCTGTTATCCTTAATATTCGTGGACATGATTTCCAATGTCTTTATATCGTAACGATTACTGCTTGAGGCTGCTTATAGAGCAGTTTCAACAAAAGATCGTAACGATGAATAATGATGGGCTAGTCAAATTTTAATGATTAAAGGACCTCCTTCAATAGTAAAAAGAATTCCTTCACGAAGTCTTCCTGTACCAAACCCTCGAGCTTTCTTCAGCATAATGATGGATGTATATATCCTGACTGGCCTTATGTGAGGTGGAGGAGGAGGAAGAAGAAAAAAGAAAGAGGGCATCTGATTAATTTGTTATAAAAAAAGAGGGCATTGATTAATTTGTTATAGTTTCCTCCTTTGACCAGAGCAGCATGATGGGGACATTTTGAGGTATTCGTGAATGTAAATGGAGCAGAGGAAAAGAAGATAGGAGAAGGAAGAGTTTGGCACCGTTGCTTAATAGTCAAAAAGACAATGAAGCTGTCTCCATCGTCTAACGCCACAGTGATCCCACACTAATGTCCAAACCAGATCACGGCTCACGTAAAGGATTATTTATTTCGAAATGAAAAAAAAAATGCTGATATGGATTAATGATTGGCTTTGTCCCCTCGTGGTGGGGGGGCTTATTTGCCTACTCTTGGAGCCTGCAGCTGCGATCGAGCTTAATTAGCCTCAGGCTGATGGCAGGCAAGAAATGATGGAGAAGAAGCTTGTGTCACCACCAGTTCCAGTTGGGGCTTCTTCTTCTCTCCCTCTTTTGATAAATAAAGTTTGATTGATAGAAGGATAGGGATTATCGATCGTGCTTTGCCAACCTTTACCATACATGATCCGACTCCTCACCCGACAAGCTCCATCTTGGCTTAGTAGACTTGTCGCCTCAGCTGTACAATGAGATGATCTGCGACTCCTCAGGTGGCCTCTCGTGTTGGAAAAGTGATCGCAGTTCATGAGTTTACTTCGAGAATAATCCAACCGACTTCTTGCTAGAGATGTCCGATGAATGGCACTTGCTCTTGGGCTGGATCGAAGATGAATGGTGTTAGCATGTTTTGTGCTACGCAGATGGCCGCTATTGTGCAGGATTAATGGACTCAAAATAGCTTGCATGCAGACAGCTCGCTCACTGTCGAATGTTGATCACTAGCTGGGCACTGGCCTGGAATCCCTGTCCTCTACTCCTCAGTACCATTGATACCTCTTCCACCCTGAGTCTATGAATTGGAGTTGTAGTCAGTTTTAATGTACGTATTACCGGTCAGTACGCAACTGATTGCTAAATCTGAACGATTACCACTTCATTTCGGGCAAAAAACTGGAATGGACGGTGTGACCCTCTTCACGTGATCAATAACAAGTTCATTGGTATTTGGTTGGTATTTTTGTCTTCTTATGCTTGATTAATCCTTCATCCTAATTAATGGATCTAACTAGGTTTAGAACTCCAGGTAACTATAGTGGACCCTCATTTCCTCAATTACCCACCAACAATATTGTGGACCACGTACGTTGATCGTATCATATCATACATATGAGAACAAGATCATGTAAAGAGTAAAGAGGCAGTGGGGTCTCCCTGCCGGTCCCCCTGCCTGAATAGGATCGGTGATCAGCACCACCCACTATCTTTAGTTAGTTGGTTTTCCTTTTCCTAAATTTGAAATGAGTTACCATTCCTTAATTCCTTCAGATGGCAAGCAGAATAGTAGTCCTGCTTAAACCCCTGGAAGAGTACGCTATAAGTTGAGCCAAATATTACAAAATCAAAGTGGTCAAAAGACAATGCATACTCATGTTTTAAGAGGACAACTGTAAATTATAGTACATACATTGGGATGGGGACAGGAGGGAAAATGACCTCTGAATTAAACCAAAACATACATGGGATATATATATATATATAGACTTTAGGGGTAAGGGAAATAATATTTTTACATTAAAAACACACATTAATCACTTACATAAGTTTTAATTAGTCTAGATAAGTGAGCCCATGTAAACTTTATATGGGGCTTGCTTATGAGTCTAATCAATAACTTACATGGGGATGAGACTTGAGGTAACTAGTTAATGTAGTAAAAAATGCCCCTCTATGTCAAAGTTCAACTGAAATAATAATAGCATTTTTGTCTTTTACCCAATAAGCCAACCTAACAAGTTCAGCTGAAAATAGATTTAACTATCAACTATATTTTCAGCTGAAGAGAAGTCGTTATAAAAGGGGATAGAAACGAGGGTTTTGGCATATGACTTCTCATTCAAATTTATATTGAATTCTCAACGTTCTTTACAGAATTTTAGATCAAGCAACCTAGTAGATTTGAGCTGCTGATCTATATTTTCGTTTCATAGATCTACACATTGTTGGATTATAGTGGAGTAAGATTGTGTTATATTTTTCTATTTTTGTTGTTGAAATGAATTGTGAATCGAAGATCTCTGTAGATCGATACAATTTGGTTACAATTTGAATGTAATTTCGAACATTCGCTTCAATATTTGGATTACAAATTTGTGTGAACAAGTATTACCATTAGTCAACTCAAATTCGAAATATACAAATTTTGAATTTCTTTTTGCTACTACATCAATTTGGTATTGGAGAGGAATTTTTAGCTGCTTTCATGGATGCTGACGGTTTTGAAGCTCTGGATCTTCACCATATGATGGCTTTGATGCTGCAGTCTCAACAACAAACTCAGAACCAGCTGCAACAAGTTATTCAGCAAATGCAACAAATAAATTTTGCTCCAATAAACCTGCGGCCATAGATCCCAGTAGGAGGTCACTGGAGGTTGGATCGCAATCCACCAAATATTCAAAATCCACTAGACCGAATGACTCCTGCAAATCTAGCCAATGATGATCTATCCAGTGACATAGAATTGGAATATATTCAGCAAAATCAATGAGGTGAATTTCAAAATCCTCATGTTTTTTTACCTAAATTGGATATTCCTACTTTTAAAGGTCAAATAAATATTGAGGAACTATTAGATTGGATAGTTGCTATTGAAAATTATTTCAAATGTATAGAAGTGTCTGAGAATTTTAAAGTTAAATCGGTGGCTTACCAACTAAAAAGTGGAGCTCTGGCTTGGTGGAATTAACTACAAACTAACTGAATAAAGCTCAAGAAGCATCCTATTAAGTCTTGGATGCTAATGAAGAAATTGATCCAAGACAAATTCCTGCCAGTTGACTATGAGCAAACCTTGTTTAGACTATATCAAGCTTGCAAACAAGGGAATAGAAGTGTTTCTAAATATGAAACTAAATTTCAAAGGTTACAGGCTAGAAATGAACTAATGGAAAATGAGGCTCCATTAATTGCAAGATTCACAAGTAGATTAAAGTACATTTTACAAGACAGATTAGCTTCTCAACCTTTGTGTACATTGACTGATACTATTCAATTAGCTCTTCAAATTAATATAAGTTAGATAAATATAATCACAAGGGTTTTGTGGGAGGAAGAAATAGTAATGTTATTAACCAACAGAAAGGGGAAAAAATGTTATTTCAGGAGGACTTCCAAAAAGACAGTTAAGTTGGATAATTCCAAAAGATACCAAAAAAATACTACATTATATTCAACTTCAAAACCAAATTCAAATGCGCATCCTACTCCCAACATGTGTTATAAGTTCCAACATCTAGGACACATATCTAGTCAATGTCCTTTGGGGAGAATTAGCACTACTATCGTGGTCACAACATAGGCTATGGAAACCAATAAAGAAAATGAAATAGACAGGTCAGAACTACCTTTAGAAGAAATTACAAGAGATGAAGGATTATATGTGAAGATCAGGCTTATGTTAGTTCCAAAACAAGAAGTTAACAGTCAAAGACATAACATCTTCCAAACTATAGGGATAGTTAATCACAGGATTTGTAAAGTCATTATTGATGGTGGAAGGAGTGAAAACATCATTGCCAAGAGTATTGTGGACAAACTTCAATTGAAAACTAAAAGACATCCTCATCCCTACTCAATAGGATGGATTAAGGATGTAGAAGAAACTAAAGTAACTGAAAGATGCAAAGTGTCTTTTTCTATTTGAAAATTTGTATAAAGCTAAAATCCTATGTGATGTGGTGGATATGTTAGCTTGTCATATTTTGCTTGGTAGACCTTGGCAATATGCTATAGATTTGCATCATGAAGGTAGGAAAAACATCTATTCTTCTGTTCATCATGGAGTGAAGTTACTGTTATTGCCTAATAATGGTGAAGCACAAGTATAGAAATGAGTAAAGATTGGTTCAACCGTTATGTTAGTTCAAAGCATTCAGTTTATAAAGACAGAAGATATTGACATCTATGCTCTGGTGGTGAAATGAAGTATTTCAGCAACTAAAGATGAACCAAACTTACAAGAGTTCATTAATTGTCTGCCCACAGTATGGATAGAAGAACTAAAATAGATGCTAAATCAATTTTAGTCTATTATGAATGAAGACCTACCTCTCAACCTACCACCTATGAAGAGTATTCAGCATCAAATAGATTTTATTCCACGTGCAAGTCTACCTAATTTTCCACACTATAGAATGAGTCCATTTGAGCACAAAGAATTGCAAGACATGTTTGAAGATTTATTGTCCAAAGGCAAGAGAGCTTAAGTCCATGTGCATTTCCTGTTTTGCTTGTTCCAAGGAAAGATGGGACTTGGCGAATGTGTGTTGATAGCAGGGCAATAAATAAAATAACTATAAAGTATAGGCTCTCAATTCCAAGATTGGATGACATGTTAGATATGTCGGGTGGTGCCAAAGTGTTTTCAAAGATTGATTTGAGGAGTGGATATCACTAAATCAGGATGAAACCTGGAGATGAATGGAAGACAACCTTTAAAACTAAGAAAGGTCTGTATGAATGGTTTGTCATGTCATTTGGCTTCTCAAATGCTCGAAGCACTTTTATGAGAATCATGATAGAAATTATACTAAAACTTATACTTGAAAAGTTTGTAGTGCAGGGTTTACTTTGATAATATATTGGTTTACAGTAAACATGAATCGGACCATATCAATCATCTTAGGGAGGTATTTCTCTTACTTCAGTTTCATTATTTGTTAGTAAACTTGAAAAAATGCAGCTTCTTAAAAGATCAGCTTCTGTTCCTGGGATATATTGTCAGTTCAAAATGTATTAAAGTTTATGACAACAAAGTACAAGCAATTAGAAGTTGGTTTATTCCTAAAATAGTGAATAAACTAAGGAGTTTTCATGATCTTGCTACTTTCTATAAAAGGTTTGTTAAAAACTTTAATACTTTTAGCTACACCAATGACTAAATGCTTGAAGAAATAAATTTTATTGGACTGAAGCTACAATTGAAATTTTTGAAATGATTAAACATAAATTGAGTAAAGCCCCTATGTTATCATTACTTGATTTTGAAAAGGTATTCAAAGTGGAATGTGATGCATCAAGCGTAAGAATTGTTGTTGTATTGATTCAGGAAGGTAGACCTATTGCCTATTACAGTGAGAAACTCAGCGAGGTTAGATAGAAATGGTCTACTTATAAATTGGAATTGTCTGTTTCGGTTCAAATTCTAAAGCACTAGAGACACTATCTAATTCATAGAGAGTTTATATTACATACAGACCATCAATTCCTAAAATATTTACAATCTCGAGATAAATTGGAGAAACTGCATGCTAGAGAGGTGACTCGAATTCAGGAATACACTTTTCTGATTGAACATAAGTCTGGACATTTAAATATAGTAGTAGATGCTCTCAATAGAAGAGTAAATCTTCCAAGTACCCTTCAAACCCAAGTTTTGGTTTTGAACACATACAAGAACTATATGATCATGATGAAGATTTTCAGAACGTTCGGAAAGATTGTAAAAGTGGAATTATTCAGCACACTGATTACAATATCATTCAGGGTTATTTGTATAAAGACCATATATTATGCATTCCACATTGCTCAGTGCGAAATAAAATTATAATGGAATTGCATAATGGAGGACTGGCTAGACATTTTGGAAGAAATAAAACCATTCAATTAGTAACTGAAAGATTTTATTGGCCAAGTTTAAGAAAAGATGTGGGCAAGGTGGTATAGCATTGTCTCACTTGTCAGCAATCTAAGGGTCAATATCAAAACATACGACTGTACATGTCATTGCCTCAATCTCAACTGCCCTGGGAAGACATATCCATAGATTTTATCCTTGGATTACCTAAGACTCAGAGGATTCATTTCCATTTTTGTTGTGGTTGACAAATATTCAAAGATGACATATTTTATACCTTTCAAGAAAACCTCAAATGCTTCATACATAGCTCTGCTTTTCTTCAAGGAAGCTGTCAAGTTACATAGAGTTTCAAAGACAATAACTTCTGACAGAGACACAGTTTTTATGTCATTTATGGAGAACTTTGTGGAAGAGGCTCAATACACATTTGCACTTCAATACAACATGTCATTCTTAGACTGGTAGACAAACTGAAATGACTAACAAAACTTTGGGAAACTTGTTGCGCAATCTCTCTAGTGACAAACCAAAACAATGAGATCAATGCTTGGCTCAAGTTGAATTTGCTTTCAATTCCACTATTACTAGGTCTACTGGTAAGTCCCCCTTCAAGATATTCTATGGAATGAATCCCAAACACCCATTAGACCTTCTACAACCAATTAAATAGGGTAAAAATAGTAGTGTAGCTAGTAATGCTTTAGCAAGGATTACCTCTATTCATCAAGAGGTCAGTCAAAATTTACAGTTATCTAATTTAAAATACAAAAGCTCTTGTGACCAACATAGAAGGAAGAAATTTTTTTCAGAAGGGGATAGAGTTATGGTTCATTTGAGGAAGGAGAAACAATCAGCTAGAACCTATAATAAACTAAATCAGAAGAAGTTTGGTCCTTTTTCATATTCTACATAAAATCAACAATAATACTTATGTTGTCGATTTTCCAGCAGAGTTATCCATTTTTAAGACTTTTAATGTGTATGAATTCTACAACCCAAAAGAGCTTCATTCTAAACTAAACTCGAGGTCGAGTTTTTAAAAGAGGTAGAGAATTGATGTGGTTGAAAATGCCCCTCTATGTTAAAGTTGAACTGAAATAACAATAAGGACATTTTGTCTTTTACCCGTTAAATTGACCTGAGAAGTTTAGCTGAACAAGATTTAACTGCCAATGGTATTTTCAACTGAAGAGAAGATGTTATAAAAGGGGACAAAAATAAGGGTTTTGGCAAATGACTTCTCGTTCAAATTTAAATTGAATTCTCAACGTTCTTTGCGGACTTTGAGATCAAGCAACCTCGTAGATTCGATCCATTGCCAAATCTATATTTTTTTGTTTCATAGATCTACGCCATTGTTGGATTACAGTTGAGTAAGATTAAACTCTATTTTTCTGTTTTTGTTGTTGAACATAATTATGAATTGAAGATCTCTATAGATCGATACAATTTGGTTACAATTTGAATATATTTTTGAACATTTACTTCAATATTTGAATTACAAATTTACGTAAACAAGTATTACAATTTGTTAACTCAAATTCGAAATATACAAATTTCAAATTTCCTTCAATGCTACATTACTAGTGGGGGGCCTAGTTGGTCAGACTCCCAAAACGGGATTCTATAGTTTTAGAATGAACCTACGTGCTTACGACTAGGATAAGTAATTAATTGCACGAGGCAGTTCCATTCAGTACGATGCCCCGGAATAGTCAGTTGAATAATCTGTAATCTATACTCAAAAAGACTATCCCTAGTGATGCTCATCCAAACTTTACATTCTTGAGGCGCTTTTTATCTTCTTTTTTATTTCTTTCTTTAGTCTTCTTTTTGGTAGCAGATTCATTTAGCTGCATCAAACTGATCCCTAGGCACAAATTCAGGGATTTTGACCCAACTACGTAACTGCTATTGAAAGCTAAAAGCCTGCATCTGAGGTATATTCATCCTCAATATCATTCTCTTTTTAATTATATCTAATATTCTATAATTATTCAGATAAGCGCCTAGGGAATTCTGGATTCTAAGAAAACTTTGAGCCATTTAGATATTAAACTCTAGTGTCATTCGATACCAAGGCTGTCATGATGTAAAATTGACCGCAGTTGCAAGTTTGCAACCAGGCATACATTACTCCAGACAAGTTGATTCCATGCCTAAGAAGGGGAAGTTGGATTTCTGCAATTATGATTTTAGAAACAATGTCTACTTAACCTTAGTTTCTATATATTGCTGTTTATGCCAATGTGGCCTGGAAATGTGTGCTCCCTCTAGTTACTAGGTCAGGCAACTCTCACTTCGTGAGCTACAAGGCAATTCGGGACCCCCCACTAAGGAGCACAATAACTGTTTTTCCGTGTGAATCTGTTTTCATCGTCAGGGAAAGTAAATGCTATATTAGTAATTAGGGTTAGGTTCTAAGCTGGTTCATATCAAAATACTGGGAAGGTGCTGAAATGTTATGGTTTGAAATTATGGGTTGTGGACATACTAAGCAGCGGCTGCTTCTGAGTTGCAATGTCTATATCCACCATGAAGACTGATATGTCCAATAATAAAACAACCACAACTCATACAAGACGGCCCAAGCATCCGCGACAGAATGAGCAGTGGATGCTGCAGCATAAAGGGAGAGAAAAGCTTGGAAGTGAAGTCTTTGAAAGTAGAGACCTGCATAGCAGTTACTTGGATTGGAGTTGAAGTTAGAAAGATGCTGTCACGTCCCATCCATTGCAACGGACATGGGAGCTAACTTTCAACTCAATCTTCCGTCTTCCTTCCCACCTTTGCCATGCCATTGAAGGAGGAGAGACCCTTCCATCTCATTGCACTGATCAAGCTCTAAGAGACCTAACAGACCACTGCATATTGCTGCCCTCAAGTGCAGATCACCGAGCACCTATAGATGGAGAAAAGGGCCAATATTAATGGTGATTATCGACGTTTCTCGCGTAGTACAAGTTGTGTAGACCTCTGAGCTGAAGGCAACCGTGAGATATTAGAATTCTTAACGATGGCCAAGAAATCCGATTTTTCCCAGAAACTGTTGGATGATATCAGGATAAGGAAACAGAGAATGGCTGCTGGCAATCAGTTACAGTCCCACTCTGGTACGTACATTTTCAAATTTTCTTTTCTTCTCTAGCAGCTACCGTCCTCATTACAGGAAGCGGCCGTTATTCTTCGGCAGCTTAGAAGCTTAAGATGCATAAGTAGGGGAATTTTTTGGGCCATCGAACAAGTCTCTCACCACAAAATAACAAGGCATTTCCCTAATCGGCAAACTAACGGAGCCTTCTTTATATACTCTGTTCCAAATTAAGAAAAATGATATTCATATTTTATTTTCTTTATAATACGACTTTTGATTGGATATAAAAGGTGGCTCTCAACTTATCACGTAGAAAAAGTAGAATATAAATATTAACTTCTCAAATTAATAGGTTTATTTTGTTCAATTTAAATGATTGGGTACTTTAAAAAAAGGTATCATAAATTTATTTTCTTTCTCTTTGGGCTTTACTATTTAATAAAAATTATTTTTTTTAATATAACTATTAATATAATATAAAGAGAATATTATATACTCCCAACTTCTTCTGTTTTATATTATTACTTATATTTTTATTTTTAAAAGTTAAATATAACTATTAATTTTAGATAAAGGAAGTATAATAATAATAATAATAACGAGAATTTACTAACATAGTGGTAAAATACCAAAATGGATCTTCGGTAAAATTCTTGCCAAAATTTTTAACCCCATATTTATCGTTGTTTCGGACTTTCGGGGTCATCCCATCTCTTTTGTTTCCACCGAAATGACCCCTCCCAGAATCAAGCTCCTGTGTGAACATTTTCCTTCATTAGCACCAAGAAAAATAATAGTTGCCTAAAGTAAGAGCCACTAATTTCTCCTTTACAACAAATATTGCAGGGGCGTACTTCCAGAAACCTTATCAAGGAGCCAGAGACACCACCACCAACTTAGAGATTGTAAGCTTCTTGCTGACGTGATCGTTCTTTTTCTTATCAAATTTAATTTACTGCGTTCACGCAAATTTCAAACATGTGGTAAACCATTTCTTATTCTTATTCTTATTCTTATTCTTATTCTAAACAGCAATTTATAAACAGCGTACGGCTGCTTTTGTAGAGTTTCTTTAAGAAATGAGTCACGCATAATGAAGAATTCTCAACCAAACCTCGTCAAAATAAATTCTGCCATCACGAACTACACAAAATAATAAACACTGAACTTCTTGTTTTTTCCATTTTATGATAACTGCTCTACAATATTTTTTCATGCAAAATTCGATGTTTCAATCGGTTCAAGTACAATTCTGCAGATTGGGCGTGAGAACAGGGCCGCCCTTGCGAAACAAAAGCCGGTTTTCGCAGAACAAGTTGTAGGAGACATTGTTCCATTCAAAGGGCAGTCAAGCGCAAAACGTGCATCAGATTTCTCTATGGCACTAACATTTGCACTCGAAAACACAACCAAATTCGGCAGATTAGATTTTTCAGGCAATATAATAACGAGAAGACAATCGGCGGTCCTTGGAGATATGCGAGGCAGATCCATTATTTCAGATATGGCCACCTATTATGCTTCAGGAGGTCGGTTTCCAGACTCACAACTCTTCATCGGAGAAATATCTCGAGGTGCTCAGAGGCTAAACCAGATTCTCAAGGCCTGCTCTAGAGATTTTAATTTGGACAGACACTCTGTCCAAGTGGGTAGGGAGCTTCTGAAAGGAGCAATTGACTTGGAAGAGTCCTTGAGAATGCTGGTAAGCCTCCAAGAAGCTTCAGAACACATGGTAAACCCTCGGAAAAAGAACATCCCCTTGACCCAGGATGACGGAGAGGGTGACATACAAGAGGATCTTAATGGAATCATGATATTGCACAAGCCAAATATTTCTGCGGATAGACGGTTTGATCTTCAGCAAGGGCAGTGCGCCTCACAGCATAGGCGCAAAATGCAGGCTAATCAGAGCATCCTGGAGTTTGTTTCCAGACACCCATGGGCAACTTGTGACTGGCTGTCCAGAGAACCAGTCCGAGCTTCCTCGGGCAATAAAATGGATAACTACTCCGATCAAACTCCTCGTAGCATTGGTGCTCCTGGACACAATAGTACAAAGCAACCCAAATTTTCAGGATCCCAACAGGGGAAGAGAATCCCAAACGTTGTAGCAAAGCTGATGGGTCTGGACGAGCTCCCTCCAAAAACAGGTTCCAAAAACAGTGGAGCGAAAAAATCTACAAGCTCCAAAGGAGGTAAATCGAAGGAGAATCTAATGGCAAAAGCACAAGAAAGTACAATGGATGACATTATCATGAGACATAACGAAGTGACGAACGTTGTAAAGCCACCTCAGCCTGTCATAGTGCCAAATGCAAATAAGCCCAAATCAAAAGATCCCGCTGTCAGGCCTGTGAAAAACAAAGTAGACCAAAACCCCCGTGCGATATCTCCATTCTGGAACGGGAACAGGGTAAGTTTTGATGCACCAAGGAAAAGTAGCAGGACCAACCTGGATCCAGAAGAAATGGAGGCAAATGCAAAACTAGAGGAACATCATATTTTGGGAGATGGTCATCATATGCCAAACAACATCCAGAAACGAGTGCCCAAGTTTGATGTGAAAGACAAAACCTCAAGGCACGAAGCAATTAACTGGCAAAATGGAGAGAGAACCACCCAGTTGAAGAGAGAAAAGAAAATTCGTGCACAAAAAGTGCAACAAGAAACAGCTTATGATCAAGAGTCTCACCATTTACAAACCTTCCATGGAAAGCAAGAAGCAGCAGAACATATTACCAAATGCAAACTGAAAGCAAAATATGTGAATGGTGCAGTGCCAAATAGATTACTTACATCTGGTCATCAAAACCTTGCACAAAAGCCCTCAAATCAGAAAGAGACAGGCACTAGCAGCAAGAGAAATACCAAAGAACAGACTACGTCCAAGAACATGGCAATAAGTTCCGACAAACAGAAACCTCGAAATTTCGAAGTCATCACCGAAAAAGAAGCAGTAGGTCCTATTCCACCAGTGGTACTCATGAAGCCAGTTATGATCTCATATTCACCGAAAACAGTTGACAGAAAACAAGTGTACAGTATCGGGAAGTCTGGAATCATGGAAACAGATAGAAAAAAGGTTGAAGCACTCCATCTTGTTGTCCAGGCAAAACAAGAGGACTCTTCAGTTCGAGAGGCATTGAAAAAGAGAAGACAGGAGACAATCACTAAAATGAAAGAAACGACAGACAACATTCCCCTCACATCATTTTCAGAAAAATATGAGCAGAGGCAATTTAACCCCAGCAATACATCAGAATGTCCTGTTGAAGATGATAACAGCACACACAACAATGCGGATGAGACAATAGCTTCAAATGCAAAAGTAAGTTCTTTTTCTATGTTATCTAATCTAAACTAACAAAAGTACTCTGCTGTCCCAAACAAGCCACATCAGGAAAAAGGGGCTCATGCCCACTCGATAGATATTCCATAAGCAAGGTCAAATTGGAATTGCAATTCCAATTCTTACAGCCATGGGGAGAAAACACTCTTTCGGAACAAGGGATTTGCAAATGCAAAGTACGACATTTATAAGTCACCTCCAGTCCAGGCATCCACGGAATTCACAAAAGCCCTACTTTTATTTCTTTCTCATAGTATTGCAAAGAACTATAAACTAAAGTAACAATCTGTGTTTCGTGTTGATTTCACTAACATGGAACTCTTGCTGATTTTATCCAGATTAAAGCTACAACCAGCATCCTTAATGCTGCTCAACCACTTGTAGAAATACTAAAAGACGACCATATGATCATGATCAAGAGTCAAGGATGCCAAGAAACTCAGGACAAAGGTACATGCCAAAGTCATTTCTAGACAGCTAATCAGTGTTATATGCATAAAATTTATCATGTAGACAAGGCAATATCGCCTTCAAATAAGGAAGCCAAAACTATACTAGGCAGCACAAGATTCAGTGACAAGCAATTACAGAATTATACATCTCAAGCAGATCAAATTAAGAGGGCTGGATAATGGACAGAAGTAAATTAGAAAATCATTCAGTGTTATGTCCCGATTAGGAGTTAGGTCTGCCTATTGGACCTTGGGCCATTGGCTAGTGGGCTGCTTAGGGGCTTAGTAGCTATTCTTCATCATGGGGGTTGACTGCTATTTTGTATTAATTGTTTCATTAACAGGCTTAGGTTAGTTGCTTAGGCCCATGATCTCTTTTATTCAAGTTTAAAGGCTATGCCCTAATGAAGTTAGTCAATCAATTATCCTTACCATAATTCCCCTTCTTCCCTAATCTCCCCACTTTCCCTAACGAGATGCCGTTGTGTACTCCCATACAAAACATTTATATTGATCTTGGCTGCTAGTTCTTCCCCGGGCTGCTCATTTGTTGAATCATGCTCGGGCTCTTCTGGCAACTGCAACTGGGCACTGGAAAGCTGTAACAAATCAGCACTGAGATGAATGAGCAGTTGAGTATTACACTCCATCTCACAATGCATCTTGATCAATGCAACAAGTTGGGAATCCACATCTGGGTCCAGGACGATCGCTCTCATACCAATGTTGTGTACAGGAGCACACAACAGCATCTTGGCAGAGAAAGGGGGGAGGGAGATTAGGGAAGAATAAGGGGAACTAGGGTAAGGATGATTCATTCACTAACTTCATTAGAGCAAAGCCCTTTTACTTAAATAGAAGAGATCATGGACCTAATCAACTAACCTAAGCCCATTAATAAAACTACTAACAAAAAAAATAACAATCTACCCCCTAATAATAAAGAATAGCCACTAAGCCCTTAGGAACCCATTAGCCAATGGCCCAATAGGTTGACCCGACTCCTAAAGCAGGACATAACATTCAGGAACAAGTTGATTGACGTAGAACATTTCAACATTAGAACAAACATGAGCATTTTCAAGATAAAATGGAATTAAGCATATAATATATCTCACTCTTGTCTGAAATTTCAGAAACCAGTGATCACAACACAGCCAACAACTCTAACTCTTCACAGCAGGTTTGGAATGCAATATTGACAAAACATCAGAGCCAAGATTTACTCACCGAGGAAGAAAACAGCCTCAAGCAGATCCTAATAATCAGTCAACAGTTTCTTAACACAGCGGAAGCCCTTTTCAAGCTCCATATTCCTGTAGATATTCTTTTTAACAGTTGCCAGATAAATCAAGATGAAGGCAGCAAATTATTATTTGACTGTGCCTACGAGATAATGAAAAGAAAGGGAAAAAGAGAAGAATCACTTCTTGGGTTTGCCATGAAGGTGTCCAATCAATGGACACATCTGAGATGCTTGAATGATTTGGTAAAGGAACTGCACAAAGATGTTAATATCTTAAAGATTTATGGTGGCCACAAGGGAGATGAATATGATGCTGCAGCACACCTGCATAAGATACTTGAGAAAGATATTCAAAACAAGAATGCTGACGTCAATTCTATGTGGGATTTTGACTGGAACTACACAGCATTTGCATACCACGAAAAGGATGAGGTCATCAAAGGCGTGGAGAAGCATCTAATAAATAGGCTTGTTGATGAGATTACTGGAGAGCTTCTACAACTAGGTATGAGAAGTGAAAAAGGTTTAATAGGTACAAGAAACTAGTCAATAGATTTTTTCCATTCCTACACAAGGAAATTTATATGAACTGTTTTCCAGCTCACATTTGATTTATTACAAAAAAAGCATAAACTCGATACTGATGTATAAATTAATATTAGTATTTCTATGGTTTCTATTGCAAAAAAGTAAAGATTGATTATCAGAATGTATGAGTCGAGATTTACATACACAGAACAAAACATGGAATTGTCTCAAGTATCCGGATGAACATACATCAAACAAGATGAAATTAGAGTATCCACAAAGCCAAAATTGAGCTCTAATTGGAGATTTATTCAGTATCAATCATAAACAATTTCTCGCTTTTCTAAAGCAGATATAATAATCACATGTTGGACAACACCATGTTATTGGAGAAGGTTCATAGTAAAATATCCAATAGGAACATTCTGTATTCAGTACACACGTGCTTTTGGGGGAATTGTTTCCATTTCGTCATCCAGTGTGTTCATGTGAACAGGTCGGTATGCTAGCCGGACTTTCTCATTCTCCCAGTAACTGCAATAAAATAAGACCAAGTTAGTCAAACTAAACACAGGCAGTATTTTGAAAGTGAAAAACCAAAATTTGGAAAAGGATGTTGTCACTTCTTTAGTCTTTGTAACTTAGCTCCAGAGACCTATAAAGGTAAACGCCAAAAATCTTTTGAAAGCAAGTTTCCAAGTTCAGCTGTGATTAGATGAATTTTTTTTTTACCCAGGACTTTCTAAACCTCCTGCACTCTGATAACATGTGAGATAACCGTTCTTTACCCCATAGCTTAAGCTGATAGGAAACGGATTATCAGTACATTTATTTGAACAAACTTATTCCAATATCCTCTTCTTTCACAAATTTGTATATAGAAACAATCCATAGGACACCTAGATAATGTAATCTGGTACTCAATAAACTAAAAGACCGCAAAGCTTCAGCCCATAAGCTACTAATATATACACCTAAAAACGCAAATTCAGATATTTAATTTGTATTAATAAACCAACAGATCATAAAACACACAATACAGTACTAATATAAACACTCAAAAACATCAAATAAGCTAGCTAGAATTCAGGTTCAATTCAAACTATCTTTCATATCCATGCTTTATGATACTAATCTTCAGTTAAAAAAATAATTGTTGTCTTGCAATACAGCTCAGATGTGTGATGTATTAAGCTGTTGTAAACCAGTGTAGGTCTACAGTCACGAGGTATAATTCATAACAAAAAATAAGAGATAGAGATGGAGCTTAGGAAGCTATATTAAGGAACTAATTCATTAATTTCTCAATTGCATGGCATGAAGAGTACATGGCAGCTAAATTAAAGAGGCATAAAGCCTTCTCCAAATAGAAGTAAGTCGTAATTAGGAAATACACTATTCTAGGATTATACAATTGATAAGACATGTTTTATTAAACTCTAACTAGACTAGGTAATTAATAAAGCAAGGACATCATAATTGAGCAAACCTACGAGGAGACAGACAGCAATGAGAGTAGGCCCGCCCTTCGTTAGCTGGTCCAACAGGCCATATCATATGCTTTTCTCTTAACTATTAATTATAGTGACTCTAAAGGAGACAGGTGTGTGCGAACAAGAGAGAGAGAGAGAGAGAGAGAGAGAGAGAGTCCCACCCAAGTGTATGCTTCATCCAATTCTCATCGTCCCGTTTCTGGAGGATAAAATTTCAGTTAACAAGAGGTAAACACTACCAGCACAAAGTGTCGATAACTTCTAATAAACAACAATGCTGACCGTAAAATCTTCACGTGCATGTGCTCCTCGACTCTCCTTTCTTGCCTCAGCAGAATGCATGGTGATGCATGCATTGATCAAGAGGTTTTCTAACTCTATAGTCTCTATCAAGTCGGAGTTCCTGTCCAAAAAGGTTAAAGATCCATCAGGAGCACATAAATTGTGATTTTGTAACACCTCCCGGCACCATCTAAGCAATAACACCAACAGAATTATCTTTTACCATATCAAACTCCGGTCCTGCAACTTAACATCATGAAAGCTCTCCCATGCTTTATCAATTAGCTGACAGCCTGCAAAGATAATTTTACAGCTAACATCAAGAAAAAGTTGAACCTATAGACATAGAAATTACTTACAAAATCAAATATCAAGAAAAAGGCATATTTATTTCATTACCTTCTTCTAGAGTTTCTTGCGTACGAAAGACAGCAGCATTATTTTGCATAACACGCTGCATGTTGAGACGGATCTTAGAAGTAGGCAACGAGCCATTTTTGTTTCTCAGTTTATCAAGCCAAGCAATGGTCTTTTCCCCAGCATCACTTTCCAACGGCTTTTGTTTTGCCCCTGTAAAATAATTTTAACTATAGTTGTCAGTAAAAACCCTATAGCTATTAGCATATTCTACTAAAGAGAGAGAGAAAGT
The DNA here is from genome assembly GCA_035235625.1 of Saururus chinensis. Lineage (NCBI taxonomy): Eukaryota > Viridiplantae > Streptophyta > Magnoliopsida > Piperales > Saururaceae > Saururus > Saururus chinensis. The sequence continues at coordinate 724,612 of CP141142.1, forward strand.
GCCTGGCTTATTTATCTCAGCAACTCTGTTGGCACAAGCTCGGCCAAAAACAACAATGTCAAGAAGTGAATTGGCACCAAGCCGGTTGGCTCCATGAACTGAAGCACAGGCTGCTTCCCCAGCAGCCATTAGTCCAGGAACTACAACATCTGGATCATCACCTTTGATGTGGACCACCTGAAAACAAGGCAAGCTGTTACATTAACTCAACTATGGTTTTGAAAAAAATTTAAATCATTAGATGAAACCAACAGCTTCAGTCATTTTTTGTATCATTCTACCTCCCCATGGTAGTTTGTTGGGATGCCACCCATATTGTAGTGTACTGTTGGTAAAACAGGAATAGGTTCCTTTGTAACATCCACACCCGCAAAAATGGCAGCAGTCTCAGAAATTCCAGGAAGCCTCTCCTTGAGTACATCTGGTGGCAAGTGATTGAGGTGCAAGTATATGTGGTCCTTCAGTGGTCCTGAACGGATACAGGAAGCTCATACAATGAACACACAAAAGCAGAAACATGTGAAATAAAAAATTTCATATTTAGTACAAAAAAACTCCCAAAACTGCCTAGTACGGAAAACAAAATGCTGAAAAATGAGCCCAACAGGACCACCATATGATGCATTGCTTCAAGTAGTCTTCATAGCGAGTGATTAATTGAACAGTTCAAAGCATAAATTTTCAAACTTGCATACCTACTCCACGACCTTCACGAATTTCCATGGTCATTGATCTTGAAACAACATCTCTGGATGCAAGATCCTTAGCGGTAGGGGCATATCGTTCCATAAATCTTTCACCTTCACTGTTTCTAAGAATACCACCTTCACCCCGAGATCCTGTGCAGAATAAATAGCAAAGATGCAGAATTCACAAATCAGGTGACCAAGCATCAAATTACCATCTAATAATTCATTCAGCAAGCAAACATGATAAAACTGTCCAGATCCTGTCGTTTGAAAATGATATACCATTAATTCACATTAACAAGAATATATCACAACCTTCAGTAATAAGACATCCCGCACCATATATACCCGTCGGATGAAACTGCACAAACTCAAGATCCTGAACAAATATAAAATATATTAGGGTTACTAAACGAATGAAGAAAACCAATTCTGGCTGAGCTAACCAAGAAATCAACCTCAAGAGGTATGCCAGCACGTGCAGCCATTGCATTTCCATCACCAGTGCATGTATGAGCGGAAGTTGCAGAGAAGTAAGTCCGACCATAACCCTGAGAACAATTAAGCAGTTAGAAGTGGAATCTACAACTTTCACTAACGGTTAACTGCATACAGCCACATAGATGATAAAATTACCCCTGTGGCCAAAATTGTGGAAGCAGCACGAAAACGATGAAGTGTCCCATCCTCCATATTTAGTGCAATTACACCTTGGCAAGTACCTAATTACATGAAGGAACAAGCTTTCATAAAATAAGTGTTCTAAATCAAGTGCAATTACCCTCGACATGTGATGTTGTAATGATATACGAATATAAAATTTCTGCAGCATGATTCTGCTCAATTGCCTTCCTTTCCATGAAACAGGAAAAGGATAAAAAAAATATATCAACAGCAATAAGGAACACGGTTTGGACCATAAGCACTGATGCATTTGTGATGGGAAGGAGGGTTGTCAATCAGGGAGAAAACAAAATTCAGAGGCAAAGAAAAAGGTTTGCAATCTTGGTCTTGGTGAAGATATGGGTTCGCCAAAAATAAGAGATCTTGGAGAGAACGGGAAAACAATCTCAATGATGAGGATATGCTAATCTCATACATAAAACTGATGTGTCTGTATATGTAAAACAGATGAGTGATACTGCTGCCACAAAAAATCACCTAATTGTGTAAAGTTGTTACTTCTTAAAAAGAATATGCTAAATATAAAGAGTATAATGATTGATGGTAGAGAAGAAGAATGAAGTTCAATTCTGGTGGGTACTATGATAAATAGAATCTATAGAAAATTTGAATGCAATTAACATGTAGAAACAAACCTAAGGATAAACAAGGAAAAAATAAGACGTGGAACAGCAAAAGTGACGGACAACAGACCGTTGATGCTTGCAGAACAGAACAGGGCAGTTCCAGGTTATAGCCAACTTAGGTTTATACTTCAAATATGGTGCATATTGTGATAAGTAGAATGAGTAGAAACAATTTTATTAGAAAAACCACGCTCAAATAAAAGGTCAATGTTCCATAAAAACCATGCTCAAAGACACAAAAACCAGCCAAAAAGAAAGCATCCTTCAAATGTGATGCTTGCAGGAGAGCTCTGGGTTGTCAGCTGAGATTTCATGAAATCTCACTGAAATCTGGAATTTTAACACATTGACAAGGTAATCTCACCAATATCTTGGCAAGATATGCTAGATCTCAGCAACATGGAAAACCACGGCAAGTATTTTCTCAGTAGATGCTTCCTGGCTTAGGGGTTCTCAAGAGTTCATGGAAATTTTTTTCAATGAAAAGTTGTTGCATAGCGTTAGTGGATCTAGTCTGGGAAAATGGGTAGAGCCTTTTTGCAGACCCCCCCCCCTCTCATGTGGCAGCAAATGGGTTCTTTCTGCCTTTTTATTATGATGTTTCAATAAACAAATCCAAACCCATGACATTACTTTTTCATGGTACTTATTTCTATGAAAAAGTACTTTTCTGGCAAGCATTTTTTCCCTAGGAAAAGTTTTCTGCAACAACCTCAGTAAAGCGGGTTATCAAAATAAAACCATCATATCGCACCATAGATTCATGAAATTTTGAGTCCCAAAAACAGAGGAAAAAAAGTACAGATTTTCAATGTGAACAATCTCACATTGTATGAAAAAAAGCCAAATCCCAGGTGAATTCAAACTTAGTTCACAGACTTAACCTAGAGCAAAATCTTGCTTAATCCTGCCAATAACTGTGTCACAATGACAACTGAAAATACACCATCCTGACCAGGAAAATGAATACATACTAACTGTACTAGAAAATTTACATAATGATCTTCATCAAAGGACACTGTCATTTCACGTTTGTAATATTTGTATCATCAAGACCCTACCATAATAAACCTCAAAGAAATTCATTCCCTCAACAAAAAAAAATTCCCCTTCAACAAAGTGAGTGAATAGATACCATAACAAAGTGAGTGAATAGATACCATAACCTTAAACTGTATTCGTAGGATTGTCCATGTGCCTAGCATTCAACTTTTACTCTTAATAACATATAATATCACGACAATTAACAAAATGACATTTTTACAGTTCTAAAAAACAATAGTAGGAAAAATACAAGGAACTTTTAACCAGTCCAAATATGAACAAGCTGTTTGTATAGGATACATTACATATAGCTCAAGACTAAGCAGAAGGACATTAAAATCTACACCATTTACTAGAAGAAATAGAACAGCCTTATTTTAGATGTTTTACCACAAATGTACATACTCACCACTGCTGTCCATTAAAAGATCCAAGGCAAAGTATTCGACAAAAAACTGAGTGTTATGTTTCATTGCCTGCCCGTAAAGAGTGTGAAGTAATGCATGACCAGTTCGGTCAGCAGCACAAGCACACCGATAAGCTTGGCCACCTATTATCACAACAGAAGTATAATTAAGTATAAAATAAAAAATATAAATATATTTCATAAATATATATATATATATATTATGCCCTTCATAAAAATAAAAATAGAAAAGAAAGGAAAAAGAAACAGACCTTTTCCAAAGTTCAAACTTTGACCACCAAAAGCACGTTGGTATATCTTCCCATCATCAGTTCGAGAAAAAGGTAATCCATAATTTTCAAGTTCTATGACTGCTTTTGGTGCCTCTCTACACATGTATTGTATAGAATCCTGGTCACCTGAAAAATTAGTGCCAGCGTGTTAACAACAACACAAAACAAAGTTTCACTTAGAGGTATTGCAAACTGTCCACTACAAAAAAATAGGAGTGATGATTTTACATCCTAATACAAATTAAGACAAAAAGGCAGATATATCACTAATAGACGTGGTCCAATAAAGCTCAAACAAATGCACAAGACAAGTTTTATATTAAAAAATCCTATTGGGCATGTTAGACTCATATATATGGTGGCAATTGCAAGTCTCCGGTGATTAGTGGGATGCACAAATTTAAATATCAATTGAGTCCACCACATACGAACAGATATCAATGGCTATCGAGAAGGATAAAAACCATGTAATAGCATGATATTAAACCGTGGAATGATCTTCTTATCCAGGCCAGTAAAATTTGCTAAATGCAACCAAGCTTCGCTTTATATAAGTAAGAGGCAACTGACCTAACCAATCACTTCCTTTGACCGTATCATACATATGCCACCTCCAATCATCTTCAGTCATGTTTCCTAAGGCTGCATTTATACCACCCTGCACAGAACCTAGAAGAACAGATTAGCATATGGATCCAACTTTAAAAGCAGATGTTAACGACATAAAATTGCCTCTGCTGAAAGCAATTCAGAGAGCCTAACAACAATTGATCAACAACAAAAAATTAACTAACAAAGCAAGATTCTTGGACAAAAGGTATCTTATTATTGGTGCATAAGGCCCACAATACTACATTTTTTAGAGAAACCTTTTCTTTCTCTTCTCAGATTCCATTCAAACAATCACAGTGATATATAATCAGGGGAAAGTTCCCAACATGCAGAAATTGGAAATGACCATATCAATAATCCAGGCAGGCAAACCACAAGGACCCTAATTCAAATTCAGGGAGTGCATTAGCTGCTCAATGTCAAAATCAACATACCCACAAACAGACAACAGAGTTCATTAGCTTTAGAACTAAGAAGCAGTACACTAAACAAAAGCCATACCTGCGCAGCAACAGTATGGGAACGAGTAGGGAAGAGCTTGGTAATGCATGCTGTATTGAATCCATGCTCAGAAAGACCAATGGCTGCCCTAAGCCCAGCACCGCCTGCTCCAACCACAACAGCATCATAAGTGTGGTCAACTATTGTATATGATGATCTTCCAGCGATTCCCTGTGAAAACCAGTTTTTTACGAAATTCAGTTTGGAGTTAGAAAGGAAAGTAGGATGCTGTGCAATAACTAGTTCATTTTTTGTAAAACAAAAGGAAAAAATAATTGAACCCAAGAAAATACAAAGGGAAAACAGCAGCCTTAACATTCTTCAGAAACGGAATCTTACAACTACAACAACAGGACGAAGAGGAAATTATATAAACGAAATTCAAAACGGATGGATTGATCAAACAAACACGTAATAAAAAAGCAGAACGACAAGCAGTTGCGTAGGACACATAAATTAGAAGCTAACGTTCAACAGTCACGCTCTAGTGGACATAATATGTAATAATGTATGAAATAATCAATGCACGAAACAATGGCGATCTAGGAGAGAGTACATGCATGAAGCAGACACTAGAACCGGCAACGAAATGAATGAAATTCAAACGGCATGATCGAAGAACAAAAAAATTTGTATAAATAAAAAACACAGAGAGGGGGGGGAGAGGACGGTAGAGAGTACGGAATCGGAGGAGAGGAATCTGCGGGATTGGTGTCCGGGGGATCTGGAGGCGCTGGCAAGGCAGCGGCGAAGATCGCGAGCAGCGCACCGCCACATTTTTATCCCTCCCGCTCCCTGTTGTTGGCGAGCAGAGCGCGAATCTTCTGGGAAGAGGAAGAGGAAGAGGAGGAGGGCAAGAGACGTACAAAGATGAGAGCCAAAAGGGAGGGGGGTAGACGATCACGAGCGCAAGACCCAGCAGCAGCTTCTAACGAATGGAATGGGGAGAGAGAGCCAAAAAGGAGGTGAACCGGACGGAACGGTGACCTCCTCCTAAACTGGGAGTTTAGAGGTTCGTTCCCTACTGCCAGGTGCACACGACTTCTCCTTCGTCCTTTCCTTTCATGTTATTTTTTCACCGAATTTGCGGTTTTACCCTTTCAGCGGCGGCAACTCATGACGTCGACCAGTTCTCGTCCATGCATATTGGCGTCTATAACTAAAAGGTAACCCCCCGCCTGATCCACTTCCCCTACCTACCAAAATCTCGTTAAGGGGATACACACAGGCTTAACATGTTACATATGTATAACCCCCGGCATAGCATCTATGTTTTGATTCATCCTAAGACCCCTATGTACATGGTCACAATTACTGACCATGGTAAATATATGTAATTGTGATTATATGCTCATGGGGGTTAGGACTTGGGAAATTCCACCTCTCAATTGGGATTTTGATAGCCATGCCCACCAGATCTAGATTGATTGATGGAGGCAAGTGCATTTCCTTCATAGAAGACCGCAAATGCGGTTCTAATTATAGACGCGCGGCGGCTTCACTAACCAAATATCCACTCGCACGTGCAAGTGCAACTCCTCGCCCCGAAATTTTTTTTTTACTTTTCAGCTTAATTTAGTTTTGCTTGGTTTTATTCACTCTCCCTACGAGAGTTTTTCTCTTCCTGGGCCGGGCTCACTTTTTAACGGCCCCGCCAACCATACAAAAAGAGTGGACCTCGAAAGGCCCAACTCTCAAACCCTAAGCCCTTGCTAAAATTTAACAATATGCTGCTAGATGGGCCTCAGCCTGCAATCACTTAATAAGCTTCAGAGGTAGCTAAGCGGGAAGGAAGCCGACATATGCATTGTCGTTGTTTCTTGCCATTCATCACCTTTTTACTAAAGCTGCAATTCACTTTTGGTCAGTAATTGTGACCATGTACAGTTCCTTCTAGTCTATAATTCTTTTCGCTTTACATTGTACAAATTCCCGACTGAATTAGCAAGTAATAAGTCATATTGTACTTCCCAACAATAAAAACTGTGTGGGCTTCACACGGAAGTTAGTATGCTCGTATGTTGGTTTCACCACCGAATCAGCTTCAAGGGGCCAAGCAAATGATTTCTAACAAAAAGGCCACCACATCTGGTCAAAATAGAACATTCTTGCTGTCGTATGAAACACTGTTGATTATAACCCATGACAAAATTCAAGTTTCAGTTTCCCCACGCTTCCTCCAACATCTTTCTCTTTCTCAACTTCTTAAAGATATCTTCTTTCACATGGACAAAGGCAACAGCATTCTTCTTTTCCTCAGCTTCGTTAGTTTTCTTTGCCTTGATATCTTCAGGCCTATTAGGAGGAGGATACCAAGGCATTTCATGACAATTGAGGATCTAATGTACCTAAAATAAAGGACAACAAAGGCAAAAAGGAAAAGCACAGACAACAGGGAAGCACAGGAGACCGCAACAAGGATATCACGCCTGCACCAAGTGAAGACAAGTCAGGTATCAAACAAAGCAACAAAGACTATCCTAGCATCTATATATAAGCTTTCCAGGAGCAGTACCCTGCCAAGGTTTTCATGAAGCTGTATATGCAGAAAACAAAACTATTTATACCTAACCTCTTGTTACTTAAGTGACATGGTTCGCCATTAATCACATATAAACATGACCAAACCACCAAAGTTTCAAGCATATAGGACCAATCCAGGCTTAGTCTGAATGGTTGGATCTCTTCTGGTTGTGGGAGAGGTCTTAGGGCCGAATTTCATTGGCGTAAAATGTGTGAAGGTGCACAGGTCTCAAATAAGATATATTAAGCGCCAATTTTTCCTTCTTTATAATGTAGATATATAATTATAGGTTGACACGTGCGATAAGTGGCTTCCATTTCAGACCAGAGTCTTACTTGCAGCAGGAGACCATGCCAACTTGACCAGAGAAATAGTCCGCCAAGCATTTGCATTCAGTTAGCATCAATGAGTGTTCCACAATTGTCAAGCATATGACCTAAAAAACGAAAATCCTGTTTATGGAGAAGATCAGAATTAGCAATCCACCTGGATGACCTAAGTTCTTACCCTGATTTGTGATCCAGAAGCTACAGAAGCGCTTAATGCTCTTTGTGGTCTAGTTTCTTAAGTTACTTGGTCTTTCAAGTTAATGAACTATTCTCAACCTTAAAACTGTGAAATTTCAGCACACATGTTATGCCCATGCATCATTGCCTCAATCTGTCAAGTATTTCAGAGTTTGACCTTGTTAAAAATAAAATTGCAGCTGGCTTCGACACAATGTGTTGACCTGTCAGGGAGTTCAGGCGTTCAACTCCCCCAACAGATTTCCAGTTTTCTTTTAGGTTTTCCCATCAACCATCCATATAAAAAAATAATCATATGGCTTTGACAGTTGCATCTAATTATGTCTGACGTCTCACTGGAGACTCATTACAAACATGCCCAAATCAACTGATAAATTTCATATTGAGAGAATACTGATACATGAAATATACGTGAATCAATGAGTTTATTACATGGGCTTGGAAGGCAAACGAACAAGACAATGCCAACAAGCATGGATCCCATCAGCATTCTCGTATATATAGCATACTTAACACAAAGTGCTCCTCTTCTGCCCCTGTGAATTCAACTTTGGCCAAGTTTCAAAGGAATCGCTAATTCACATCTGAACTATCCATAGAAGGTCAACTAGTAACTAGTAGCAATAGGCTCCTGATCCAGATCGGCTGAGTTGACATCATTATTCACACATTTAAGATCATGAAACACTAGCAAAGGACTCTTCACTTCTTCACCTCTTACACATAAAGTCTCTCTACAATTAGCTTTCCTCCAAAAAGACTGTTGAAAATCTATTATCAAGAATGGCAGTGTCCAAAAAGTTGAATTTACTTTCACCTGCACCTTTAGCTTCACTCGACCAGTATTGTACTATTATTATTAAACAGATTCTATGACTGATCTGTAATGCAAATGGACAATTTTGATAATTGTTCCTCGTCATATTACGGACAAATTTTAGTGTAAGAATAAGCATTGAAAAGCCTGAGGACAGAACACACCAGTCCTGCTTCTTTTTCCCATAATTAGAATTAAACCTAGTTAAGAGGATAAATTCGATCCAGAATCTTGCAAATTGCATCCAATGAAGAAACAAAGACCAAATTTTCCAAACTGTGCAGCATTATCAAAAGAAGAACACCAACCAAAGAGACGATAATAAAGATTTGAATAGCAGCTGCACTCAATTTGAATTGATTTTTCTTTGGACGGTGAAATTCACTATAGACATTACGGACGTGAATAAGTTTGATTATTTAGGCTTTTCTAGACAAATCTACGACATATATATTGCAACAAACGAAGCCGCCGCAATATAGTGATATAAAAGAAAATGCATAAAAGTAAGCCTAGAAAACCATCTCAGCCACGAAATTAATGGGTAAAAGAAAAATAGAAGATCCATGAAAATTAGTTCAGATTGGAGGATAAAAAGGGTTCTTCGGAAAAGAAGAGGGCAAGAAATACCTGCTAGTGATTCGGGGTTCGGGAGAGAAGATGATGAGTTTGTCCCACTTGTGCTGGGACCGAAGTTGATACTGTCGGAGTTGCTCCACAAGCTTGGAGCGAGTAATCATTGCTCGGATTGGGCTTTTGAGTCCTCTGCGTATTCCCCACCCAATCAAAATCCAAATGTCTGGGCAACCCAAATTTCAGACCGCAAAGCCTTGGATCGGACTCCAAGGTGGGGGAGGAGATGAAGAACCCATTATGTATACTGTATATCCGAAAAGGCAAAGATTTCAAACGCTCATGAAAAACATCATGGGGCAACGCAGGAGAAGACGTGCATACGAGATGGCGAAAGAATCCAAATTTTTTAGCACTCCCTTCCTCTCAAGACGCAATCTGAGAATAGCCAAGATAACGAAAACACAGATATTGCCGCATCAACCAATTGCCAATTCTCTGAATAATCAATCTCAACGGAAGACTGGACCGTCGTCGTCCCCCTTCTGAGCGAGGTTCAATTCCCTCTGTTTTTGTTGCATTGAAAAGAGCCTTTTTCTCCGGCAACAGCTCTTATGCACCTGAATTGACCGCCAAACAGAGGTCTTAACCCATGAGTGGAGTCTCAACTCACTTCTCTTCTCAGTTCTCACTGCATGGTGATTGGTGCTGGAATAGAGGCGGCAAAGGCGGGGCCGGCTTAAAGGTCTGGGCTTAGGCCCGGCCCGTTCACGATTGGGCCCGGCCCGGCCCCATAAAATTGCCGGGTCTTGCTGAGGTCAAGATTTGAGGTCGGGGTTTAAATCGGCCATGCCTGGTCCTAGACTCCTCGGTAGGGTTAGGAAGAAGGTCACGTTGGGTTAAATTAGGTTGGGTTGGACTTGACTCTTACTTAAATCAGGCCTATTTTTAAATCGGGTTGAAAATTTAAACCTTAATTTTACTTAAGTTAGGTCAGGTTAGGTATGTGGGTAACCCTACATTTTTTCCTTAATTTTTTTATTAGACTCATATTATATATATTCTCTTTGCAAAGGGCAAACACAAATAAAATAAAATATATTATAATATTAATTTGTAATATTTGGTTCTTTGGCTAATTTAGGGTTAATACTTTTTTGTAGTAGCCATCAACACAAACTAGTATTTTAAAACCCAAACTGGACTGGCCTGTTGGACCGGATTTAACTAGACCCAGTCAATAAACTAGGCCGGTCCATCCAGTTCATAGGGTCAGGATGTAACGTTTGGGAATTTTCTAAAATTCCTGAAATCGTACACGTAGAAATTGAGGTGTAGGACCCCTTGATCTTATTGTAGGAATAACTTGATTATCAGTTGGAAGTGGTGGCTAAAATATATATGGATGGAAAGTAGACAGAAAGAGCTTTGAAACGCCACCAAGAACGCGCGAATCGGAGTTTGGATGAGGGAGAAACAACCGTCTAAAGTTGAACATATCGTGCAGGACCCATTTACCCAAATTGAATGCGCGAATTGTCCGTTTAAGTTGCGATACGGGCCCGATCAATTACTATTCCGAAATTGGGTTTTTGGGGCCCAATTCCTCATGGGATTAGGAGCCCTAATCCCATGCCTATAAAAAGAATTAATTAGGGCTTTTTCGGTGGTCTTTTGCTGAAATAGAGTGGAGAATGGGGTGAAAGGCGAAGTTCCAGTAAGGCTCTGGTGAGGCTCTGACAGTGGTGGATCGATAGCGAATCGGCAATTAAGGTAGGGATGTTGGCGAAAATTAATAAAGATTTTATTAATTAAATTTGATTAAAAATCATATTTCTGCATTGCACTTTGGTTTATATGAACAGTGTTATGTAAATCGTCTCAAATAGTTATTTTCAGAGTCGACTGCCGGTCGGCCAGCGCCGTCCGGCCAGTAATCGGCCAGTCGTCGTCTGGAGGCGGCTTCATGCTGGCCAGGCTCCGGCACGCAGCCGCCGCCGGACAAAATGCCGGCCAGTGCATTGAAAACAAAACAAAAAAAAAAGAAAGGGGGCGGGGCTGCAGCCGCACCGGCCATGGCCGTGCTGCCCGTGTCCATGCAGGCTCAGGCCCCACTGGCCTTGGCTGCAGCGGCCCAGGCCACATCGGCCGTGGCCGTGGTGGCTTCTGCCGCTACCCACAGTAAAATAAAGAAAAGATGAAAATAGCGATTTTGGCCCCGGCCGGCCACCGGGCGACGACAGTGGACCCCAGCCCGCCACCCGGTGGTGGTGACCAAGGGTGGCGCCGCCAGGGGCGTTTCCGCCTCTGGCCGGGCGCGGGGAAGACGACCCACGTTGCAGGTCGTCGACCCAAACCGAACAGGTCCGGGTCGGTTTAAAAAAAAGAAGAAAAAGAAGAGAGAAGGGAGAGAACCGGATCCGGTTCAGGGGGCTAAAAGTGTCAAATAAATTCTAGAAAAATATTCATGTATCTGGAGAGGTTTGGAATTATTCTGACCAAGTTTCAACTAAGGGTAAAATCCCAGAGACTGTGAAATGACCTTTTTAACCCTACTAGTTAATTATCATATAATATTAACTTACCCGAGTTCAAGCTCTAGTTTAGGGGCCTATGAGTGGATCTAAAAACTACGAAAATTCTCAGTGAGATTTTAATAGGTAACCTAATTATAGGCTAAACCGTTTGGTGAGGAAAAATCCCAGTGATAGTATAACTGACCATTTTCCCCCTAGGGTTAATTATAAACCGTTAGTCAAAACCTGGGTCGGTTCAAGGGGTTCACGACCCCGTCACACGCTAGGAAAATTACGCATAGGCTATGAAGCCTAGTTGTAATGACCCGACCCAAGCCGGGTCCACAAAATTTCACTAATAGAAAATTTCTCTTCTCTTTGAGCCAGGAATCATCGTCTGTGTGCGAGAGGTACAACGTTCGTCTATGCACTACGGAGTTTTAAGGCTTCCCCGTACGTAGACTTAGGTTGTAACGAGCATTTACACACAACGAAGCTTCATAGTTCATCACGTATAAAACATAATAACACATATATTTATAATGATTTGGATCAGGCCAACGTTGCCTTGTCGTTGGTTGCCTACATACGTATTGGATATTATTCCAATACGATCGGATCAGAACGTAGTTCTGCCTACTGGCTACTACATATAACAAACATCACAAAATCATATATGTATAACATACGTATCTCCGAATATTTAATCGGAAGTATACAAAAACTCGTCATATATCGGAGTCAAGTGGAAGTTAACAAACTAACGTAATCGTACATCTCACTCTACTACAGAGTGGGATCAAAATCACATTATATGTCTCGCTCTACCCTAGAGCGAGACAATACACATCATGGCATATGAACACACATCATGGCATATAAGTACACATCATGGCATATGAGTACACATCATGGCATATAAGTACACATTATGGCATATGAGCACACATCATGGCATATGAGCACACATCATGGCATATGAGCAGACATCAAGGCATATGAGCACACATCATGACATATGAGCACACATCATGGCATATGAGTACACATCATGGTATATAAGTACAAGTCATGGCATATGAGTATACATCAAGGCATATAAGTACACATCATAGCATATGAGTACACATCATGGCATATAAGTACACATCATGGCATATAAGTACACATTATGGCATATGAGCACACATCATAGCACATGAGCACACATCATGGCATATGAGCACACATCATGGCATATGAGCATACATCAAGGCATATGAGCACACATCATGACATATGAGCACACATCATGGCATATGAGTACACATCATGGTATATAAGTACAAGTCATGGCATATGAGCATACATCAAGGCATATAAGTACACATTATAGCATATGAGCACACATCATGACATATGAGTACACATCATGGCATATAAGTACACATCATGGCATATGAGCACATAGCACAACAAGCATATAGGCACATACAACAAGCATATAGGCACATAGCACAATAAACATATTAATCGTAGCATAACACACATCATAACTTAGCACATGCTGTTTGATAATTACAATGGAAGATCAGAAATGCTTACCTCCATCATAACTCGTACGGCATCAATATCTACGGACATTACCCCATCTAACTCCAGGTCTCTTTTTCTTGTTTCGGTGTTCAGGCAAGGCCTTGCTTAGTCTAGGGGTATTTCCTCCTTATAAGATTGTCAACTCAGAAAATAGAACCCACCATCGCGTAGAACACCTTCGATTTAGTTAAGAATGCCTCTTGAATCGACTAAATCGGAGTTGGGATAGCCAGAAACAGAGAAAATAAAGTTGGTCGGTACGGGTAGAACCTTTCCTTGTCTTGGGGTGTTTCCTCTTCGTACTATTGCCAACTTAGAAAATGGAACCCTCCATCGCGTAGAACATACTCGATTTAGTCAAGAACGCCTCTTGAATCAACTAAATCGGAGTTGGGATGGCCAGAAATAGAGAAAACAAAGTTGGTCAGTACGGGTAGAACATTTCCTTGTCTTGGGGTGTTTTCTCTTCGTACGATTGCCAACTCAGAAAACGGAACCCTCCATTGTGTAGAACATACTCGATTTAGTCAATAACGCCTCTTGAATCGACTAAATTGGAGTTATGATGGCCAGAAACAGAGAAAACGAAGTTGGTCGATGCTCGAAGGTAATGGGTATAACCTCCTCTTGTCTTGGGATGTTTCCTCATCATATGGACTCCGAATCGAAGAAATGACCCCTCCATCACGTAGAACACACTCGATTTAGTAGGAAAACGGGTCTTGAATGGCCTTAATCAGCCTCAGAATGATCAGAAACAGAGGAAATGAAGTTCTGGGTCGAAAAGTAGGAGGAATGGGGTATTTATAACCCCCGAGCCGCCGAAACTGCGGCACCGCGCTGCCGAAACCGCGGCACTGCGCTGCCAAAAATGGCGGCACAGCGGGTTTCGGGCGGCAGCGCAGCGGTAACGCGCGGCTTGCGTCCGTGTTACGCGGCTCGCACCCGCACGTGGAACCTCGGCGCCCGCGGTAACGCGGGTGCGCGCGTCACGTCGGCCCGCGTGCTGCGGCGCTCGCCAGTCACGCGCCGCATGCCATTTTAAATAATTATATTTTTTTTCTTTTTCTTCTTTCTTCAAACACGCGTAACTTCATACCCCAGATTCGGATTCCCGCGTTCTAGGTACCGTTGGACTCGTATTAACAAGCTCTTCGATACTAACCCACTTAAAGCAGCAAATCACACTATTTCCAAGTGGGTCTCGCCTATTGCACGCCGTGCACTGTTTCAAATAATTATATTTTTTTTCTTTTTCTTCTTTATTCAAACACGCGTAACTTCATACCCCAGATTCGGATTCGCGCGTTCTAAGTACCGTTGGACTCGTATTGACGAGCTCTTCGATACTAACCCACTTAAAGCAACAAATCACACTATTTCCAAGTGGGTCCCTCCTATTGTCTATGTTTCCCGAGGTCGTCACTTCCGGTCCCGACCTCCGTTTTGCCCGTTCTTTGAAACGTTACGCTCGTTTCTTTGAGTTCTATTCAAATACGGAGGTTTCAATGGTTAAAACTGCCTATAATTTATTACAAAAATTACTAATTACCTCTAACCCCCTTGGTTAGACGTAATCGAAAAGCGAGGTGTTACATTCTTCTCCCCTTAAATGAATTGCATCCTCACAATTCACCCAAAATACTCGACAAAACACATATAAATATCTAACAAACTCCGATATTTAATCAGATAAGTACTCATTTAATAGACTTTGATAGATCATATTCAAATAAGTCATATATAAATAGAACCCAATCTTTAAAATTTGATGAAATATTCGTAATCACATGAAATATTGCAAACAAAATCTGATTATAAATTTAAAATCAAATAAATCATATCATACAAAATTCAATATTTAATTCAAAGTCAAATAAATCTTCATTCAGAAATCTGATAATCAAAATCAGACATATCATTCTTTCAAAGTTCAATAATTCGATCGTTCAGCAAAATCTGATAAATTGTTCATAAACGAAATCCGATAGTAAATCCAAAATCTGATAAATCATTATTCAGAAATCTGAAAACACAATCACAGAATGTCGCGATACCAGACGACTTACACCCGCGCCCATGGGTCGACGCGAGACAAAAAGGAAAGGATTTACCCATGACATCCCAGTCCTGTGCGCGCTAAATGCCAAATTTGGCGGTATCCAAAATCATAATAATTCTTAGTTCTGATGAACCAAGAACTATCCAGACAACACAATTGCCCAAAACTCGGAGAAATTTTCGAAAAGAGGAGATGATTTTAAAGTCAGAGCTTTGTTTTCATAAAAGTAGTAGAAAACTTTTATCAAAACTTTGGCGAGTCAAAATCTTGGTATAAATTCATACTCAGTAGGTCGAACTAAGTTCTAAGAATATGCTTCGTGCACATAAGAAAATATTGTGTCATCTTTCTTTTGAAATCATTCGAAAAATTTGAAAACACGATCATAGAATGTCGCGATACCAGACGACTTACACCTACGCCCATGGGGCGACGCGAGACAGAAAGGAAGAGATTTACCCATGACATCCCAATCCTGTGCGCGCCAGATGCCAAATTTGGCAGTATCCAGAATTGATTGTTGGTGGATTTTGGTAGTTCTCTATGCACAAGACAAGGGAATGGATCGAATGATCCTTCCTTGTGAGGGGTAGAGAAGAACCTTTTTTTTATGTGGGATGACCTTCTCTTGATTAATCAAGACTACTCTTTACACTTTGAAGTGAGTAGTAGTGATTAATCAATTTTTAAAACCCTTCGATTAGTTGGCAAAAATGAAAGAAACAAGAATTTTATTAAAATAAGAAAAGAGAATTGCCAGGAGAAGTGGCTACAACTTTCAAGTTAAAAAAAAAGAAAAAGAAAAGAAAAGAAGAAAATAAGGAAAATTCTTCTTGAAGATGAGAGCCCCCCTTGCACAAATTCTTCTTCCTTCTTGGTTGCTTCTGCTTGTCTTCTGATTCCTCGATCTTCTTCGACTTTTTGAAGGTCAAGGCTTTTTAGGAATTTGGTGTGTGATGGACTTCTGGATTTCTCTTTGGAGGTTCCGTAGACTTGAAAGCCAAAAGCCCCTTCTTATGGAAATGAAGGGGTATTTATAGGATGAGAGTTGCACGGTTAAGCCAAGTAGTGTGGTGAGTTGGAAAGGTAGTTTGTGAAAAGTGGAGAGTGGATTAGTGGGATATGGAAAATGGGTTAGTGGGAGTGTTGGTGAGAACCACTTGATTAGTGGAGGAAGTAGGAAGTGTGAGAGAAGACCGGGCATTATACCTTTGACTTGGTCATCTCCACTTTCTTCTCTTTTTTTTATTATTTATTATTTATTATTTATTATATTTTTTTATTTTTTATTTATTTCATCATCTTTTTTTTTATAGTAGGGGATTACGAGCATCAAGGCTTTGATTTAATCTTCCCATTCCTTATGTGGGGCCCATGAAATTTTCCACACAACCCCTTTTTTTTTTCTTTGAACTTTGGGTTCTTTTGGAATTTAACCCCTTTTTTTCAGTTATTTTGGTCTTTCATGACTAAACAAGTCTTTTTTTTAACAAAATAATAGCGTAGGACCTACGAGTCTTACCTAGCATTTTTTCATTTATTTATGTTTTATGACTATTTTGTTGTGAGACTTATGAGGTCCCACATAGTCCTTTGCAAATTTTTATTACGTGGCCATGTGAGGCTTACAAAGCCTCCCTCGGCCGTTTAACTTTGAATGTAAAGAGGCCCCCATAATGTTCTCTCACAATAAAATTTGTGTTGGAAGCCTTAGTTCATTCCTACGTGTTTAGGATTTAGATCTTGCCTCTTCACTTTTTTTTGCTAAAAGCCTTAGTCTATTCCTACGTGTGTAGGATTAGATTTTGCTTACTTACTTTTTTTTTCTTCAGACTTTGTCCACTTCAGAGACTTTGTCTATTAAAAAATTTGGTCTCACTCAGAGCTAGTCAAGCTCCGAAATCTTGGCCTTTGGATTTTGAAATTATTATTTTTTCTTTCTTTGGACTTTATCCGAATTTGAGACTTTGTCCATTTTGAAAATTTAGAGTTATCTGGAGCTAGTCAAGCTCCGAGTTCTTTGCATTTGAGTTTTGATTTGATTTTGATTTTTTTTATGTCAATATTGATAGCTTTTGGGCTTTATACCAAATAACTATTCAGACGGTCCGAAGACCCAAATCATCGAAATCTTCATCGTCAAATCAAATCCAAAACAAATATTTCCAATAAAACAGATTTGAAATCGAAATTCATTTCAATACACTCGTGGAATCAACCTTGAAGCTATCCATTAACACCTCATGTCCCATATCACGGGTGTTTGATGGTTTCTTCTTAGTAATTTCACAGGTGATTGAGATAAATTTACTAAATTTCACATCTGTTTTCAAATAACATGGGATTTGAAATTAAGTTTTATATCAAATCCATCAGCAAATTCAACCTTAGAGCGATCCACTAACGCCTAATATTTCATATCACAGGTGTCTAGTGATTTCTCTTTGGGATTTCCACTGTTTTTCAAAACAGATCTTTAAACAAACTTTCAAAATACTCATATTTCAGAGGTGTCTAGTGATTTCTCTTCGGGATTTCCACTGTTTTTCAAAACAGATCTTTAAACAAACTTTCAAAATACTCATATTTCAGAAATGAGGTTCATATAAATACATCGGTAGAATTTACTGTAGAGTTGTCCACTCACGCCTCATGTCTCATACCATGAGCGGTTAGCGGTTACCTCGTGGTAATTCTACCGTCTTTGAAAACAATTTAAAATCAAATTTCAATACCCAAGTAGAATTAACCATAGGGTTTTCCAGTAGTGCTACATGTTCCATACCATGAGCAGTTAGCGGTTACCTCGCGGTAATTCTACCGTCTTTGAAAACATATTTCAAATCATATTTTGTTTAAATACCCAAGTAGAATTAACCGTAGGGTTTTCCACTAGCGCTAATTGTCCCATACCATGAGCAATTAATGGTTACCTCGTGGTAATTCTACCGTCTTTGAAAATATATTTCAAATCATATTTTGTTTAAATACCCGAGTAGAATTAACCGTAGGGTTTTCCACTAGCGCTACATGTCCCATACCATGAGCGGTTAGCAGTTACCTCATGGTAATTCTACCGTCTTTAAAACACATTGAAATCGAAGTCATTGAAAATATTTAAAAAAAATCATGTAACGAATTTAAAACAAAATTTTCGATCAAGTCAAATTCAAAATCACAATTCATAAAAATAAAGGTTTCCGATTAAATCCAAAGCCATACGAGAAAACAAAATTTTGATTCGTTGTTGATTGAAAATTTGAAATTTAGAAAGATCAAAATTTGTTTGAAATTCAATGTAATACATGCAAAATGGAATTCTAAATGAATTCTAAATCAAATTATTCAGAAAGAATTTTCATATAACTTACAATTAAAATTATAATTCATAAAAATCATACTTCATATAAAATTCAATGTCACACAATGAAAGGTTCAAAAGCAAAGTTCATATTAAATCCAATTAAGAAAAATTAAACATGATGCAACACATTTACACTTAACTATAAATAATTTTCAATTGAAAAATGAAAATTATCAAATTGATGTTTACATCAAATTTTCATGCAACACATGGCGATAAAAATCTCAAATAATTGTACGATTAAATTTCATACTAAATCCGATGTAACATAGTCAAAGCAAAAATTTTAAATCAATTCTAATTTAAAATCTACATCAATAAAGTCCAATCATACCATCGGTCAAATACACATACGTAGGATAAAATAAAAATTACTTCTAATTAAACATTTAGAATTTATGAAAATTAGAGTTCAATGTAATTTTAACATTACATAAGCAGAATTACATGTCACAATCAAGCATGATTTATTTATAACAACATTTTTAAATCATTTTTGTTTAAGATTAAAATTCACAAGATTTACATTTATAGCAAATTCATTGCAAGATATGCAAACAGAAATTTCGATACAAAATCCACTTAAAAATTAAATTCTTAAAATTAAAGCCCATATTAATCTAAAGTCGCACATGTCAAATAGAGAGTTCAAAATAGAAGCCTGTATTAAATCCAATCTTACATGTGTAGAACAGAAATTCAAAATTAAATTAAAATCTAAGATCGTACATTAGTAACCGAAAGTTGAAAATCGGGATTTATGTATGGAACAGAATTTTTTTTCAAATTAAAAATCAAAATTCATTTCAAAACAATCAAAATACATTAAAAATCAAAATTATTATACTCTCGCAGACATATTGATGCTCCAATACCATTTGTAACGACCCGACCTCCGTTTTGCCTGTTCTTCGAATCGTTACGCTCGTTTGTTTGAGTTCTATTCAAATACGGAGGTTTCAACAGTTAAAACCGTCTATAATTTATTATAAAAATTACTAATTACCTCTAACCCCCTTAGTTAGACGTAATCAGAAAGGGAGGTGTTACACTAGTAGTACCCTTGAGTTGAATTTTGGATCCATTAGATGTCATTAAGGCCTTAAACCAAATGATAGAAATACCCTTTGAGTGGACCCGCCAACATTCGTGTGAATGGAAGCGTGAGTCGGTCTAAGAGTGGAGCCTTGTGAGAGGTCAATGACTTAAATCAATAGAGGGGTAGTAAAATGACTAGAATGACCCAAGGGAGGGTATCATACTTAGGTAGTAAAATTACCCTAATGCCCTTAGGGGCAATATATTTTGTTTCTGTCGAAATGGATGACCTAGTGAATCAAGAGTTAAGGTACCCTATAAACGACTTCAAAAGGAAGGGGTGTGACCGGTAGGTGACACGAAGACCTTGACAGGTCACAGTGTCATGGGAAACCAATGGAAAACCCTAATTCTCAGGGTTTAGGGCAGTGTATTGCACGTGTCTGTAGCACAGCGCAAAAATCCACTAGGGCTTTATATACGTCACTCGTGGAATATGTTAATTTACATATCAAGCTTGAATTCTTTGAGCCCTAGTCTTGCAAATGAATGCAATGGGCCGTCGTTTATTATTTATATGTTTGTATGATTGCATGATTATTTATGTTGATGCATGCTTTTGATATTGATGCATTGATTTATATCAGTAACTTAAGATTAATGAAGATTAATCAAGAGACATGGGTTGCTGTTGGTTTGAGGGGAGAACACCTAATGAAGATAATGACTAAAATACCCTCTTTAGGGTTGGGACCAGTTCATGTAGTGAATGGGGCCCTAACATAGATTTTGACCTTGGTTAATGAACCGAGGGTGATTTTGGGATGTTCTCTGAGTCATAGCTAAGTGGATGAGCTATTTAGTGGGCCGATTCACAAGGTGAAGAGGACCCACATGGTTGAGTGGTTACTTGACTGGATGAAAATAATCTAGTCTAAATTTCATATGTTTGAGAGAGTCAATGTCATAAGGACCTGAGGCTTCTATGGATATATTAGTAATGTCTTATAAGACATTTTCTCCCAACGTTGGGAAGGTGGAGATTGCAATATGCATCTTCATCGCCATGACGGTTTGGGTATTGACCAGAGGGTCTTTACCGCAGGTCTCCCACAGGTCTTCCCAGGACTATTTAGTACGCACGAAAAGCGGAGTTACATGAGCATCATGGAAGGCTTGTGTTTCTTGTCAATCTGTGTCCATGAACACAGTTGGGATCCTCTTCTCTAGATTCGTGGAAGGCTATTGAGAGCCCTGGGGATTTGGGTCAAGCTATTGTTAAGCAGTCGACTCCAAGGTTGGAGTCCTTTGTTTGGAGATTTCTCGAGGGGCGAGTTATCTTTGAGTTACAAATTTTGTAGTATTAATTGTTGAACAAGAGTTGTGAGATAATTAATAATATTGTTTGGTATTGCTTGTTAATTAGACAAGTGGAATGATTAAAGGACTTACTAAAATGTAGGTTGAAAATACTTAAGCATTGTATGTGTGATGCTATGCTTCTTAGGATAGAGTAGTTACTAGGCAGAACTACGTTTGGATCCGATCTTGTTGGAAACATTGGAGATGTTGTCTGATGAGTACGTAGGCAACTAACATCGGGTGATGTTGGCCCGATCCGAAAAATATTAATAAAACCTTTTGTCCTTTGGAAGCTTTTCTCCTATGGGCGGAGATGCTCCATTGTGGTTGTGGTTGTTGTTTGGTTTGCTTTGTTGCAGATTCTCCAGGCGACGAAAAGTGAGACCAAGGCAGGCGTGCACAAGAGGTTTCCGCATTTCTGTAACTCCGATACGTAAGTGTACCTTAAGTGTGAGAGTCAACTTATTATTTATTTTTAGACGGACGATGGACTTGTACTTAGATGGATGAGCTGGTCTTTATGAATTTTTAGACGTTAATAATATTGTATGATTTAATATTTGTATTTGTGAACCCCAGTTATCATGACCTGGATATTTAATCGAATGGTTTGTTTTGTATTTAAAGAAAAAAAATTCTCACTACTTACTGTTCGTGCTATTTAAAAATACTTTTAAAAATCCAGGCCGGGACATAGGATGACCAGGCCGGGTCAAGATGACCCGGCTGGTTGAACCGGCAACCCGTTGACCCGGGTTGGTCCGGTTTGATAGAAAAGTGACTAAATTTTTTTTTGTTTGAGGTGGGAAGTATTCTCCTAATGTGTATTTATGCAGTGTAGAACTACAAACTTTAAAATAGTGGGGGTGGGATTCGAACTCCCGACATTATGTAACTCTTCCAAGTACCAAACCCACTGCGCAATCATGATGTTGTGTACATATGATTATTTTAATATAATATATATCAAAATGGTCAACCTAGGTTGACCCCCGGTTGAACCCAATTGACCCAGCGCCTGGTGACCATTCCGAGTCGATCTCCGGGCTGGTTTTTAAAACATTAATGTAAACCTTAAAGGTATAATATTACATTTCCTCCATACTAAGAGAATGATAACAAAACAGACCTTCAATATTTATTTACACATGATCAACCCACTTAGTTTTCAATAACTCACATATCAACGCAAAACAGATTAAACATTATTTCTTTGATGGCCAGTGAAGATCATGTGTTTCACCATATCTTAATTTTAAATTTTCAGTAACTACTTTTCTATGGCTGCTCATAACCCTACCCTCCTTTGCAACTAGTGACACTTAATTACAATTTTCCTCCTCCGAAAATTGTCCCTCATTGAGCTTTACGATGGCTAAGTCTAAATCCGAACGGGGCTTTGTTCCACCATTTTTGACATCCACTATATATATATATATATATATATATATATATATATATATATATATATATATATATATATATATATATATATATATATATATATATATATATATATATATATATATATATATATATATATATATTAGGTGCTAAGGAAAAGTAATTTACCAAAATGGTCATAGGATATTGCATAATATATAAAATCTCTTATTTCTAAGTAATACACAAAATAGTCCAATGCATATATAAATTTCCACATATGTGTTTAAAATTGTCTAAAGTACCCCTTTCTTTCTTTTTTTCTTTTTAACTTCATCAACTCATTGTTTCTCATTTCTAACACCTTTGGCTTCAAGAGTACCGCCAACTTCATCATCTTTACACTAGCTCTGTTTCATCTCACTTCGTGTTCACTTCCTCCTCCACTATCACTTTTTCCTTATCTCCTCTTTTGCCACCACCTCCTCCTCCTCCCTCCCTCATCTCCTCCTCTCATTTTCCTCCTCGATCGCCTCTAAGAACACTTTAATCTGAGTTCATATAAGGAAAGTATGGTTGCCTGAAGTTGGGACTTGGTACTAGTAGCGTTCAGTGTCAGCAGTCATAGACATATAAGTTGCCAATAGTTTTAGGCAATTTTGAGGTTTTGCTCAAAAACTACCGAATTTGATAGTTTTGTACCATAATTTTGTCTTTCTTCCCTTATAAGTGTGACACATGAAATTTTTCTAAATTCCCTATACTTAGCCATGTAAAAATATGTGAGTTTGACCTTTAGGTCTTCTTAGTATAATAACATCCTTTATACATGAAGTTTGAATATGAAACTTTATTATTAAATAGTAAACATAAAGAGCTTTTTAGAATTTATGAGATGACACAAATCCAAGCTCAAATGAGAAAGTTATAATAAATGAAACATCAAAAAAAAATTGGAGTACATGTGAAAAATAGCAACTTTGACATTTAGTTATTTTATGTCCAATAACTTATTCTATGGGATGAATTAAGTATGAAACCTTTGGTATATAAAACTAGACTGATATAGCTTTGAAACGTCTCTAAGAATGCTTGAATCGAAGTTTGGATGAAGAAATTATTATTGTCTGAAGTTAAATCTAAGGTGTTGTCATGACTTGCAGATGCATGTTGATCTGACCCTTGGTTATTATTAAAATTATAGCATTTTTCTATATGATGAGTTTTGATCTGAAACTTTGGGGTTAGAAACTATATAGAAATATCTTTTTAACGTCACTAAGAACACATTAATCCAAGTTCGTATGAGAAAGTTATGGTTATTCGAAATTAGGACTTGGTGTAGACAGAAGTTACTCTCAGCACATTCATCAACATGTCGATGACCTTGCTGATGGTTTGGGTAATTTAGCTATTTTGACAAAAAATTACCCAGATTAACAGTTTTAAACTAGAATTTCATCTTATTTTCCTTATAAGTGACTTTTAAGGCCTTTAGACTCCATTTCTTTTAGAAAAACCTCTCGAAATAGAGAAAGAGAATATCAAGGGCTCTCCAAATTAAGAGAAATCAAGGGATGATGTATATTTCTGTGGGAATTGGTTGGCATTACGCGTGAGGGAAGATTTAAACATAGTGAAATAGGTTGGATTACTAACCTTGTTATAGTGATTTAACATGGAATATGCATGTATAATTTAAATTATGATATCATTAGATATGAAAGCATGAAAATAAGATTCTTTGTAAATTCTTGTCATGGTAATGTTGAGCAATCATGATTTTATGTTGGATTACAAACCTTGATTCTATGATTTGGTTTTAAAGTGAGTGTATGAAATATATTTTGATTACTTTCATGACATGAAAGCATGTAAAGGATAATTTATGAAATTTTGTCATGATTATATTATAATATCATCTTTTCCCCATATTTAATGATCAATTAATAATAAGAATAAGCAATTTTCATTATAGGAAGGTTATGTGTGTGAAGGATTATGGTATGTTATAATATAGAGTGATTTTATGAAGTGAAGACAATTTCTGTTATTTCTTCCTGACCATCGGCATGTCCATTGACATGTCATGTTGTCGCTAAAGTCAAGGAGGAGATGACTGTCATGACCTGAATTTTTAAAAGCATTTTTAAACAGCATAAACGGAAAGTCCCAATGAATTTTTTTCTTAAATACAAAACAAACTATTCAATTAAATATTTAGGTCATGATATCTGGGATTTACAAATACGAATATCAAATTATAAGATATAATTACACGTCTCAAAATTTAATATAAAAAGTTCATCCATCTAAGTATAAGTCCATCATCTGTCTACAAATAAATAACTACGTTGACTCTTATATACCGGAGTTGAAAAAACAAGGAACTTCATCTTGTGCTCGCTTGTCTTGGTTTCACTTGTTGTCACCTGGAGAATCTACAACCAACCAAACCAAACAACCACAACAACAACAATAGAACCTCTCCGCCCTCAAGAGAAGAGCTTCCAAAGGGTCAAAAGGTTTTATTAATATTTTTTGGATCTGGCCAATATCACCCGATGTTAGTTGCCTACATACTCATCAAAAAGCATCTCCCATATTTTTAACAAGATCAGATCCATACGTAGTTCTACCTAGAAACTACACTATCCTAAGAAGCATAGCATCACACATGCAATGCTTAAGTATTTTCAACCTACATTTTATGCAAGTCCTTTAATCGTTCTGCTTGTCTAATTAAACAAGCAATATCAAACAATATTATTAATTATTTCACAACCGTTGTTCAATAAGTAATACCTTTCATCGTTTAAACCCAACTCTAGGTTTAATATAAGATATACTCACTCGGAGATAACTCGACACTTGAAGAAATCCTCAAACATAGGACTCCAACATTGGAGTAGACTGCATAACAGCAGTTTTACCCAAATCCTCAGGGCTCTCAATAGCATGTCATGAATATGAAGAAGAGGTCTCAACTGTGCTCATAGACACAAATTGGCAAGAAGCATAAGCCTTCCATGATGCTCATACAACTCTATTTTTTGTTCGTACTAGGCAAAGCTAAATCCGATGAGCAGCGGTGGAGTCCAGTGATGGAGGTGGCTCAATAGAGGCCACTGGCACTCTCGGGTTGTTGTTTCTGGATATTCCAGAAAAAACGTGATCTTGCTCTTTGAGCCATGATCTGCATCTATTTTATAATTTTTTTCTCCCTTCATGCACTAAAACCTCCTTTTTACTCACCAAAACTTCAATTCACATGTTGACCCCTCAAATGCACCCAAATCCCATCAAACATGCTAAAGCCCGCCTTTTCCACACCAAAGCCTACTTTCACGTGTCAAAGCCATGTGTCACACACTAATACCTCAACTCACATGTCAAATCCATGTCTTAGGTTTTAAATAAACCCTTGTTTGCACATCAAATCCCTCTTTTCATGTCAAAGCTTTAATTTACTCACAAAACCTCTCCACCAACAATTAGGCCCCAAACACAGCACCAAGTACATGTATATGCAAGATATAATGCAAGATAATTATGATAAAATACTTGATTTTTCCTAAAACGAATAAAATTACAAAAAAATCTAGGTTATTACAATTTATAAGGGACAAGTGCCATAATTTTGGTACATTACCGTAAAATTGGGTGATTTTTTAGCCCATCAATGAAACTGCCCCCACTATCTAAAAACTTGGCAGATGAACAACACCTTATGTCCAAATTTGAATGAGTACAACTTCTTCATTTGAAATATGATTTGTGTGTTTTGGTAGCATTTAAAATATTTTTATATCTACTTTATAACCTTAAAATTTCAGTAAACTCCATTTACGGAAGAAGTTATTCAACTTAAGAGGCCCAAGCATCAAATCAATTACATTGGAGGATCACCGTCAATCTGATTAGTACAACTCTGAATAGCCATAACTTCTTCATCTAAACTATAATTTGCATGTTCTTTGTAGCATTTAAAAGCTCTTTTTGTCTACTTTCAATCCCTAGAGTGCTCTATTCGCCTACTTTCTATGTTTTAAGTGTTATATTTGCTTACTTTATATCCCTAAATTATTCTTTTTGTTTATTTTTTATCCCTAAATTGCTCTTTTCATCTACTTTATATCCCTAAAATTTTGGACTCAAAATTAATCTATATATAAAGTTATTATATTGAAAAGGCCTTAGGTTCAAACACACAATATTTTAGGTGAGGAAGTTTAAAAAATTCAAAGGTGTTAAATGAACATATAGCACTATTTATTTATAGATTTTGACATTGTAGTAATATTATTTTTTTATTCATACTAATAAATCCTAATTATCACGACCCAAATAGTTTATCAAATGATTTGTTTTGTTTTTAAAAAAATCCTTGTAATTTACACGGTACACATATTACGTAGAATTTTAAAATTTCGACCTCTAACATCCTTTTAAGAGTGGTTGTGCCACAAGTTTCCTTTCCAAGTGGATCCTAGAATGTTACATGAAGATCTAACATGCTACATTAACTATGTACATGTTAAGACTCTATGTACCATGCTAGGAGCCTACATATTTTAATAATTGAGCCTCTTAAGTAACATGCTAAGAAAATATTTTTTTGTCATTATGATTTTTTACATCAACTACCAAAACTATTAGTAGATCATAGATGAGCATGTCGAGATGGGTACAGGTACACACTCAAAACACCACCCTGTCCTTGTAAAGAAGATGTTTATCATTGATAAATGTCATCCTTCACCATCATTCTCTCTTTCCCTCTTAACATGCTAAAGCTTTGAACATCCTTAATACAAAGAAAAGGTAATATTTTGGTTGTCCCCTGACCTAGCCCACCATACTCATCTCCAATCCTCTATTGGTTTTCGCCATTGACACTAAAAAATGCTAAAAATACATTAGAGAGGAGAAAAGCTCTCCAGTCGGGTCTGCTTTTTGTTATTTATTCGTGATCTTTTCTAATCACTCATTAATATGAAGATGATACTTATTTTCTGTGTGACAAAAAATGGGCATAGTACACATTTTATATGCATACTTCACATTTTCCCCATCTTATTATAAAAAAATGCAATATTATTCACATTTAAAAAAAATGTTTACTAAACATTTTATTCATGTACTTCACGTTTAATACGTGTATTTCACATTTAAAATATGTAATATACCCATATTTTGTCACATAGCTCTTTGACAATTTTTTCTTTCAATTCCATAATCTTTAGGCTCTAATTTGCTTGTGAACTCTCTAATAATATTTTCTAGCCACTAACCTTTTCTAAATTTATAATAATAAACGTGTTATTTTTCAATGTAATATTTTCAAGGAAGAAGACATTATTTTTAATATTTTAGGTTACATAATCTTTTGGGTTACATTTTGGAGATTTTTTTATTTTTTTTATTTATCCGTACTTGTTATGTTTTTCTCATATTTTCCATACATCTCCCCTAACTATATTAATATCGTAACCATATTGTCACTTAGCCTATTTGGGCAATTACATTTCCATGATAAAAGCAAATGAAGCATTGTGCAATAAATGGATTTTGTCTCACTAAAAGCTAAACCTTATATAGATAGAAAGCTCACCATGCAAGGTTTGTCCTTAAATTGCAACAAGGGTTTTGCCTGGACCATAGTGGTGCAAGATCTCATAATAGTCCACCTAGGATGCCTTCTAACCCTAGTGATTAGGGATGCCAATAGAATGATACAGTTACGGTATAACCTATTCCATTACCATAACTATTTCCCTAATCTTTATTTATAATTGTTCCATTAAGTAAACGATATAGGTACTTCCATAATCGTTCTTTCCACTAATAATCAGTTGGTTAATCAATTAACCATTATCCATTATATTTTTTAAAATATGCTAAAAAAACTAAAATAAATATTTTGTATTGCTTAATTATATATTACTAAGGTAAAAAAACTAACATCATTACTACTGTTATTTATAGTTGTTACAAATCAATTGTAATGATTAAACATAAAACATAAATAGATACATATATTAGGTATATGTGCATAATAAAATTACTTATTTTTTAATAATTATTTCCTATCATATGAGTCCAGCTCAAAGACATCTATTGCCTATTTTAGAAGAATCCCAAATGTGAGAAAAATAACAATTGCCTTCTCACAGTCAACTATCTTCAAAGGTGTATTGCAAGCAAGAATGAAACCACATATAGTTATGCACATCATCCATTAATGTCTCTTTGAAATAATATTCTCAAACCCAGCCAGAACCCTAACCCAAATTAGTGGCTAGGTTGGGTTAACTTAGGTTGACTGGATTATGACATCATCACCTAAAAAAATTTAAAGAAGTCCCACCATATTTTAGAAAAAAATTTACTTAAACCTTTTCAAAGTTTCACTTAAACCTATTTGGTCATTCAAATTTTTTTGATTCCAACCTATTTCAATAACTAAATCATTCCAAATTTTGTAATCTCATATACAAAAATGATTTGTAACATAATCATTATTCCAACCACCATATACCAAATCTCAAAATAAACCACCTACACCACTCATTCAAAGTAAAGTCAGCCAACATTCAAACCAAGCTTGTTTGAGTTGGGCCAAACAAGAGTTTGGTTCTATTAACCCAAGTTCAAGCTTTGAGTTGAGCTAACTTAATTCTCACCTCTAGTAGAATAGAGCTAACTCAGTAATCCTACTCCAAACCCACCAATCATTTTCTTGCACAAATAAACACTTCATAAATTTAATTATCAAAAACAAAAAATACTTACATGTTTGAGTTATCAAAATGGAATCTAAATTAACCTGAGAGTTACAAAAATATTTTGTGCAAAGTATTTATATAGCTAGTTAAGATTTTAGAGTGTATAAATAAAGATGATATGTGACCTAATGAGACCAAAAAAATTAGACAAAGCAACCAAATGGAAAACAGCAAAATGAAGTGTGTTTAAAAGAATAGAAATTATAAATTACAAATGGATATTTTTTAATAAAAAATATAGTTACATATGAAATGTAGAAGGGAAAATTATTTAAATAATAATTAAAAAAATATTTACTAAAATAACTCACTTTGGGAACTATTTCTCAAAGTGGTGTTAGTTTTTGCCACGTAGATGTCAGACAAGAGCTGGTGCTTGTGTGACTTTTTTTAAAAAAAATTAACTAATTTCATCATTCAAAAGGACAAAATCAAGTTTAAGTTGATTTCATCCTTCAAAAAACGAAATCTAGTTACAAAAAATAAGCCGATTTTATCTTTTAAAAGGACTAAATCAGCTGAAGAGGAGACGATGACTGGCTTGGCTTATTAATTAACTGTAGTTTTCTACTTATACCTAATCGCAGTTTTGATGAATGCCTTTTTTGGCATTATATCAACTCATTTAGATGTTTTCTTGTCCATGTGCTCATTGGTTCACTGCTTCATGTGATGCCCAACAGGGAGGAGACTCTTTGTTCCCGGCATGCAAGGGGAAGGCTACTACAGTTACAAGGACTGGTGTTCGTATCACGCAGTCTTGAGTGGCAATCCAACCACCATCCCCGACTTCCAAATTTTCAACGTCCAAGAAGCTATTGCCATCTGACATCGTCTGCCCTTGGTCTATTCCCAACAGTGAGGACGTAGAAGAAACGAAGCCCAAGTCGAGACTTAAGCTGGTCCACTAGGACATGGTCATGCCTGGAAACTTTTTCAGCTACAAACACCTACTGGAGGAGCTCATCAGGAGAGACAAGAGAGGGGTAGTCAGGCTGACCACCCATCCACCTACGGGTTGGATATTCGGCTCCAAAGGCGTGCCTGGACTCAGGTATGAGGGGAGTACTTCGTCCGCAGCCCCATAAGGAGCCAAAACGTGGTCATCGACTTAGGGAGCGGCGTCATGTGGGTGCAGTGCTAGCTGATTACCGACAGTCACAGTCCGAGCTCGCCACCTACGTCAAAGTTGCATGTAGCAACTCAAATGGAGAACAGTGCAAAATGATCATATCAGCCGGATAAGCCACGTGCATCTTGGCCGCAGCTACTCTTTTTCCTTCCGCCCCCTGTTGTGTGATGATCCACTCTAAATGTTAGTCAGGTCCCTCTAGATACAGATTTAATAACCTATTTTTCGGTTATGCTTAACCCTGGGGGGTTAAAGGTAATTTAGTAATTTGAGATTAGTGTTATGGGGTTTTATTAGGTGAAATCCCCGTCTTCGGGTAGACTCGTAGTAACAAGTGTAACGAATCAAAAAATGCGCAAAACGGGGGTCGAGAGCAAAAGCTATGGCCCCGGGAAGCATGCCATGTGGGCGGGGTCTACATAAAAAGTGCGGGATAACCTACCCATGTGTAGTCTTATTTTAAAGGGCTCGTCGAC
This sequence comes from Saururus chinensis, assembly GCA_035235625.1. Lineage (NCBI taxonomy): Eukaryota > Viridiplantae > Streptophyta > Magnoliopsida > Piperales > Saururaceae > Saururus > Saururus chinensis. Next base: position 755,604 of record CP141142.1, read on the forward strand.
ACGAGTCCATCGTTAACAAGAACGTGTGATTCCAACATCAAGGTTGGAAGTTATCACGTTTTTTATGTCAGGATATTATTTGAATAAAATAATATCATTTTGGATATGATCGATGACACAGTGGATAAGATTAACAATAAAGCGGATAGGATTGCTGATGAAGTAGGTAGGATTGATGACGCAAGTGGATAGAATTGCTGACGAATCAGATAAGATTTATGACGCAAGCGGATAAGATTTATGATGCAAGCGGATAAGATTTATGACGTAAGCGGATAGGGTTGTTGACAAAGCAGATAGGATTGTTGACGAAGCGGATAGGATTGACACATGTCAGCCTCACATCTATCCAATTTTACTATAAATAGCATCCACAACATCCAGTTGGAGGGGGGAGACTCTCCCATGTTTCTGTGTTCTCTCTCACGTTTAGAAATTTCTGTTCTTCGTTTCTCACTCATTTTAAGTCCGATTCGAGTCATTCTTGAGGCGTTCTCAACTAATTCGAGGGTGATCTACGCAATGGAATGGTTCATCCCTCAAGTTGGCATTCCTAGAAGGGGGAAATGGCCTGGGCAAGATGAGGCTCTATTCACCACTCTCCTGCCGCGAAGAGAGAGCAACGACCCAGAGAGAAAGGAGGACTCTATCCTCCAATCACGGGCTACATCATGGGTTGCCGCCCAAAGTAGGGAAGGATCCGTCCTTCACCGAAGGGCCATGCAGTGTGGAAAACGTCCCGGGGAAAAGGACGTTTTGTCCGTCGCTTACGGGCGCATAAAATGAGAGGTCTTCGAGAAAGGGAACAGTTGGTCAGTCATATTTTGGAGCAAGGCAAGGAACGTGCGGAGGTTAGAGGAGGCTCCGTTCACTGTCTCCGGATCCGAAGGGGAGGACGCCCAGAAATGAGTACCCTGAATACCGCTACCTCGTGAGACATTAGGGGAGTAAGCATTTCTAACCTCCTATTTTACTTATAGATTGCATGTGCTAGATAGGGTATACGCTATACCTTGATATGCTATGATCCTTTATATTATGATATGCTATTGTAACATCCTAGAATTTTCTAAATTCCTGAAGTCGTATATGTGGAAATTAAGGTGTAGGACCCCTTGATCTTCCCATGGGAATAACTTAATCATCAGTTGTGAAGTTGTGGCTAAAGTATATATTGATGGAAAATAGACGGAAATAGCTTAGAAACGCCACCAAGAACACATGAATCGGAGTCCGGATGAGGGAGAAACGACCGTATGAAGTTGAACATATCGTGTAAGACCCGTTTACCCGAATTGAACGTGCGAATTGTCCTTTTGAGTCACTATACGGGCCCGATCAATTAGCATTCCGAATTTGTGTTTGTGGGGCCTAATTTGATTGCTAAATTGAAGAGATTTTGGCCCAATTTATCATAGGATTAGGAACCCTAATCCCATGCCTATAAAAAGGTTTAATTGGAGCTTTTTGAGAGAGGAAGACGAGCCACCATTAGAATTTTCCGGCAAAATTCCGGCGATGCTCTAGCGGCGGTGGATCAACATCAAAATGGCAACTAGGTAAGATCATTGAATTAGTTAAGGAGTGTTGTGTTGAAAAATTAAGATTAAATTGTGTTATTATCCATTCTGCAATTTAATGAATCAATTATAGTAATTTCTGTAATGATTCTTTAATAATTTTATTTATAAGCTTTCAATCGCCGGCCAGCCACTGGACGGCTGCCAGCCGACCACTAGATTTCCGGCCAGGAACCCCAATCACCACCGAACAAAATTGACCGGAGGTGGGCGTTTTCCTTATGGGCAAATCAGAACAAAAGAACGATGGAGAAGAGCGGCAGCCCCATAGCCCTTGGACACGCCGGCCATGGTTGTCTGGCCTTGGCCATGCTGGTTAGGCCACACTGGACTTGGTCGCAGCTGCCTCAGCGGCGGTGGTTTCTGCCGCTATGCAGAGAAGAAAAAAGGAAAAGAGGAAAGGTGTGTTTTTGGCCCCGACCGGCCACCAGGCAACGGCGGGGGCCAGGCCCATTGTGATCGCCGCATGGCGGCAATCCGGTGGACCCCAGCCCACCGCCCGGCCGTGGTGGCCAGGGGCGGCACTGCTAGAGGCGTTTTCGACTCTGGCCGAATGTGGGGAAGATGACCCGCGTTGCGGGTCATCAACCCAAACCGACCCGGCCTAGGTCGGGTTTAAAAAAAAGGAAGAAAAGAAAGGGGGGGATCGAACCGGGTCCGTTTCAAGGGTCTTTACTTGTTCTAAAAATTTAGAAAATTTACCCATAGACTTTAAGAGGGTTGCGAGTGTCTTGACCAAGTTTCAGGACCGGTAAAAATCCCAGAGTCTCTAAAATGGCCTTTTTACCCCTGGTAGTTAAATCATCGTGTGAAAACTATTTTCCCGAATTCGGGGCTCCGGTTCAGTGGCCTATGAATTGGTTTAAAACTTGGTAAAATTCTCAGTGAGAGTTTAATGAGCAACATAATTATATGCCAAACCAATAAATGAGGAAAAATCCTAGTGAGTGGATAATTGACCCTTTTGCCCTTACGGTTAATAGTAAACCGTTAAGCAAACCTAGGTCAGTTCAAGGGGTTCATGACCCCGTTACATGCCAAGAAAATTACACAGAGTCCATGAAGGCCAGTAGTACCCTTGGTTTTAATTTTAGACCTATTGGATGTCATTAAGGCCTTAAACCAAATGATACAAATACCCTTTCAGCGGAGCCTCCCACATTCATGTGAATGGAAGCGCGAGTCAGTTTGAGAGTGGAGCCTTTTGTGAGGTTAATGACTTAAAATAAAAAAGGGTAGTGAGATGGCCTAAGGACCTAAGGGAGGGTAGCATACTCCAAGTGGTAGAATTACCCTAATGCCCTTAGGGGCAGTATGTTCTGTTTTGCGGAAATGGATAACCTAACTATCAAGCGTTAGGGTACGCTATAGTGATGTTAAATGACTTCAAAAGGAAGAGGTGTGACCGGTAGGTGACACAAAGACCTTGACAGGTCACAGTGTCACGGGAAACCAATGGAAAACCCTAATTCTCAGGGTTTAGGGCAGTGTATTGCATATGTCAGTAACACAATGCAGAAATCCACTAGGGCATTATATACGTCACTCGTGGAATATGTTAATTTACATATCAAGCTTGAATTTTCTAAGCCCTAGTCCTGCAAATGAATGCAATGGTCCTCCGTTTATTAATTATATATTTGTATGATTACATGTTATTTATGATGATGCATGTGTTTGATATTGATGCATTGATTCATATCAGTAACTTAAGATTAATGAAGATTAATCAAGAAACATGGGTTGTTGTTGGTTTAGAGGGAGAGCATCTAATCAAGATAATGACTAAAATACCCTCTTTAGGGTTGGGACCAGTTCATGGAGTGAATAGGGCCCTGACTTAGAATCTTACCTTGGTTAATGAACTGAGGGTGATTTTGGGATGTTCTTTGAGTCATAGCTCAGTGGATGAGCTATTTTGTGGGCCGATTCACAAGGTGAAGAGGACCCACATGGTTGAGTGGTTACTTGACTAGATGAAAATAATCTAGTCTAAGTTTCAGATGTTTGAAGGAGTTAATGGTCATAAGGACCTCAGGCTTCTATGGTTATATTAGTAATGTCTTATGAGACATTTTCTCCCAGAGTTGGGATGCTAGAGATTGCAATATGCTTCTCCATCGCCACGACGGTTTGGGTTTTGACCAAAGGGTCTTTATCGCGGGTCTCCCGCAGGTCTTCCCAGGACTAGTTAGTACGTACCAAAAGCGGAGTTGTATGAGCATCATGGAAGGTTTATGCTTCTCGCCAATCTGTGTCCATGAGCACAGTTGGGATCCTCTTCTCCAAATTCGTGGCAGGCTATTGAGAGCCCTGGGGATTTGGGTCAAGTTGTTGTTAAGCAGTCCACTCCAAGGTTGGAGTACTATGTTTGGAGGTTTCTCGAGGGGCGAGTTATCTCTGAGTTACAGATTTGATAGTTTTAATTATCGAACAAGGGATGTGAGATAATTAATAACAATGTTTGATATTGCTTATTAATTAGACAAGTGGAATAGTTAAAGGATAGAGTAATTTCTAGGTTGAAAATATCTAAGCATTGCATGTGTGATGTTATGATTCATAGGATAGAGTAATTTCTAGGCAGAACTACGTCTGGATCCAATCTTGTTGGAAACATTGGAGATATTGCCTGATAAGTACGTAGGCAACTAACATCAAGTGATATTGGCCTGATCCAAAAAATATTAATAAAACCTTTTGTCCTTTGGAAGCTCTTCTCCTGTAGGCGGAGATGCTCCATTGTGGGTGTTGTTTGGTTTGCTTTGTTGCAAATTCTCCAGGCGACGACATTGAGCATAAGAGGTTTCCACGTTTCTGCAACTCTGGTACGTTAGTGTACCTTCATCGTGAGAGTCAACTTGTTATTTATTTTCAGACAAGTGACGGACTTGTACTTAGATGGATGAGCTGGTCTTTATAAATTTTCAGACGTTAAATAATATCATATGATTTGATATTCGTATTTGTGAACCCCAATTATCATGACCTGGATATTTAATCGATGGGTTTGTTTTGTATTTAAAAAAAAAATTCTCATTACTTACCGTTGTGCTATTTAAAAATACTTTTAAAAATCCGGGTCGTGACAGCTATACTTAATTTTCATGATGTGTGCCGTCTCGCTCTGGGTTAGAGAGAGACGTGTTGTGTGTGTGTTCGGTCTTGGCTAAGTGATCCGTCTCGCTCTGGGTTAGAGAGAGACATGTTGTGTGTGTATTTATATTATGATATGTTATGCTTATATGTCATGATGTGTGTCGTCTAGCTCTGGGTTAGAGAGAGACATGTTGTGTGTGTATTTATATTATGATATGTTATGCTTATATGTCATGATGTGTGTCGTCTAGCTCTGGGTTAGAGAGAGACGTGTTGTGTGTGTGTTCGGTCTCAACTAAGTGATAAAGCAAGACGTATGATGCATGTGGTCTCGGCTCAGTGATGGAGCGAGACATGTGAATGTGATGGTTTTGCTCTGGGATAGAGTGAGCCATGTTGTGGTGGTCGTGTGGTGCTTGTCTCTATGATAAAGCGAGATATGTGTTGCTGGTTACGAGTTTTAGTATAACCCCGATTAAATATTCAGGTATACGTATGCATTTTCATATAGTTTGATGTATGTAGTAGCCAGTAGGCAGAACTACGTACGGATCCAATTATATCAAAGTAACATCATGGATGTTATCCGATACGTACGTAGGCAACCAACGGCAAGGTAACATTGGCCTGATCTGAATTAGTTATATAATTAAGTTTGTTCTAGCCTACGCGTAATGGAGCACTAAAGTTCCAAAGCACGTAGAGGAACAAGAAGACTCTCACACTCAGAGTGTACCACTCCCGGTTTAGAGTTTGGTTTTTATCATTTTTGGACCCCCGACCCAGGTTGGTTTCCGGGTCGGGGCATTACAACAAAAGACAAACGACCAAATGAAATTGTGCCTTTGTTGTTGAGTAGTTCTTCTCCAATGATAGCCAAAACAATGGAGTAGCTGTCTATCAAGCTATGAGACCTTATTGACTTCCTTCCCACTCCCTTCCTACATGGGGATGGCTGCCTGGCTTGCCACTACCTTTGTGGGTCGCCTCACCCACCATGGTCAAAATCACAAGCACCAGCTGGGAACGTAGCAAGGTGTAGTGCAGGACAAAGAAGATTGGAACCACTGAAAGCAAATAGGGTGGGAGAAGGCAATTCCATTGATGAAATCTTGGAAGTGACTTGGAGTTCAGCAGGATTTTGATCGCCACTGGGACTTCGTTTTTTAGCTTTCCTCTCTAGATGTAGATGTAGCCATAGCCTCTAATGTCAATCTTTTACTTGTTATAGTCTAAATGGCGAACAAAATTGCTTTAAGCTGATTTTGTCCTTTTAAAGGACAAAATTGATATATTTTTTTAATTAGGTTTCATCCTTTAGAAGGACGAAATCAACTTAAACTTTATTGCGTCCATTAGAAGGACAACATTAGTTAATTTTTTTAAAAAAAACCACGCAGGCACTAAGGCTTTGCTAACGCCTATGTAACAAAAACCAACACCACTTTGAAAAATATTTTCTAAAGTGGGTTATTTTGGTAAATATTTTTTAAATTATTATTTAAATAATTTTTTCAGAAAGAGCAAAATATCTTCTTAAGTAGCATATTGTAACAACTACAATGAATAGTTGTGAGTAGTTAAAATAATTCAATAAATCTTTAGGATTTGAATAATATCTTTCGTTGAATAAATTACTACAATGAATCATGACATAAAAATTATTACAAAAGACCATAAGCTAATTCATTTAAAATTAAACTACTTAAGACTAATGAGTATATATATGTATAATTTATAAATATAACAAACGTGTAACGAATAAATGGGTATGGAAGAATATTTTTTATTACTTTTTATTTAGATAATAGTCAGATAAAATTATCCTCTTATTTACCTATCTAATAAATTTAATCATATCATTTAACTTCTTAATAAAATGGTACAAAAACAAATACCATTGGAACCCTACTAGTGATAAGTACAATGAAAGCGGAATTTGAATGACGTGAATGGAGCTAGAGGTCAAAATCATAATCAAGATGCTTTTTTTTCCAATAAGTTGAGGTCAGCAACACTAGCATTCAGTACAGATGAATATAAGCATCCTTAACGAAGGGATGACTTAAAGATAATTTATATCCTAGCTGAATAGATTTTCCTTAACTTGGTAGCATGGTGTGACCCTAGTACCCGTCACAATCAAAATATTGAACAAGTACAATGTGCAATTAAATCGAATCAAACCAGTCTACCTACGGTTAATTTACCAGCACCAACCTAGGGAGATATAGTGGCTTGCAAAACTGGGCTTTAGAGCCATGATCACTAATTCTCTCTATGCGGAGGGCCTCTCCCTTGATGCCACAATATACACGACCATTTAATTTAACAAAATTTAACACAACAACCATATAAATATATATTACAGTCAATGTAAACATAATAGATACATTTCAAAACCAAAAAGTCATATGTTACTGTTGGCACAAAGGACATCAGCCCACAAGCCGGATTGGTCCTATTCCATATCCGAAACTTCATCTTCATCTTCCTCCAGAATATAAACAAGTGCACGCTTTCGTGATCCAAAGACACATGCAACACCCCTCGATGCTGTCAATCAAATTCATGCATTAGTTTTAAACTACATGATGCAAAAAAATATATAAATATAGTTTTTATTGAATGGTGAAACCTACATCTAAGAGAATAAAAAATAAGCTTTGGATACTCTTCTCTAAGTACTTAGCCACTTAAATTTAGGATGGAGGGAGTATATCCTAGTGCCAAAATATGCTTTTTAGCTCTGTGAAACTTTAGAAGTCTAAATTGAACAATAGATTTCATATATAAGTATGCACGGTTTGGCCTATCTTCATGGAAAGTACAAATTCACTCGCTCTGCTCCAAAGAAGAAAACCAAGTCCCGGACCAGATATATCTATTCCACGTGGTACTGGTGCCCTAGTAGAAACAACATTACTACTGCTTCCAATCACATAAAATATATTCACAGATAAGAAGGACTACAAACCCGGTCACAACAATTTTACATAATCTCTTAAAGAGATGCAACAACAATGTATTTATAACCCAAGAGCAAAAGACAGACTCACTTACCACTGACAGCCAATGGCACAGTGACAGAGTGTGGAATACAACGAACTTTACAGCTCTCCAAGTGCAGCTTTACTCCAGTCCCCTAAATGCATTGTAACAACTGTTATTCACCATAACCTTTACACTTGTTTACAAAAGTTATGGAGCAATTCCGAACAAGAGGCTGGCTAACTCGTTAAATTCACCAGAACAATATAATTCGCCATATAAACTCTATAATGTTACTCTTGACAGAATGGCACCAAAAGATTTACAATAAAACAATTATTTTGGCGAGTTCCTCCAGAGAAAAAATACCTTTAACTGATGAAAAATCCAAGAATTTGTCATGAATTCTCTTGAAATAGACACAAAAGGAAGGTTAGTAGTTTCCACAATCATTAGGCATGCTCGCCCAGGGCTGTCAGATGTGGTGGTTGTTTCATTGAGCAAAATGACGACCTGGTTTTCCTGTTTCAATGTTAATGGTTTTAGCTTCATAAGGTGCAAAGAGAATACGCAAGTGCTAATGAATACTATAGTCATTTACCTTGTATAGAGAAAGATCCACACATTGGTACCCATCAGGAATATGCAATAACACAACTTCCAAAGATGAGTCCGTGTCATTAGTATGCTTAGAGCAACCAGTAAAGCCCCGTGCAATTCCTATACTGGACGACATATCTATGCAAGACTCGTCAGGATATCGGAAGCAAATGTAATCTAGAAGTACATTCTGGGATGTAGACATGGAGCCCAATAATACGTCCTGCAAAGGAAGTTTACAATCATTTATAAACAAGTTATTAGTAACATAACCATGTTTTGTAATAGAAGAATGTGAACCTAAAAGTGTACTTAAGCCAGTAAAAGGTGTCAGCAGCTTGCATCATATTTTGAAGAAATAGTTAGGAACTATACACGGTGCATGTTTGTATATAAACTTTTGATGCTGCAAAAAATCAAGAATTGGGAAGAGAGTTTCTTTGTGAAAAGGCTAGAACCTTTTACTGGCAACGATTACACGATTTACTTGTTAAAAACCATGTTCCCTCAAAAGCTTGAGCTGTTAAGGAATGGCCCATTATCAAGTGCCAGACCAGCCCAAAAAGACATGCAAACAGACAAATAAACAAAATATCTACCACCCCCAGCATGGGCAAGCACGATTTATTAGATGCAGGTGCTTGCACATGCACAATGCCTCTTTTAAGGTATGGTCCATGCATCAACATTTGCGGGGGGCAGGGATCAAAACTGGGACCTACTGGACCTGCCTCTGCAACTATGTTAGAAACCATGTTGCCTCAAAAGTTCAAGTTATTAAGTAATGGCCAAACAAAGTATATCAAGCCTCATAACGGTGCAAACAAACATATTCCTATGTTACACTTCAATTTTATGTCTTTTAAAAAAAGGTTCAAAGGAAGTTGTAGGGGAGGGAAAGGGTCAAAAGATTTCTAGGTTAGAGAATCACAAGACAGAATGTTGTCATATGAATTTTTTTTTAAAATTCTATTTGAATGGTGTTCATGCGTAAGCCCTGTGTCCTTAAATGGCATCATCATTCACTTAGGTGTTCGGGCAGGACCAAACTTTCCAAAGTGTGAAGTTTTGAATAACTGAGATATTCATCCACTAAACTATGCATTGAGCAAACACATCTCTACATGAAAGTAAAAGGCCAACTTCCCATTAATATTTAAAATAATGTGCTTCAATCCAGTAATACAATCAAATAACATGAAAGCAACAAATATTAAAAATATGCAGAACTATGATAAATCACAAAGAACAAAACACACAAGCTTGTTTTATTGTTTTTCAACACGATTCATTTATATAATGAATGACGATATTAAAGGCAATTAAAAAGTGTCATTTACCGTGTAGAATGATGTTGATGCTGGAAAATACAAACAGTTTGCTGCTGAAGAAATGGGGCACAATGGCTGAATATCTTGGCAGTAGATTTTTTTGGAAACAGTTGTAAAGGGCATTAGAAAAGCCATCTTCAAACTGATTAAGACATTAGAGGAATGAGAGATTCAGAACATCATGTGATTCAACCTCTGTCTGAAATAAAAGATCTATTTCCTACATGTTAACCGGATTTAAATTCAACAGCAGATTCTTAATTGTCTTATTATTGCTAACAACTGTCAAACAGATGATGTCCATGACACATTGCGTCTCCCACTTAGGTTGAAAACTTGTTCTAAAATGTTCAAATGGTATCAAAAGGTAAATTATTCTAGTTGTGCCTGAGAGTACCAAATGAAATGATTATATAACGTTCATATAATTTATAGATACAAATATTCCAGGAGTAGCAACCACCATTTTGGCAAAAAATTTATTGAATAACTCAACTTTCAATTCATAGTGATGGCAAAATTTGCCAAAAAATCGGCAAAATCACCAAGATGGACTGAAACCGAAAGGCGGACTGCAGTTTCGCCAAAATAGCCAATTTCCCCACTCAATTTAAAAAAATTCAGCACGAAATAGGATTTTCGATTCAGGCTAGTCCAAGGAGGGAGGGGGGGTAGATTTAAGACTAGCCTCCAAGGATCTTCCCCTTAATTGCATCTCCTCTTCAGATGTCACTGTGGAGCATCTTCAGGTGACAAAGTGTCTGCCCCATTCCATTGTTGCTCGGCTCTTTCTTCTCTAGATATAGTTCTACCTGGTTATTTTAATATAATAATATTAAATTGTTGCATGTGATTGCCGTGAATAAGAAGCCAATACCTTTTATCTATTAAAAGCAAATTACAAATTTACAACCCACTAAACTATTCAGCGTAGCCCAAGTGTTCAATCCAGTAATGACCATGAGTCCATAAACCTTATTTTGCTACGTATTTTGTTTGAACCTGTTCAATTGCTGATGGATTCACATATACTCTAGCCTTGTTGGAGGAAGAACTATTAGATGCTACTTAAATTCTTTATTGCATGTGCTAAATTAGCTTCGCCTTTGCTCACGGCCGTCAACAGCCACATTCCCACCACAGGTCTGGTCTCCATCCCCCAGTCGAATCCTTCCCAATTTTTCCCCAAACCGAACCAAATTATCCCCCTGCCAAACCAAACCCCAATTCTGACTTTGTTATCATGCCTTTAATTAGTTTGGCTAACCAGTTACCGATGCTTTTTTCGTGTATAAATGAAACACAAAGCAGGAGATAACCTTATAACATATGCATAATCTATTCCATTCAAACTTGCTGTTATGTTCTGCAGTAGTTAGACATGTTCTGCAGTAGTTAGGCAGTTATAATAACATGCACATAGGTAGTGATGTTAGGTGCACGTGGCTTTGCTTTTAATTAGTTATAAATCAGTTTTAGATGTTATGTTCTGCAGTAGTTAGACAGTAGTTAGGCAGTTATAATAACGTGCACATAGGTGGTGATGTTAGGTGCACGTGGCTTTGCTTTTAATTAGTTATTAATCAGTTTTAGTCTATGTAGTTAGTTAGCTTTCTCTATGTAGCCTGATGGCTTAGGTCAGCCTTAAATAGGCTTTATCGTTGTAATCCTGGTTTAATGAAGAATTAGCCTTTCCTTCTCTCTGTCAACTTCTCCTTCCCGACCTCTCCTCCAAATTCAAGATCAGACTTGCAAGTTGCAAGTGCGTCCCTTCCCCTCTCTCTCAACCTAACTTCCCAACCTCTCTCAATCTTCCTCTCTTCTTAATTCTCTGCTTCTCTTGAGTTTGATTCACAAGATTCACAACAGTTGCTTCAATCTTCCATTTATAGAACTCTTTTGACCAAATGTTTAAGGTGTTTAGAACTCTTTACATATATATATATTCCAAGAGTAACAAACACCTTTTTGGAGGAAATAATTTTTGCAATTCTCAACTTTTGACTAGTTCACTCAACCACTTACCAATGCTTACTAGAGTGTTTAAACAAAATTCAAACCAGCAGATAACCTCATAAAGATAAGCGTTATCCAATTTCCCCAAAGTTGCTTCAATCTTCCATTTATGGGATTCTGTTGTCCAAATATATGAGGTGTTCAGCATTTCAGAGAACAACACCAAACAATCAATACAGGCATGTGATCAAGATATAGAAGTACCTGTCATCCATTTGCTCAAATTCCTTGGCTAAAGTTCTTCGTAAATATTCAGTGTCAGAAAACCCCCCAAATTTAACAAGCTCTTCGATTCTTCTCATTGTATCCCTACAAGAAATTTTCATCTTAAATTCAGGGAAAACCAACATGGAAGGCAATGGATGAGCCAAAAATGAAGCAAAGATGAATGGAAACAACCACATAAGTAGCTTTTATATACATTAGAAGCAGCCCATGTGGGCCTAGACTCTTCAATCAATTTAGGCATTGCAGTGTAATGGAATCAATTGTCTGGAATTGATTCTATCATGCTAAACTGGAATCAGCCAGCTGGTATTAAAATAATCTACTCAACCTCAAAAAGTCCCATCCCCAAGGAGAGAAAAAATTGAGTACACCATCCCCTCGAAGTGGTGGCCCTAATATGACTCTTCTGCCCACTTTTCACCCAGCACTTTTTATTTATTGTTAAAAAGGAGTTTATGGTGTGTGCGAGATTGGCACCCCAACCGCCCCACCCCAAAACAATCACAGGTTTGCCTGGGGGACCTTGTTCAAGGACTCAACGGGTATTAGATACCCCGATGGCATGGTCGACTTTCAGTGACCCAACCTGCATGATGGGATCCCCAAGTCTTTTCACCCATAACTTTGTTGGATTTTCTGCCATCTTAGTCTAATCTGACAAGCACAACACCTACTGTAATTTTTCTTCAAATAGCAAAGAACTTCTACTTCTTTCTATAGAGCACTTTTTATCTCGTTGAGAAATTTTTTATTCTTTATTATTACTATTATTATTATTATCATAAAGCACTTTTTTTCTTCTTTAAAAAAACACATTCTTTAGCATTACTATTACTAGTATCATAATTATCCTTTTTTTCCTTTAAAAAAGGGCCAGTTTAATCATTGCAGCTACAGATGCAAGACACAAACATAACCGGCTAAAGAGCCATTCTGTTCTTCAAAGTCAAGAAAATCAATGACCATTTAACACTTCAAAGTTTTTTTTATAAAAAAAAAAAGAAGAATCTCATGAATTTAGATGGCTCAAGAAGCATCGCATAAAATTCTATTTTTTTTAAAAAGCCAAAAAAGCAAAGCGTAATTTGCTTATCTGCACCAATTTATTAAAGAATATCATTTTATCAGTTAGACACAGGTCACTGAAAGCCTCATCCCAGCAACATGAGCCCAACAAGCCTGACCAGCAAGCACATGGATGCCAACCAATAGAAATGAATTATTTCATGATAAGATTAACATTCTGTATGGATGGCAAGGAAAAACTTACAGATCAGTTTCAGTAGTAAGATTTACTTCAGAGTTCTCCAACAATTGTCTTAAAGGATCCTGGTCGTATAGAAACTTCAAGAATATGACTATAAGTTCACTAAAAGATACAACAAATTAGTCACATCACTTAAACGATATTTTGCACAAAAAAAACTTTAAAAATAAGGAATGAGTGAATGTAGAACCTATTGAATGGAGGGAGTTGATCACTGGGTTCGCCCATCAGCAACTTAATACATCTGGCTAGCCAAGCAAAAAAATTTTGGAACTGAAGACAATTTATCATATCAAACACCAGAATTCCACACAGTCAAGAGAAAGATCATATACTATCATGCAAAGAACCATAGAATTAAGAGTTCATAAACCTACGCTGTTAAGGTATGAAAACCTTAAGAACTTAAATCTCTATATTCAGTAGCCTCTTTTTAGGACAAAAGCTATCATAATTTATACTACCAGAGAAGTGTTAACAAGTCAATTTCCAGAAATCACGTAACTACCATATGCATTTATGGTCTTATTATATTGGTTCAATTCTTGAAATTTTTTTAACAATTCTTCAAAGATCCGTTCTGCATCTCTCTCACATATTTAAGTTGATACCTTTTAGTTCAAAATGCAGTTTTCTAGAATATACTGCACATAATCTTCAAGTTTACCTAAGTCACTTTATAGTTTGTCTCTCTTTGCCCAACTTAATTGTATTATGTTACAGAACACATTCATAGCTCAAGCCTTATAGTGTCATCAATTTTTCATTAGATTTTCTGAAATTCCTTAGTACTATTTACTACACTGATTTGACCGCTATGATAAAGAGACAACAAGATGTAGAAAATATTATAATTCATGCAAGTCTAATTATCAAGTAATAAGTAGATAAAAAGGAAATAAAATTTCATCTGTTAAGTAGTGAGGCAAGTAAGGAACCTAACAAACACATACTTGATAGGACACACCAGCCAACACCCTCAAAAATCGCTCAACTTGCACGAGCAACATGCCTGCTTTTTCTGTAGCATAATATATAAGCTTTTCATCCAATCCTATACAATGATATCGTGCCCACCATCTAGAAAGGCCTTTCAGTTCCCCAACTCTAAATGCGATTATTTCCACAGCAGGCTGGAGGAAGAAAATAAAGACGAGGAAGTAGATGTCACATTAGACACAAAAAGAGGAGAATGGTTTAAAGATAGTTCAATTATAATCTCCAACATCAGGATATAAGGAGCAGTCTCAGAACATGAATTCAACATATATAACCAAACGCAACAAAGGGATTGTTCACATAACAGTGGACAATAGAACAAGAATTCATAAATGAGAACAAACAACAGATGAACCTGCAGGTGCTCTCTGACAATAAGATGAAGCTCTTTGCTAGCACTATCAACAATCTTTGCTACACGCTTCAGGCCCTGATTAAAAAAGGAACTCAGGATAAAATATATGATTTTGTGTACAAAGGATTTGCATTGTAAGCACAGGCTTCCAACTTCAGGATCGCACTAAGCTTGGACACTAAATTACCACTTCACCCAAAGAATTGACCAGAAACTGATGCACTGGTGGGCTTGTTCGAGCACCGCCTAAGAGACTTAGAAATTCCTCTGGAGAAGTTGAATCCAAACCTACAACAGGAATTGTATAAAACAGAATGTAATATATTAAAGGCAAAAGCATTAAAGCAAATAAACAGCCCATATGACACAATGGAACTGTTATAAACAAAGAATGGGGCGAGAGAAAAAAACATTTAGAAAAATTGCCTTTTGTTGTGAATTAAAGTAATAGTACTACCATGATCGCTTATCAAAGATGATAAGGGGTCAAACTTGTCATGATATGTATGCATGGCAGTACACCATTGCTTATGCATTAGTGACAAGGATGTTCTAATAACCTCCATCAAATTCTCAATATTTGAGGCTTGCCTTGCTACTTGATGAAGCTCATTTTTCCTAGACAAAAAAATCAAATTGAATCAGAAAGGGCAGAGCAGCTAGTTCATAAGAGGTATTAATAATAACTCAGATTTTCAATATTCTTTTAATTACATAAAATCATAGATAATAAAACGATGAGATGCTCCACTTTTCTCCGATTCAATTATGTATAAATACATAAACATTATACAAACCATTGCAAATTTTTAAATAGAAGAAAAAAGCTTTAAAAAGACCATTATTTTGACTAAATAATTACATATGTAATATCTTTAGTTTCCTTCTTTCAAGAATAGCATGCAAGATATAAAAATGAAAAGGCATAAAAAAGATAAAGGATTCCATTGCATTTCATGCTATTGGAGACAAGGGAGCAGATCACCTATTTCTAAATACAGACGTGTCGAGGCATAAACAATGCAGTCCAATCAAAGAATCTTGTTTTGGCATGGATCCATCCTCCAAATAAACAATGTTTTTAACAAGTTTCCCATAGCAGAGGACAAGAACTTGACATAAATTCTTTGATAACGATACCTGGCGAAGAACTCATCGAGGATCAATAACTTAAAAATCTTCTACATAAGAAAAGAAAAATAGTAACATGTAGGACTCTTGAAAACCAAATTGTTAATATAGGAAAAAAATTTATAAATAGCATGAATACTATACGCAATATAAATTAGAGAAAAAAAGTATATGCAATATAGCACTATTGCCAAACAGATTTAGTGTGTCATTGTAGGACTTTCAAGAATGCTACTTGCTATTATGGAAAGATTAGTGGTATATGTTGCAAGTAACTGCCACTCTCATCAGCTAATGACTAGTAGTTCAATCCAAAAAAGCAATTCAAAGTCTGTTTTACATTAAGTGCACAATTTATAAGTCTCTTTTCCGCTTGATGATGATGTTTTCATTGCTATCACAGACCAGAATTCAACCAAGCTAACTAGCATATAATTTTCTATAATCATTAAACTCAAAATTTAAGGCTTTCCATTGTAGAAGTTCACATATCATTATAATGAGTTAAGATGTGAAGATATATGTTTCAAGAAACACAGTCTCAATATAAATGACTGTACACAACTGTCCACATCAAAGTAACAATAGCGGCAGCATACATTCTCTTTCAGGCAGGTGGTGACTCAACTCCCAGGTATATGTACAGGCATTCATTTGTTTGCATGTGTGAATGTATGTCAGTGTGCTTGTGTAAGGGGCGATACCTAGTCTGATATAGGGAACAGGCAAGTCATACCTTGTAGATGGTTGCATTTATGAGTTGGCACATTGTTTGTTTGCCTGATACTAAACTCTGAATCGAAAGCTTGTGAATATTCTGAAACATTAATCCCCATAAGACATCAGTCATTTAGCCAAGTGTACAATCATCCAGTCGCATAAAAACTGGAAGTCATATATGAAACCACCAAGATCTATCTAACGTATAGAAAAATAACACACATACAGTAAGTCTAATTACCCTGCCCATTAAGACTGCATGCAATATTGATATAGTTTATTGACAACTAAAGCTTATAGTATGATGATGATAATAATAATAATAATGGATGTCAAACATGCTGCAAGCTAATATCGGAATATTAACTTACAATTTTCCCAATAGGAAAAATCCCAAATATACTAAAGCAAATGCTTCCATCTTTATCTCCACTGAATAGAATGTTAAAACGATGATGTGATGAATTTGATAGCTCCCGCAAGGAATCCTCAGTATCATCCAAAAAAGCCGCATCCACTGATCCCAATCCTGGAAGCTGTGGCATTCTTGGAGCAGAAGGAAAAAACCTTGATGTACGATCTTCATAGGTAAATATTCCATCTTCACAGCCATCCTGAACCAGTTTTCAAACAGATGACTAATTGAGATGAGGACATATAGGTCTTATTTTGATACCAGTAGTTTCCTCACGTCAAGATACAAACAAAGAACTACATAGACATTACTGAAAATTTTCAAATCAAGGCAGTTAAAGAAAAAAACTATAACATTAGAGAAATAGAATCAGGAACCAGTTACATATTAATATTTACGTATCCAAAGATTGGTATCCATGCAGTCCTATACATCTAAGATTTTCATATTGACATAAATCAATTTGAACCAAATTACAATGAATTAAGCAATGAGCCCCCATAAGCATATAAATTCACACCACAAATCATAGTAAAATTATAACAAAGTATCCAGCAAAAAAAAAATTGTAACAAAGTATTTGCTGCAGCAAAGAATACAGAATCCAGAGTCCATGCACAGTTCCAAATGAAAAGTGGATCTAAGCAGGACCAAGAGAAGAGCAAGAGAGAGTTAGATGATATAATTCTTTAGAATACCAAAGAAAAAAATCAGAATATAGAATAATTGAAGAAAATATCTCCCAATCACTACAGATGAGGACACGTGTTTATAGAGTAAGGAACATTTCATCCTTCTGAAAAGATACTAGCAAGAATGCACACGCATAATGCGTGTAAATACATATTAGATAAGATAAAATAAAATAAATTCAAATAATGTATTGAACAAAGGTTCCCTTGAAGGCTATAGTTGCAATACATTCTTTCATAATCATAATGCCTATAAATTATACACACAAACTCTGTATTAATCTAAATACACTCATAGTAGACAACTATGACTACAAATCTAATAAGCTAAATATTATGTCATAGGTTGGCAAAGACATTGGTGTTAAAGGACTTTGTGTTGTAGTGCACGCTATTCACCTCTAAGACCAATTTGGTGGTAGATCTCATTTGATAGAGCTCTTCGGGAGTTTTCCAAGGGCGTCAAAAAGTACACGAATCCAAACATGTATAATATGAGCAAAAATGAAATTATCGAGAAGCGTGTTGTATACATGGGGCCCACAAAAAAATTCGAGGAAACATAGTCATATGAGGTCTCATTTGATAGAACTTGCTGAGAGTTTTCTAACGATACCAAGAACATGCTAATTTGAATTAAGGAGTGCAAGATATAACATTACAAAGTTAAAATCAGCAATTCTAAAAAAAAGGTCCTTGCCATATTAGCCCTTAGTATTACATTGACATATGGCAAGACATTTAAAAGAATCAAAGTAAATAACTTTACTATAATATCCACAAATCACATACCAATTCAAACTTTTATTAAAAAACATAAGGATATAAAAATGGATGAAATAAGAATTAAGTGTAAAAATACGAGTAAAATAGTCCAAAAATAAAAACTCTATAGTCACCCAATTTTCTTAAAATAATAGTATGATTTCCAATCCCAACTGACCTCTCTTTGTAGCATGTCTTCCTCCCAATTAAGACAAACCACAGCTGCACTGTGCGATTTTGTGTTCCTCAACAGCTTGCCATTCTGATCAACAACAATAAGTTTAGAGCAATCTATAAGCAAATAGGAAACTAATTGAATCAATAATCACATAAAAAGGCAAAAAGTTTGTAAGGCAAAGCGACAAGATTAATTCAGGCAGATATATCAAAACAGTAATAGTAACAAGTGATGCACTGAAATTGATCTGAACAAAAAAGAGAGAAGTTTCTATCCTCCTTTCTTCTAGCTCAGAAAATGATTATACACCTTTACAGCTACAAGCACTTATCACAATGACAATTGATGTGACTACTGCTGATAATCTGAACCTAAAGGGTTAGAAATGCACATTCTACTGTTAGAATTGATGCATCAACTACGCGAAGACCTATCTAAAGGTATATCACTGCAGCCGGCCAAAAGATGTTAAAACAATTAATATTAGGAGTTACACACTTCAACATCGTGAAGTGAAATGGTTCCATCTTCAAGTCCAACAGCTATTGCTTTTCCATCAGGCCTCCAACACAGAGATGTTATGCATCTTCCTGAAGAAGACCGAGGATCAGTAAGCATGTCCAGAACATATAAATGCAGCTAAAAAGTTGATGTAAATGTTAAAAATAATGAAAATTACAAATTTAATGTCCACTATCCAATGCTACAAATTCAATCATCAGTAGTTAACATGTCTCAGCATAAATTGGAATGCCAAATACAATTACTCTGCAAAAAATTAAAGTGAGATAAGGGATAATTCTTTTGTAAAGAAGAAAACTTTCCATATGCCTAACATGTCCAACTAAAGACAAGTGATGTTAGACCCAATGCCCAGATATTGGATATAAAGGGTGCGTGTGAATTATGCAATTGGTACACTGGAAGAACTTAACACTTTGATTCCACCTATCTAAGCCAGAGAATGTTCCTCTGTATATATTAATAAATCACAGAATGTAGCTAGCGCTGATAGTTTAGATTGTGTGTGTAACGGGCTACTGCAAACAAGTCTATGAAAACATTCAAGTTGCCGAAGCACAATCTAGTGTCACATGATTCAGGCTCCCTCGGAAGTTAGTCAGGTACAAAACAAGATTGTTTTCCTCGTTACTTAAAAGTAAGGGAGGGGGCTGTTAGCATGTAATCACTTTGATGAGCTCAAGATTTACAGATATACATTAACGATTTGCGTAACTGATCAGTAACGAACGATCACGTATAAAGGGGAAACAGTGCAGCAAAAGAAAACAGAATTACCGGGAGAGACCGTCCATAACCTCTGCCAATTGAAACGGTGAAGCAGAATCTTCGAGTCCTCCGTAACCATGGCCAGCAAATCCTTCTCCGGATTCCATTCCGCTATTTTCACCTGTACAACACAAATTACAGAACAATCGCAGGTAACACAAAAACAGAGATATTCAGTGAGGGTTTAGGGAGAGGATGCACAAACGAGGCGGAGAGAGAAAGAAGAAAGTGGAAGGAACCTGAGAAGCGATTGGCTTGTCGAATTGGAGCTGGAAAGGGATGGTAGTAGCTTCAACCTCGTCGATGTCCATGGCGGGATTTCGAAATATGGATGAGGCGGCAAGGGGTGAGCAACAACCCAACGGGGAGGCGGGGTGCTCCAAGCCCAAGGTTTTCGCGTCAAAACGGTGTGGAAAGGCAGGCCCACGTGGATGGGACTAGTGCTGACAAACGGTACGTTCTATAGTTTTAGTGGTACCGTTATACCGTTTTATTTTGATACCGTTAAAAAATTAAATGATTGCTAAACTTATTTGATAAGTAAATAAGATCATAATTTTAACCTATTATTATCAAAATATAAGATAATAAAAAAAGTTATTTTATACTCGTTTATCCATTAATTATTTGTCATAATTAATATATATATATATATATATTATACTTATTAGTTTTAAGTGGTTTAATTTTAAAAAAAAATAATTTATGATTTTTTATAATAATTTTCATATCATGATTTACCACGGTAATTTACTCAACATAATATATTATTTAAATATTAAATATTTATTAAATTAAGTTTACTACTTATAACCATTAATTATAGTTGTTACACGCTAATACTTAGAAGATGGTTTGCTCATTTTAACATTTCATATCTAATTGTATTTTTATAAAAAAATATTCATCTCTAATTTATATTTTATATTATCTTAAATTCACTTCGCTTTGATGTTTCTTATTTAGTTGTTTTGTTTAATTTCTGTAGTTTTATTAGGTCAAGGTTCATCAATCATATGTAATAGAATTTTAATTAACTACACATATACTTTGTACAAAATATTTTTGTAGTTCTTGAGTTAATTTAGATTTTGTTTTGATAACCCAAACATATAAATATTTTTTTATTTTTGATAATTAAACTTATGGAGTGTTTATTTGTGCAAATAAATAATTAGTGGGTTTTGAGTAGGATTGTTGAGCAAGCTCTATTTTGATTGAGGCTAGACTCGAGTTAACTTAAATCAAAGCCCAAACTTAGGCCAATAAAACTAAATTCTTACTTGGCCTATCTCAAATTAGCTTAGTTTGAGTATTAGCTAACTTAACTTTAAATGAGTAATGTAAGCGGTTTATTTTAAGCTTTGGTATATGTTGGTTGGAATCATGATTATATTACAAATCATGTTTGTATATAAGATTACAAATTTTGGAATAATGATTTACTTATTGAAATAGGTTGGAATCAACAAGTTTTAAATGACTAAACAAGTTTAAGTGGAATTTTAAAAAGGTTTAAGTAAAAAAAAATCTAAAATATGGGGGGCCATTTAAAATTTTTTAGGTGATATCATCCCGTCAACCTGAGTTGACCCAACCCAGCAACTAATTTGGGTTAGGGTCTAGGCTGGGTTTTTAAACATTGCTTCAAAGAGATGCTGATGGATGATGTACATCATTGTATGTGGTCTTATTATTGCTTACAAGATACTTAGTTGTGAGAAGACAATTGTTATTCTTCCCACATTTAGGATTCTTCTAAAATATGTAGTGGATAGATGTTTTAGAGTTGGACTTATATGATATGAAATAATTATTAGAAAATAAGTAGTTTTATTAGGTATATGCCTAATATGTGTATCCATGTTGTGCCCCATTTGGGCACAATTGGTACCTCACACAAACACGCAAGAAAGGGGAAGGAAGGAAGAAGAAAGGGGAGAAGAACTGCGTTATCTATTGCATAACCAAAACAAGGGAGGAGAGGGACGACCTATATAGGGAGTCGTGCCTTATCCTTGGGAGTCACGTGAGCTAGTGGGCCCGACTAATCCGTGGGGGCACTAGCTGGTCTAATACAAATAAATATCATGTTACCTACTTATTACATAAGCAAATACAAAATAAAGTAACTTACTTCGATCAATGAAGAGGTAAATAGAGCGGAAAGAAAGCCCAGGTGAATGTACATAATAGTCCATTTATATTTCATGTTTAATCCTTATAATTCATTTGTAACAACTATAAACAACCGTAGTAATGATATTAGTTTTTTACCTTAGTAATATATGATTAAGTGAATAAAAAAATTTATTTTAGTCATTTTTAGCATATTTTTAAAAACTATAATGGATAATGATTATTTGATTAACTGACATATTATTAATGGAAGAAATATTTATGGAAGTACATATACTGTTTACTTTAATTGAATAGTTATGGATAAAGATTTGGAAAATAATTATAGTAATAAAATAGGTTATACTGTAACCGTATTATTCCAATGGATACCCTAGATGGGATGAACCCAATATGCATGACTCATTTTTTGCTAGAAGAGTATTTTTGACATGAACAATTCCAACCAATTCCATGCCTCCCCCCGAACAACGGAGCCAACCCATCGCGGCAAGATCCGTGGACAATGAATATGTTCATTTAATCCAGTGCTACTCATCAAAGCTTACTACTTTCTACTTATCCCAATAAGTCTCCAAATGGCAAATGCAAGACAATGTTAACAACATTCTTAGATTCACATTGCATTATGTTATTATGAATTTCTAGTACCTTTTACTTTCATATATTTGTGTGATGTTGTAACACCCCGACCCGCACCACCTGACCCGGACCGGGGTTTAGATCAGAAAACACAATCGGAATTCGTCATAAATAAGCAAAAAAATTAAAATCGACTGACCAGGAGCTGCAGACTCTGAGTGCGAGAGTTGTAACGTTCATATGCGCACTACGGAGCTTTAACGTTCCATTGTGCGCAGATCAGAATAAACCTAATTTTATAACTAATTTGGATCGGGCCAACGTTATTTTATCGTTGGTTGCCTACGTACATATTGGATACTATCTCTGACGTTATTCCAATACGATCAGATCCAAACGTAGTTCTGCCTAATGGCTAATACATTTACCAACATCAGAAAAATCATATACAATAAGATACGTATACGTTATATCTGAATGATTCATTCGGAATCCAACGGAAATCTTATCAGTCATGAAAGCCAATAAATCAGAAAACACACATCTCATGTAGGTGAGAATAATACTAACAAAACACACATCCCACTCTATCATAGAGCGGAGCAGAACACACTACAGAACCTGTTGGATCATATCAGATCATATCAGCTCATATCAGATTTTATCCGACCATACTGGTCATATCAGATCAGAGTATGTCACGTTATACCAGAGAGCATTTCAGATCACAACAGAATAAATCAAGATGTGCAGTCATATAAAGCATATTAAACTAGAAAGTTAGGAAAGCGTACTCCCTTCCAATTCCGGAAGTGGTGATGTTTGGAGTTGCTCGTTTCCTTAGAGCGTCTGCCCTTTCTGATCCGGAGACTGCGGCCAGAACCTACTATAACCTCGGAATACTTTACCCTTCTTGCGTCCGTAGATGAAAAACAGAACCTCCCCTTACCCGGAGACACTTTATCCTCACAGCGCCCGTAGGCAGCGGACAGAACTTCCCCTTGTCCGAAGACACTTTTCCCTTCCCGTGCCCGTAGGCAACTGACATAACCTCCCCTTACCCTTGGGATGTTTCTCTCACATAACATTGATAATTCGAGGAGTAGATGCTTCCATTGCATTGCTCACCCTCGAATTAGCTAGGAAGGCCTCTTGAATGACTCTATTCGAACTTAAAATGAGTAAGAAACGAAGGACAAAAAATGAGAAAACGTGGGAGAATTCCCCTTACCCGGAGATATTTTACCCTTTTCGTGCCCGTAGGCGGCAGACATAACCTCCCCTTGGCCCGTGACGTTTCCCCTATATAGGGTTGCTAACTCGAAGAATTGACGCTTCCATTGCGTAGAACACCCTCGATTTAGCTAGGAACGCATTTTGAACGGAAGAAAACGGACGCAGAATGACTCCAGAAACTCTTCCAGAATAATGAACGAAATGAGCTATTTATAGAAAACTGGCGTGCGAGCGTACAGAAGAAGAGGAAAGACGCGCACACGCGCTTGCGCCATGTGGCACGTTCTAAATGGACAACAAACGAAGTTGGTGCGCGCGGCGCACGCGTCACGCACGCCACATCGCGTCCCGCGCGTCACGCGGTCAGCCGCGCGATTGTGCGGGACCCGCGTTGCGCGGATGGCCGCTATTGCGCGCCATCACGCGGCGTGCGGCTCAGGCGCAGTTCGGCTCCGGCTCGGCTCGACTCGGCTGATGACGTCAGCTATTCTGTCTTTTTCTGAATATTTTATTATTATTTCAATTAAACACAATTCAAACTTCAAAACGCGATAACTTTTTATCCCAAAGTCGGAATCGTACGTTCTTAGTACCGATGGACTCGTATTGACGAGCCCTTCAAAATTAGACCCCATATGGGTAGGTTATCTCACACTTTTAAAGTGGGTCCCGCCTATATGGCACGCTTCCCGAAGTCATAACTTTCGTTCCGGACTTCCGTTTTGAGTGTTCTTGGGTGCGTTGTGTTCGTTACTTCAAGCTCTACCCAGATACAGGGATTTCTCTTAATGAAATCCCGTAACCCTGATATCAAATTACCAAATTACCCTTAACCCCTCGGGTTAAGTATAACTGGAAGACAGGTCGTTACAGATGTAATAAGAGAGATTTAACTCTAGTTTAACTATTTAATGTTTCATAATATTTAATGATGTATTATCTTCAATGGTATGGGTTTACCTCATGGTAACCATACCCATGTCTAAGTGTAATGTTTGTCCTGACATAAACACTAATTAGAAATCAATTAAAATTAATGTTAAAAATAATAAAATTATATGTAGATTACTTAGGGTAATATAGAAAATAAAAAAAATCTATTGTACCTCTTCCCTACTATTAACAGAAAAAAATATATGTAGATGACTAATAAAAATCTTTTGTACTTCTTTCCTATTTTTAATACTAGCAAGAAATATGATATAACGAGATTACGTAGATATGTAATATTACAAAAGGACACACACAAACACACTCTTTCTCTCTCTCTTACACACATATATATAATTTTATTTTAACTAATTATTTTATTTTTAAAAAAGAGTTGGTGGGACCATATATTTTATGTATTTCCTTTACTACCCTTAACTCTTTATATCATTTATATTTATTTCTTATCGCATTTATAAATGATATAAAGAGTTAAGGGTAGCAAAAAAAAATGGTCCCACTAACTTGCTTTTAATAATAAAATAATTAGTTAAAATAAAATAAAAATTTAACCGTATTTAATTAAGATTTAAGAATAAATTAAATGTGTGAGGGTGATTTGGGTAAGAAAGTTGGGACTATGCTTAGACCGAAAAAATACTTGGATGGTTTTGAATGTTCTTATGCCGGATTCAAAATGGGATTCAAATTAGAGGAGGTTGAAATAGATTGTGTCTATATGGAGCATATTTATATCTAAAATCAAAAATTAAAAATGTCGTTGTCCTTGATTTAAAACCAAACGACAAACGGATCTGGACGAGGCGCGACCGGGCGATGGCGAACATCTGAAGGAAAGCCTCTGAACGGAGAATGGCCACGTGTCTGTGAAGGGGAACAGAAAATGCTGAAGAGCTTGCGGCTCTGCTTTCGGCTTTCCCGCTTTTGAAGCAGCCAACACCGACCAGCCCTCACCCCCTTTCTTCTTCTTCTTCTTCTTCTTCTTCTGCAAACTCAGAACACTCGATTGGATTTGGATTTGGATTTTGGATTTGGTGACTGAAGACGCAGCCCTTTCTTCTTCGCCTTTCTCAGTAAGATCACCAACCCTAGTGTTATTTTTCCCAGGGTGATGGAAGAGAAGCTGCTCCAGAGGCTGGAGGCGGCGGTCTCCCGCCTCGAAGCTCTCTCCCTCGGTTCAGGGACTGCGCATGGGGCGGGCGTTCCCCCCGACGAGTCTCCATCGGATCCCTGGATTGCCGCCTACGACGATCTGGTCCACAATTTCCTCGGGAGGCTGTTGGCTGCTGGGGACAAGATCGGTGGGAAGGTTCTCGAGGCGACCAAGATCCTCGAAGAGGCCTTCTCTGTGCAAAAGGACCTCCTATTGAAAATTATGCATTCCCTGGTCGGACTCCCCCTCTCTCTCATTCTTCTATTGTAGCTAATTGCATTTTTTCGACAATGTCATCCTTCAACTGGAGATAGCTAGTGCGCTCTGTGTTGCATCCTTGTCAATATTTGATACGTAAATGCTTGGATCCATTGACACAGACGGATACTGAATGATCTAGATGTTGGGGCATAAAACAGAAAGATGGTTGATTTAGTAATCTTCGTTTTTGCTGTTGCATTACTCACTGTAAGAGCGTAGAAACAGATCTGGGCTGCAGGGCAGTTTGTGCATCGCCCTAGCTCTTGGTAATGTAAATTGTTGTCAGAGTTTGGTAAAGATGTCGAGGAAGTCATTTTCGTCTGAATAATGAGTATAGTGGTAGAAAGTTGTACAAATAATGGTACGGGATGATGCTGAGCTTTTCTACTCTCTCCATATTCTAGATCCAGTTTCCTTACACGATCAACTTTTATCACATTTTCACAAAATATTTCAAGAATATTGACGATTTGACTTGAAATTTTAGAGAATATGGTTGACTTGGTAGGTTGCGGATATGACCGGTCAAATATTGATACATGACCTTCTAATGTGAATCAAAATTGGTATATATTTCAAAAGTTGGACCTTTACAGGTCCATAATCTTGAAGAAAATGATGGAAAATAACTCAGAACGAGTTGTTGGAAAATTTATTCAGGCAAAATGAGCAAGGACATTGCAATATAGTAGCCTTGATTTATGCATTACCATCTGTGTTCCCAAATGACTGGCTAGACGATTGCCCTTTGAAGCTTGTAGTAACTGTGGAAATTAAAAATGATCATAATTTCCTCATTTGATTATCTGCAAAATATGACGTTTTCAAGATTGTTCCTTTAAGTTGTTTTGATGAACATGAGAAACCATGCTGGGACACTTGCTATGATCCTGTCACTATTGTACCTGATGTCTTTCAAACGCTTGTTTTGAGGTCTTATAATCCCGTTCACATTTTTTCTTCAAAAGGCAAAATAGTATAAAAAACAAAGAATTGTAAGAGGGGAAAAAAAGGACAAAGAATCTCATGTTTCTAAATTTGGGTTGTCAAGTAGATTGATTATATCTCCTTTCAAAATAAGGTATTGCTATTCTGTTTTAGTCTGTCTGTTTAGCTGATCTATGCTGCTCCGCAGAAACCTGATCTTGCAGGCCTGCAAGAATTTCTAAAACCGCTGAATGAAGTAATTTTGAAAGCAAATGCTCTGACAGAAGGAAGGAGAACTGAGTTTTTTAATCATTTCAAGGCTGCTGCAGATAGTCTCACAGCTTTGATTTGGCTTGCATACTTAGGAAAAGATTGTGGTAAGCAGTATAACTGGATTGAATCTTATTTTGTTAGACAAGAGTCAACCTAGTTCATTAATATGTAACACCTTCCTTTTCTCCTTTGTAAGGCATGAGTCTCCCAACTGCACATGTGGAAGAAAGTTGGCAAATGGCTGAATTCTATAACAACAAGGTTTGTGGGTCTTGATATCACTTTCACTTCTGTTTCCTCCTTGTGCATAGTCATCTCTTTAATCTGAACAACTTTATGTTAGACAGAGAAAAATAGTTTGTGGCTTGCATTTTTCTATGAAATTTCCATGTTTTTTTATGTCAATTCTTCTTGCTTGATCCTACCAGATAAACACAATGATATCAATTTGGTAATAAAATTATTTTTGGCTATTGTCTTTTGTTCTTTGACTCATGATATGCCCGATATACATTCTTCACAACTTGGATTGTAATTATTTTGAACTGCGTCTAGCATTTGCATTGCTGTAATGCCTGGCTGACCACCGAAGACGAAATATTCATTTTGTCTGACCGCGTGCTCGGTTATACAAAGGCACCTGCAGAATGCAGAAACCAAATAGTAAAAGACCATATTAAAATCTAATAATATGAGCAAAAAAACCTGGTTTAAACCAATTTACATGGACTTTAAATAAATTGCTTTCAAAGAAAATTTATTGTATCAAACCATAGTCTTTAGTTTGAAAATGAATCAATTCTATTAGTTAAAAACCTTTTAAAACAAAAATTTTCAGCATAAACTTTTCAAAACAATTAAAGCTACCAGTAGTAAATATTAACACAGTACGTTACAACCCAATAACAAATAATTAATTTATGCCTAGCTTAAAAATGCATTTTTGTTTTTTGTTTTTGTAAAACATGCTTTAAAATCATCTTTTTAAGTTACTTTACCATGATCACGATTGAAACCATGATTTATGAAAGCAATTTGCCAAAAAAAAAAAGTTGAAATCGTCCTAGCATATTTCTGGAATTTAAACGGGTTACATACTTGATTTCGGTTGAAAATTATTTGGTTGATGATGATGCTCACTCCCTATCCTCTGTGATGGTTTTTTCATGCCCTAGGTGTCTAATCAGGGCTCCCAAGTCTTAAGACGACAATGAAAGAACCAGGGCCATGAACCCCTTGAAATAGACTTTTTGGTGAGAGGCAAGTCAATATTCAGGTTCGTTGACTGCCAGTCACTTGACTCGTTGACCACCCTTGGGTTGGTCTATATGGTGTGGCCCACTATGGGTCATTGAGTTTATCTAAGTCTAATTTTCTGATTTCCAAGGCCCAATGACCTAATTTAATGACTTCAATGATAATTAACATTATAAACCTTACAATCAAACATTGAAAATTTTCATTGCTCAAGCAAGCATCAGTATTTTAAACCATGGATCGATGTGGCAGGTCGAATTGGGTCCAACCTGGACCCTTTTTGTTTTCTGCATGAGTCCATCTGTGTCTGTGATAACTTAGGATCCATGACCCGGACGATTGGAGCACAGATCGAGCGGGCTCAAGTCAACTGGGTTGCATGATAGGGGGGGGGGGTGCAAAGTGGGTAGGGTTAGGAGCTTAGTCTTTTTGTGTTGACGTCTTGACCCACCTGCCAACAAAGTGGATCAGTGACCGGGTCAATATTTGAAACACTGGTGAGCACATAAAATATGAAATTCCTAAACTACCCATGGATTTCTGAGTTATCAAGAGATGTCACACTGTTTTTCTTTTCTATAACTTCCACGCTATACAATCTACCTCCCGGCTGTAACGAAGCTTACTTTAATCCAGATTCTTGTGGAGTACAAAAATAAGAACCCAGATCATGTAGAGTGGGCAAAAGCTTTGAAAGAAGTTTATCTGCCTGGTTTGAGGGGTTTTGTAAAGAGTTTTTATCCTCTTGGCCCTGCCTGGAATGCTGCTGGTGGATCAAGTGTGCCCACGCCTACCACATCAAAAGCTCCAATGTCTGCACCCCCTCCTCCGCCCCCTCCATCAGCTCCTCTTTTCAGTGCCGACGCTTCACCACCTCGTCCAAAAGAGGGAATGGCAGCTGTATTTCAAGAAATTAGTTCAGGAAAACCTGTGACAGCAGGTAAAGGTGAACTAAGATAATTTTCTTGTGTTTTTCTCCTTTTGGAAATATCTAAGTTTGTGGTTATATTTTACGTTTTCAGGGTTAAGAAGGGTAACTGATGATATGAAAACAAAGAACCGGGGTGATAGAACTGGTGTGGTTGGTGGAAGCGAAAGAGAGCCTCGTATGGGTTCATTCTCTTTTTCTAAGGCAGGGCCGCCAAAGCTGGAGCTCCAAATGGGTCGCAAGTAAGCAAATATTTTTTTATAAGCAAGTAAGCAAATATAGGTCATTGCTTTGAAGTTTTTAAAATAAATTGGTGTCTTCAGGAATTTTGTAAAATTTTAGTTAGCTTATATAGTATGGTAGGCCGTGAAGCAACACTGAATTTACTTTTCATCAGATGGGCAGTTGAGAATCAAATTGGGAGAAAGGAGTTGGTCATTGATGATTGTGATTCAAAACAGTCTGTATATGTTTTTGGATGCAAAGATTCTGTTTTACATGTCAAAGGTAACTTCAACTTACATGATCATTTTGAAACTTTTTGAAATACTCTATTAGATATATCCCATTGTCATTTGACTTGTGGATTGAAATAAAACTGTCCTTGTGATTTGATTGTATAGGTAAAGTGAACAACATAACCATTGATAAATGTACTAAAATGGGTGTCGTATTCATGGTAAGGATTGTTGCTTTCTGCTGCTCATAGTCTATGGTTTGGGTGGATCAATCTTATGCAATATGATTCATATGCATGTGTTTTGTTTGAATTGAACAGGATGTTGTTGCAGCCTGTGAGATTGTAAATTGCAGTGGGGTTGAAGTACAGTGCCAGGTACGGGGTTTTCTTCCTTTACATGAAATAAATATCTGAGAATAGATTGAGGGGAAGTGGGCAGTATTTTCATCTGTCCTTAGTGGCCAATATTGTGTACTACTGTTTTTCAGGGTTCTGCACCAACAATTTCAGTGGATAATACATCAGGATGCCAATTATATCTCAGCAAAGACTCTCTGGGGGCTTCTATAACAACAGCTAAATCAAGTGAAATTAATGTTTTAGTGCCGGGTGCAGGACCAGATGATGATTGGGTATGGAATCTTGATGACTTCATTGAACTTCTTTTTATATTTTTGATCAATATCATCAACTTAAATAATTTCTTTTCTAAACCAAACTATTGCAAGGCAGACTTACGGTACAATATGCAAGTAAAGTTGTTAAGCATCTATTACAGAGTCCGGACCATTGAATTGGCAGTTCTGATGCCAAAAATAGGTTTACAGAGGAACATACTTTGTTGTGCATTTGTTTTTTATAAAGCTCAAGTGTCAGCTTCAAGTAAGACAGGACATGTCTTGCACCAACGCTGGATTTTTCCTACAGTCAATAATTGCCAAAATTTAAAAGGAAAAGCTCAAATTGATAAATTTGGTCAATGTTTAGCTGTATTTTGAAAGCAGATGGTTTGGAAACTAGCTATTTATAGTTCAATTTTTTCAAGTGGAAAGATCATCAATTATTATATTAATAAAAGAAATTAAAGGTCATATGGGTACGGCATATTAACATTCATTATTACATAACATATAGAACAACAACTTGGTTTAAGGTGAATCTAAATCATCAAAGCAATGTTCAGCTGATGCATCTATGTTATACTTGATTTTTTTCCCATCCTGCTGAGTTGTATCCGTCGATCAATCAACTGTCTTTTGACCATTTTAAACTGGCTCAAGTGCTGAACATTGATCAATAGCACTCTTGTGCAAAATTTTGGTAATATAGAAAACTTTTCACTTGTAGAAAATGGCTGTGGCACTCAGCCACTACAGCCATTGCCTTGTCAAGAAGTCAATTTTGTCCCATTACATGGGCTGGCTCATGTGGAAAATTGTGAATTATGGCAGGTGGAGCATGCATTGCCACAGCAGTTTGTTCACATATTTAAGGATGGACAGTTTGTCACTACTCCTGTTTCTCACTCTGGCGGGTGATTTTGACTTCTTGAGGAAATTGAGGATCCATTTCAGCGTTGCCTTGTTATATACATATTTGTATGGTATAGTGTGTAGAGAGCAACAGTGTCATTAATTTTGTGCTTGGTCTTACCTGAGTTTTTCTTCCTTTTATAATCCAGCGAGAATTATGCAAGTTGTGTTTTTTGGTTTTGCTTAATTGTTATTTTTTAATTGTTTATTTTGTTTGTCTTCGGACTTTGTTGTTTTAACAGAACTTGTAGAATTGTTTTCTATGTGCCCCTGAAGTGGTCAATTTTTAGGTCTTTATTATTTTTAGTTTTATTGGAGTTTTTTTGCTAGGTGTATGTATACCGTGTTTAGCTGCAAGTTTTATTGTTTGATTTTAGATTTTGCAGAATAGGTCAGGGGCTAGCTAAGAAATAGCTAAGCATCTCAAAAAATGAAACATCAATGGATTAAAATAATTGTAATGTCTCTAGCGTAGAATGATCTTACGAAATCCTAGAACTGTCTGTATATGGGAAGCAAAACATATTGAATATTAGTATTATTTCTAAAGGTGCATTAGGACTGACCAAGGCATATTTGGATACTTTCAACTCATGTAACCATACATTATTAGGTTTGTCCGCGGAATTTTTTTTACTGTAACCATACATTGTTTTAAAAATTTGATTGTAAGATACAAAATGATAGAACCAATAGACTTGAAGCCTAAGTTATAGATATGAATGATACATTTTTAAATCTAAATTTTAGCCTTAGCAATGGCCAGTTTGATGTTTCGTAATACAGTAGATGCTGGGTGGATTAGCGGACCACGAAGGGTGGATTAGCGGACTACAAAGTGGATAATGTTATGTCCCAGCGAATGTGCACTTTTGTCTTCTCTAGCAATCCTAGTGAGGTCAACATTATTAGGTTTGTGGTGTGGATGTACTCTTTCCTTTCCATGTTAATATCCCATATTAATAGATCTATTTGGAAAAAAAGATGTGGCCCATATTAATAGATTCATGCGACTGATTAGGTACTTAAAAAGTGTTTCAAAAAGTATTTTCTATTCTCTTAATTGTAGTCCTCACTATTTAAAATTGTAGAGCTATTAATATGGGATGGAAGGAGTATCATCTCCAGATGAGTAAATCTTATTAAAGGTTCTTTTTGTTTCATATTAATAGTTATATTTGAAAAAATAATAATTTTTATTAAATGGTAAAACTCATAAAAAGGAAAATAAATTTATGATATTTTTTGAAGTACTTAATTATTTAAATTTAACAAAATTGAGTTATTAATATAGAATAATTTTTTTTACTAAATAGAGTTATTAATATAGGAAGGAGAGGATATTATTTATGGATGAGTGATGGTGAGAACCCTGATTATGAATTTTTTTAGGCCACGTAATTAGTGGATGAAGCTCTACCTGCCATTTGATCATGGGAGATTGATAGCACAGCCATTAGTGCATGCTCTTCATGCAAAAAGACAATTCATGTATCAGACTATTCATTAATGGGTGTACTATCGTCTCCTATTAGCCCTGCACCATGTTCTTTGAAATTGGGGGGTTAACTTGTCTCAAGCAAGGTGGACAAGCCAAGGCATACTTATGACAGGTAGCAAGGGTGTTGGTATGGTTTTTGGGATTAAATACCTTATAGAATTAGAAACTTGGTGCAACAATGTTGGACGCACCGTGTGCAACAAAGGCATGCAACTGGGTGGCAAAGACACACGTGTAGCAAAAGTACACAATATATTTAGAAGTTGCGCACATGTGTAGGAGTTGTTCTCAATGTGTACAAGAGATGCACACAATGTTGGTATCATGTGTATGCAATATTGCACAAAGCATGCAAGAAACTTCGCTAACATCTTGACGTTAATAGGCTCAAAGGTAATTTTATCTAAACTTCAAACTAGGGTGTTTTAAATGTTGTAGGATTGTTTTAAGGCTAAAGGATGACTTTGGAAAAGTTAGGGTTGACTACGCATGTACAACCAATTTGGTTGCTAAAGAAAAATATAATTTTTTTAATGCTATATAGAACTGACCAACGATACTAATTTATGAGTCGGGTCTCACAATGTGATGATACACACCTTAGTCATATGTCTAGTGTGTGTGTGTGATGGATATATATCTCAAATGAATTTGTGTCACGATGGTTTATATGGGGTTGGTATGATTACCTCCACTGGCCTTGGATGCCATGGCTTATACTTGCTCACTTGAATTGTGAACAAAATGAACCAAAATAGGCTTGAGCCCATACCTTGGTCCAACATCCTTGAGGTGGTGGGTTTGTGTTAGACAATAAAAAATGAGGCTACATGAGGTCTATTTTTGTTATCAAATAAAAACATGACACCTTTGGATGTATGAATTTAGTGTGCATATATACTTATCAGTGACATCTGGGGTGAAAGGAGGATGGAGACATCACTTGGGGGAGGGCAGAGAGACATCACACGGGAAAAGGGGGGTACCAATGCGGCTTAAAGGCTCCTGAAGCTTCTTAACGCTCATCCAAAATCTGAAATCTCCTTGGGCCAACATTTGGATTTGTGGTGGCCCTGCTAGTGCAAAACATAGAGGTTGTCTCTAAGAGGTTTGGTCAAATGTTGACTAACCAAATCTTAAATCTCCCCACTAAAGGGTAGGAGGCTAAAACAAGAGGGAATCAAAATATAGGACATTGCGGAGACAAGTATGTATACCCCCTTCAGTAGATATGGATGACCCACACGGTTGAGGGCCTTGGCCCCAATCTACATAAAAGATAGACTGGAGCCATATCTAAAGTTAGGGCCAATCACCATATAAGTAGTGAAATGTTTTTTATGCTCCTAACTAACAATGAACCTAACATAAGCCGCGCAAGGGAGCCCTTTAACCATGAGATTGATGATACACATTAGTATAAGTAACACTGACGCTAACATATGCTAGAGTATGCACCATCGATCTTAAATATTAATAGTTCTCATGTGTAGCACGCTATGCTCATTGTTAGTTAGAAACATAAAAAACTCTTCCTAGAGTAGTTGACCTCTACTTAAGCTAACGTAGGAAAAGGTAAGAGGCATCATATCCAAGACGAAGGCCAATGAGCACATTCCAAAAGAAACAGTCTATTATTAATTTACTTAGCTGTGTGCTCACTTGTCTTCTAACTTTTGGAGACTTTGATCACAAGCCATTGTGTAAAAAAATAAAATGATTAAGGGAATCTTTTCATTAAAAACTTCCCTATGTTGAGCAAAAAGCATAATTAATAAAAAATTATATTATATATTTACATTGTTTTCATATTTTTCTATAATATTCTTAAATACAAATTTGAATTGGTATGTGATATCAGGGTATTTAGTAAAATTGTTGAACTTTGTAAGAATATATCTTACTTTCAAAGTCGGATTCGCGTATTCTTAATATCATTGAAAGGCGCTCATTGAGGGAAGTGCTTTTCATGCTCTCCAATGACTATGAGCCTAACATAAGCCGTGCATAGAGCCCTTATTATTTAAAATTGATGACACATGTTAATGTCAGTATTATTTATGCTAATGTACGCTAGCATGTACACCGTCAATCTCATGGATGAAGTGTCAAACCCCCAAATTTTAAAATATTTTTTATGGATAACATTTATTTCCATTGTGACAAAACAAATTTGAAAACCATAACCCATCTCCTTCTATATGAAAAACTAAATTAAATTATTAAACCAAACTCATTAAAATAATGAATTAGGGGCATAAGAATAAGTACATTTTACAAATCCATTGTTGTGATAATCAAACTTACTTAATAATTTACATGTTTAATAGATTAAAATATTCATATAATCCATAACTACATAATTGTTGATCATATCACACTAATAAAATTAAAATGACATGGTCTTGTGCCCAATCAAACCTAACAGAAAGAATGCCTCAACAGGCTAGAAGAAAAATTAAGCTATATCTATGACCTTCTCATTACCTCTTATCTCGACCTGGAAACCTGCACCACAAAGGGTGCCGAATACACAAACATACTTCGTGGGATAACAATCTAAACAAAAACAAAGTTTAGATTAACATATTAAGAAATGCTTGTTGGTAAATCCTCAAAGGAATATACAAAATCCCATTCAAACATACCTTATATTAGCAAGTAATTATTTCCCATAGGGCAATTCATTTCAAGACACAATGACCTCATCTAGGAGCTCTACTATGCTACATATTAGGCCATCATAATATGACATTAGTTCTTCCCCCAGCCTAAAACTTGGTCAGGACTCTCTTAAGAGTGTTTAGGTCCAATGATATTTTTCATAATTTTTTTCAATAAGTGAAAGTATCTGAATCGGACCTGGTTCAATACTTCCTCCCCTACCGGGAATTAAATCCCCGGTCTTGTAGTCGTCTTCCTCGCAGAGATGATTGCTGAATCTTGGTAGCTGTTATACTTCATGTTCAGCAACCTGGAACCTGACCATCGGTTGAAGGGGGGCTTCCACACTGTTTTTTCTCGGTGGATCCCTGGCTCATTGTGCCACTGGATTGTGGTACACATGTTCGATCCATGGGCCTGATTCCCTTGCACAAAGGGTGCTAGGGTGTAGTGGCGACCATGGCTAGTTGTAGTGCTTGGCCTTGCTGGGTCTTCGTCGAGCGGCAATCGTGGTGGCCTTGGCCCCGTCACTGGCCAGTGGCAGCCCTAGTGTTAAATGATCAAGCCGTTGTCTTCCGTTTGAAGCTCTAGCCATGGCAGTGCCGCATTAATGCCACCACCTTGGCTAGCTGCAGGGCTAGAGCTATTCGATCTGCCATCCAACTGTGATTTTGAACTCTTGGTCCCAAAGCCAGCCGGTGGTGTGGCTCGCACACCCTCCTCTTCTTTGTGCTTTCACACAGAACCACAGGATGAGGAGTAGGGAGCGCAACAGCAGTCTCAATTGCTAGCAAGGCTCTGCCTCATGCTGTCTGACCAACAAAGGAGGCAAAGCTTGAAGCTTTGCCCTTTGCTGGCCGGAGTAGTGGGTCTTGTCAACAACCAGAAGTTCTCTAGAGAGCGGTTCGAGTGCCCCTCGTCTCCATGGTTTCTCTTCTTAATGATTAATAAATAATTGCATTTTGACAATGAATCCAAATATATACTCAATTAATATTATTTTAATCTCCTACCTCAAATGCTAGGTTATTGTCGATCCACCGCCGTCGGCCTATCATTGACCGGACTTGCCCAAACCACTCCGGCGGTTCCTCTTCTTCCTCCCTTTGCTAAAAACTAAGAGCCCCCTCTCAATAAGCCCTAAATATCTTTTTATAAGCATGAGGATTAGGAACCTTAATCCCCTTAGAAGTTTGGCCAAACCTCCCCAATTAGGCAACCTAATTGGGCCTTTAAAAATAAGTTCCGTCACTTTAATTAATTGAGCCCATAGAGAGACTTAAACGACCAATTTGTGAGTCCAATTCGGGTAAACGGGCCATGTACGATATGTTCAAGTTCGAATAATTGTATCTCCCTCATCTGAACTTTGATTCACGTGTTCTTGGTGTCATTTCGAAGCTCTTTTTATCTATTTTCTAACCAAATGAGTCTTATTATAAATTCCATCTATTAAGAAAATTATTCTACTAATAAGATCAATGGGTTAAACACCCTATCCTGTGTTTAATTTTTGAAACCTAGAAAAATCTTGGATACTACATTCTTCCCCCTTAATAGAATTGTGTCCTCGCAATTCACCACGGACAATCCTTGACAAGCCTTCCCTTCAACTCAAAAACTCATTCTGCCTTCTCTAGGGTTTCTATTATGATCATATACTCAACGGATTCTCATGGGAAGCATATCTTCTCACATGACTTAATCCATTAGGCCTACATCATTCGATGCTCCATGGTTGGTCCCCTGCTCACCCAAGAAATTTATATGTAAGGGAAAATGACTCCCCAAAACATTGAATTTAAAACCTAATGGTACTCTCCTACCCTAAGCAAAAGGTCAAGTTGAGCCCCAAAACCAATAATAAATAAACTGGGTGGCCCATATTATATTCTCCCCCTCAAACTACATCAATTGCGACTTATAATTTGAGTAACACACATTAAGAAAATAAATAATTAAAATCCTACAAAATTTAAGTCATTATACCCATTCTGTCGGCCTACTAGGTGATAACCTTAGCACCAGTGGTGGCAATAGCCTGGCCATGGTGAAGCAATGCCTGCTGGCCATGGCCACTACTCAACCGACATGGTGGCCCCCTTGGTCAATAATCCGGTGAGGGCCAAAGTGCATATAACTTAATTAATGCAGAATTAAATCAAATTAAAATGATTCTTTGTTCAACGTAAAATTGTTAGTACTAAAATAACGTTATTAAGCTATCTTACCTTGCAACCACCAGTCTTCGAACAAGCTCTTCCCCACCATTGCCAACTAGCCTTGCCAAAACTTCTCTGACGACTCCTCCTTCTTCCCCCTAAGGCTCCCACCAATTGAGCTATAGGAAGCCCTTCATGGGGATTAGAAACCCTAATCCCCTTAGAATATGGGCTAGGGTAAACCACTTGGGATATATTTTAATAATTTCTGTCACTCTATATAATCGTCCCTGCAAAATAACTTAAACGGCCCAAATACATATCTAATTTGGGTAAAGAGGCCCTGCGGGATATGTTTAACTTCGAACGGTCATATCTCCCTCATTCGAACTTTAATTTTAGTGTTATTGGTAGCATTTTGAAGCTCTTCCCATCTTCTTTCTAACCACATTGGTCTCAGCTATAAAATCTATATATTGAGTAACTTATTTAACTAAGAAAATCAAGGGGTCAAACACCCTATTTTCCACTTGGTTAAGTTTCAAAACCAAGGAATATCTGGGATATTACAGCCGAAAGACCTTTATCCTATTTTATATTAAACACTTTATGTCTGGCTAATGACTCTGAGGAGCCAAGGCACTAAAGAATCCTTTACCTTAAGTGTCAAATGTATCGTTTTGGGTACCCATTCCTCACAATAATCACATCAAGTGGTCTCATACATATATACATTAGTGTTTATTAACCCTTACTTAATAATGTGTAATTGACACTTCAATTACATCATCAAATGCTTCAAATCATGCATTTATGTACATAATAAGCATAACTTTAATATTGTTATAACATCTATTAAAAGTCTATAACATGCTTTACCATCAGTAACCTTACCGATAGGTCGGTAACCTCACTGATGTCTATCAGTAATCTTACTGAGAAGTCGGCTACCTCATCTATGACCATCGGTAGCCTTACTGATGACCATCAATGGGCTTATTGATACATCAAACCCTAGTGACAGTGGAGTAAAGGTGTCATCAACAACCTCACTGGTAAGTCGACTACCTCGTGAATTACCATTGATGAGTTTATTGACACGTCAATTCCTATAGACAGTGGGATGACTGTCTTTCTGCCTTCTTCATTGTCACCTTATCGATGCGTCGGCTCAACTGCTGATGACTAAAATATCATGCATGCCACTGCATGAATGGATAACAATATTCATCCTCTTCCACTTGCCGATGTGTTCACTGATATGTCAATGGTCGTACTGGTGATCGAAAAACTAAGATCAAGTACTCGAAATTTGATTCAAACATAATTATATCAAGAAAGTCTAGTAGAAAATTTTTCATAGTGGGGAATTAAGCTACTTGGGCTACAATCCCCACTATAATCAACAAAATCACAAGTATTTCATGAAAAACATGTCAAACACAAGAGTTTCATTAAGTACAACTAAAACATAAGTTCATGATGATGAAGAACTTGAAGAAAACCAGACACAGTATATCATTTAGAATTTCAAGTTTAGAAAGCGATCTGACCTTGAAGCTCAATCCTCCTCCCTCCTATGTACATTCTTCCTGAATAGACTCCGAACGCTCTTCCACCGGCGATTAGCCTCTCCTTAGACTCCCGCCCCTTAGAGTTAGTTTATACTCCCTTAAATATTGAGATAACTACTCTCATAGTCCTAAACTGCTCAACCGTTTCGTATTCTCATTATAAGTGCATGCTCCCATAGTCCAATATTGTTCAACCATTTCACATTTTGTAATAACTACATACATGTAGGTATCATATGTAAGGTTGCCAATGGAACGATATAGTTACAATATAACCTATTCTATTACCATAACCATTTCTTAAATCTTTATTCATAACTGTTTCGTTAAGTAAATGATATAGGTACTTCTATAATTGTTCCTTCCACTAATAATCTGTCAATTAATTGGATAACCATTATCCATTATATTTTTTAAATATACTCAGAAAAGCCAAACTAAAAATTTATTATTGACTTGATCACATATTACTAAGGTAAAAGACTAAGATCATTACTATTGTTGTTTATAGTTGTTACAAATAAATTGTGAGGATAAAAATGAAACATAAATGAACACATATAATATGCATTTACGTAATAAAACTCATTGTTTTTTAATAATTCTTTCCTCTAATATGAGTCCAACTCCAAAATATCCCTCCACTGCCTCTTTCATAGGAATATCAAGTGTGAGAAGAAAGACAATTACCTTCACACAGCCAGTTATATTTGAAGGTGTCTTGTAGGCAATAATGAGACCACATGCACTGATGTACATCATCCATTAGTGTCTCTCCAAAGCAATGTTTTAAAACCTAGCCTTGACCTGGATTAGTGGTTGGGTTGGGTTAACCCGATTGAACTATTGGTCAACCTAGGTTAACTCAGAGGATGACATCATCACCTAAAAAAAAAAGAGTACCCTCATATTTTAAAAAAAATCACTTAACCTAATCAAAATTTTACTTAAACTTGTTTGGATATTCAAGACTTGCTTGTTACTACCTATTTCAATAAGTAAATCATCAATCCAAATTTTGCAATCTAACAAATACAAACATGATTTGTAACATAATCATAATTCCAAACAACATATATCAAGTCTCAAAATAAGGCACCTACACCAGTCATTCAAAGATAAGCCAGCTAACTCTCAAACTAAGCCAATTTGAGATGGTCCAAACAAGAGTTTGGCTCCATTAGCCCAGGTTGTAGCTTTGATTTGAGCTAACTTGAGTCTAGCTTGGAGTGGAGAGCTGACTCAACAATCCTACTCTAAACCTACCAATCATTTTCTTGTATAAACAAATACTTCATGAGTTTAATTTTCAAAAACAAAAAAAAATTCATAGGTTTGAGTTAACATAATGGAATCTAAAGTAACTGGAGAGTTGCAAAAGCAGTTTACACAAAGTGTCTATGTAGCTAGTTAACATTCCAACACATATGGTTAAAGATAAACCCTGACCTCATGAGACTAGAGACATTAGACAAAGCAACCAAATGGGAAACATCGAAACGAAGTGAGTTTAAGAGAATATACAATATAAATTGTAAATGAATATTTTTTTATCAAAAAATAGTAGATAGATATGAAATGCTAGAAAAATAAATCATTTTCCAAGTAGCAGCTTGTAATAACTATAATGAATGGTTGTAAGTAGTTAAATTAATTTAATAAATGTTTGAGATTAGAATGACATCTTCTATTGAGTAAATCACAATGGTGAATTATGACATGAAAATTATTGTAAAAGACCACAAATCAATCTCTTTTGAAAATAAACCATTTAAGACTCATAGGTATAACATATGTATAATTTTTAAATATGACAAATTGGTAACGAATAAACGGAAGAACTTTTTGAGTTACCTTTCATTTAGATAATGGTTAGATAAAATTATTTTCTTATTTACCTGTTAATTAAATTTAACCGTACCATTGAACTTCGTAGTGGCATTATCATGACCATATTTTTTTTGTCAGCCTTTTTAAAACAAATGAATGGTAAGTCATGAGAATTTTTTTTTTCTTAAGTACAAAATAAAGTATTCAATTTAATATCTAGGTCATAATAATTAGGGTTCATAAATATGAATATCAAATCATATGATACTATTACATGTCTCAAAAATTCTATAAGAATAGTCTATCCATCTAAGTGCAAGTATGTTATTAGTCTGAAATTAAATAACTAAGTTAGCTCTTATACAAAGGATACAATTACTTCGAAAAATTGTAGAAACAAGGAACTAAATCCCATGCTCTCCTGTCTTGGATTCACTAGTCCCTACCTGAAGAACTTGCAACCAACCAAACTGACCCAAACCAAACAAAAACAACAATAGAACCTCTTCGTCCTCAAGAGAAGTGTTTCCAAAAGAACAAAAGGTTTTGTTAATGTTTTTCGGATCGGGCCAACATTACCCGATGTTAGTTGTCTACGTACTCATCAGACAACATCTACATTGTTTCCAACAAGATCGGATCAATACATAGTTCTTCCTAAATACTATAGTATCTCAATAAGCATAACACCAAGCTTGTAATGCTCAGGTATTTTTAATCAACCTACATTTTATGCAAATTCTTTAATTGTTCCACTTGTGTTAATTAACTATCAATAGCAATTAATGTCATCATTATCTCTCAACCCTTGTTCAATAATTAATACCCTTATCCAATCTCTGACCCAACTTTAGGTTTAACATAATATAAATGTGTTCACTCATTGATAACTCAACTCTCGAAGAAGTCCCTATATACCAAACTCCAACATTAGAGGAGACTGCTTAACAATAGCTTAACCCAAATCCTCAGGGCTCTCAATAACCTACGACGAATTTAGAGAAGTGGATTCCAACTATGTTCATGGACAAAAATTGGCTAGAAACAAAACCATCCATGATGCTCATGCAACTCTGCTTTTTGTACGCATTATATGGTCTTGTAAAGACTTGCGGGAAATCCGCAGTAAAAACCTTACTAACTAATACCCAAACCATCGTGGCAGTGAAGAAAGTGGACAAATATCACAATCTCCACCCTCCCAACTCTGGGAGCAATGCCTGTAAAGACATAAATAATATTTTCATAGAAGCCTAAGGTCTTTAAGACCACTTACTCCCCCAAATAGTTGAAACTTAGATTAGATTAATTTTATTTAGTCAAGTATTTGTTTAATCAATTGGGACCTCTTCACATTGTGAATCAGCTAAATAAATGGCTCATCTAATGAGCTATGACCTATAGAACATCCCAAACCCAATTAGTCTCCATGAGACTAGGGTAAATTCCTATAACTACCCTTGGTTCATTAATTAAGGTAAAATTCTATGTCAGGGCCCTGTTCACTCCATGAACTAGTCCCAAACCACATTATGGGTATTTTAGTTTTGATCTTGATTAAATGTTCTCCCCTCAATCCAAAGCTAGCTAATCTCTTTTGATTAATCTTCATTAATCTCAGTTTAACAATACAATACTAAAAATCAACATCAAAAGCATGTATGAGAGTAAATAAACATAAATAACATAGGCTTGCACAAGTCTTAACAAACAACACTAACATGATTCAAGCCCATTAGTCATAAATGGAGGCCCATTGCACTTATTTGCAGGGCTAGGGCTAAACAAATTCAAGCCCATGAATGTAAGTAACTTCAATGCATCATGCAAGTTACGTATATACTACCCCATTAGATTGATGCACTGCTTTGCAGACACGTGTGATATGCTGCCTTAAACCCTAAGCATTAGGGTTCTTCCCCATGTTTCTTGTGACACTGTGTCCTGTAAAGGTTTTTGTGTCAGTTACTAGTCACACCTCTTCCATTTGAAGCCATTATTATACATAGGGTGC
Organism: Saururus chinensis; assembly: GCA_035235625.1. Lineage (NCBI taxonomy): Eukaryota > Viridiplantae > Streptophyta > Magnoliopsida > Piperales > Saururaceae > Saururus > Saururus chinensis. The sequence goes on from CP141142.1 coordinate 798,705, forward strand.
CCTAAGTCTCCTTGGGCTAAGGTATCCATTGAAGTGAAAATATGATAGACCGTTATGCCCCGGCTCCACCCAACCCGAGTCGAACCCGGTCAAAGGGCCGGTTAGCGCTAAGGGGTGACAAAATTAAATGGATTATCAAATTTGTGGAAGACTTAGCCGCTCATACGGGTAGTTCAACTAATAGAGTTGCACACCTCACGTCCTTTGAGCAAGAGTATAACGACCCGACTTGACCCGGGCCCACAAAATCACTAATAGAAAATTTGATCTTTCCGTAAGCTAGGAATCATCGTCTGTGTGCGAGAGGTACAACATTCATGTATGCACTACGGAGCTTCAAGGCTTCCCCATACATAGACTTAGGTTGTAACAAACACATACACACAACGAAGCTTCATAGTTTATTGTGTGTAAAACAGAATAAAACATATATTTATAATTAATTTGGATCGGGCCAACATTGCTTTGCTATTGGTTGCTTACGTATGTATTGAATATTATTCCAATACGATCGGAACCGAATGTAGTTCTGCCTAATGGCTAATACATACAACAAGCATCAGAAAATCATATATGTTAAAATATGTATATATTAATTTGTAAGCGGAGTTATACAAAAACTTGTCATATATCGGAGTTAAGCGGAAGTTAATAAGTCAACGAAATCATACATCTTGCTCTATTACTGAGCCGAGACCGAACACACACACACACACACACACCACACGTCTTGCTCTACCTAAAGCAAGACGGAACATAAACATGTCACATTAAAGTATAGAAGATTAGAGCACAAAGGATCTTGGCATAACACACATCCTAATTTAGCACATGCAACTCTATAATTTCAATGGGATGTCAGAAATACTTACTACCCTCATGTCTTATAAGGTAACGATATTCGGAGTTGCTCATTCCTTCTTGGCGTCCTCCCCTTAGGACCCAAAGGCGGTAGACAGAGCTTCCTTTAGCCTCCATATGTTCCTCGTCTTGCACTGAATGACTATGTACAAACGTTCTCCTTGCCAAAGACTCTTTTCATTTTCCATGCCAGTAGGCGGAGAACAAAGCCTCCCCTACTCGGGGATGTTCTTTACACATCGTGGCACTTCAGTGGAAGACAGAGCCTCCCCTACTTTGGATTGCTTCTCTGGTTATGGTCCGGTAACTTCGGACAGAATCCTGTCTTACTTCTGATTCCTTTTTCTTTCTCCAGTGCTTGAGAAAGATGGGCAGGGCTTCTCCTTGTCTTAGGGCATTTTCTCCTAATACAATTGCCAACTCAGAGAACGGATACCTCCGTTGCGAAGAGTATGCTCAATTTAGTCAAGAACGCCTCTTGGATGGACTAAATCAGAGTTAAGATGATCAAAAACGGAGAAGAAGTTCATCGGTGCTTGAGGATGATAGGCAAAACCTCTCCTTGTCTTGGGGTGTTTCCACCTTATACAGTCTCCAACTCGAAGAAAGGACCACTTCATTGCGTAGAGCACGCTTAATTTACTAAAGAACACCTCTTGAATGGCTTTAGTAGGACTCAGAACGCTCAGAAACGGGGGAGGAGAAGATCTCCCTGAAAAATTGGCAGAAGAGGGGTATAAATAGGCCCTCGGCATGCCGAAATTGCAGCGCCCACCATGCCACTTTTCCTGGCATCCGCGGTATCGATGGCGCGCATCACGCCACACAGGCCAGCACTAGCATTTTATTTTTTATTTAAATTTAAATCTTCAAACACGCGCAACTTCCTACCCCGTATTCAGATTCTGGCGTCCTTGGTACCGTTGGTTTCGTATTGACGAGCCCTTCGATAATAACCCACTTAAAGAATTATATTGTGCTCTTTCCAAGTGGGTCCCGCCTATTTTTATGCTTCTCGAGGTTGTTACTTCTGGTCCCGACATCCATTTCACCCGTTTTTTGATTCGTTACGCTCGTTTCTTTGAACTCTACTCATATACAGATGTTTCAAGCTTTGAAACTCTTTAAGACTCAATGAAAGGTTATCTAATTACCTCTAACCCCGTAGGCTAAACGTGATTAGAAAAGTAGGGTGTTACATTCTTCCCCCTTTAAACGAATTGCTTCCTTGCAGTTCACAAAAAAAGAGAGTCAAAACTCATCTAATTCATAATAAATATCTAATAAAATCCGATAATTAATCGGATAAGTAATTGTAAACATAGTTCAATAAATCATAATCAAATAAATCATATATAAAAGGAATCCAATCTTAGAATTGGATAACACATTCACAAACAAAATCTGATAATTTATGATCATATAAAATATTTTAAACAAAATCTGATTTTAAATATAAAATCAGATGAATAATATCATTCAAAATCTAATACTTAATTCATAATCGAACAAATAATCGTTTAGAAATATGATATGCCATTCAAAATTGGATATATGATTTTTTTTTAAATTTAACAAATCGATTGTTCATCAAAATTTGATAAATCGTTCATAAACAAAATCTGATAAATCCTTGTTCAAAAATTCTGATGTCACTCAAAATCTGACATATCGTTATGTTGAAATTTGATAAATCAATCTGTCAATCAGAGAGCCGTGATACCTAACGGCTTAATTCCGCACTCATGGGGACACAGAAGATGGAAGGACATGAGCTTTCCTATGATGCTCCACACTTGTGCGTGCCAGAATTGGAAAAATATTTTGGTGGGTATCTTTATTTAAATCTGCAATACCGAACGACTTACATCCGCACCATGGGGCCACGGAAGACGGAAGGATAAGAGTTTTCCTATGATACTCCACACTTGTGCATGCTAGAGCCAAATTTAGCGGTATCCAAAATTGATAGTTTTTGGGCTTTATACTAAATAACTATCTAGAGAGTCTAAAGACCTAAATCATCAAAAACTTCATTGTCGAATCAAATTTAGAATAAACATTTCCGAATAAACCAGATTTGAAATCGAAATTCATTTCAATACACTAGTGGAATCAACCTTGAAGCTATCCACTAACACCTCATGTCCAATGCCACGGGTGTTTGATGGTTTCTTCTGAGCAATTTTACAGACAATTGAGATGAATTTACTAAATTTTAAATCTATTTTCCAATATCCAAGGATTTGAAATCAAAATTCCATATCAAATCCACCAGCAGATTCAACCTGAGTGCAATCCACTAATGCCTGATATTTTATATAACAAGTGTTTAGTGATTTCTCTTCGGGATTTCCATTATTTTTTCAAGATAGATTTGCTTGAAGATCAATAAAACTTTCAAAAGACATGCATTTCATATAAATACATCGGTAGAATCTACTGCAAAATTGTACATTAACACCTTAGCTTCTATACTGTGGGTGTTTGATGGTTACTCTGAGGTGGTTCCATTGCCTTTGAAAATAAATTTATTTTTAAATCAAATATATTTTCTAAAATTAATAATTTGAAATCATATGTTATTTCAATACATCGGTAGAATTAACTATAGAGTTTTCCACTAGCGTCTCATGTCCCATACTATGAACGTTTTGTGGTTACTCCTTAGTAATTCTACCACTTTTGAAAACAATTCAATTTTTGAATCAAAAATATTTTCTAAAATGTATAGTTTGAAATCAAAATTTTATTTTAGTACTCAAGTAGAATTAACCGTCAAGTTTTCTACTAGCGCCTCATGTCCACGGCATGAGCGGCTGGTGGTTACCCTATGGTAATTCTACTGCTTTTGAAAATAAATTAATTTCTAAATCAAAAATATTTTCTAAAATAAACAATTCAAAATCAAATTTTATTTAAATATTTGAGTAGAATTAACTGTAGAGTTTTCCACTTGCGCCTCATGTTACATAGTATGAGCGGTTGGTGGTTACCCCTTGGTAATTCTGCTGCCTTTGAAAACAAATTAATTTCTAAAGCAGAAATATTTTCTAAAATGAACAATTCGACATCAAATTTTTATTTCAATATCCTAGTAGAAGTAACAGTAGAGTTTTCCACTCGTCCCTCATGTCCCATACCATGAGCGGTTAGTGGTTACCCCGTGGTAATTCTACCACATTTGAAAAAAATCAATTTCAGAATCGGAAGCATTTTTTAAAATGAACAATTTGAAATCAATTTTTTTTCAATACTCGAGTAGAATTAACCATAGAGTTTTCCACTAGCGCCTCATGTCATATAATATGGGCAATCGGTGGTTACCCCTTGGTAATTCTACCGCCTTTGAAAATAAATCAATTTCAAAATCAGAAACATTTTCTAAAATGAATAATTTGAAATCAATTCTTTTTCAATACTCGAGTAGAATTAATCGTAGAGTTTTCTACTAGCGCCTCATGTCACATAGCATGAGCGGTGGTTACCCCGTGGCTCAAAGTCTGAAAAAGTCAGAGATGTCTAACAATAACAAGTAAACACTAGTAACATACACAATCCACCAAAGGGTGTTCTCAAGGTCCAGAAAGATGAAAATTAGAAAGTAAAACACCATCAGAATGTGACGAAAGCTAATCCCATGGATACTCATATTGTCCATCGTATAAAGTATCCTGCTCGTCTGCACGTCACGCCGTGCAGCCCCAAAACAAAACCCAAAATGGGGTAAGTATAAAACTTAGTAATGGTTTGATTACGGTGATAAAATCAGAAAGTTCATCATGACATATCATCATGACAATTCAGATTCATAAATGACATGGTATACCCTTTTCTGATTATCCCCTAACTAAATCCCTACTTACCTATAAGTAAAAGACCTAGCATGCATATAACACATATCAAGTCAGGGTGTAAATAATCATGTCATGACTAAGCATCCATCTTGCATAAGTAATGATCCTTATCCAATCATAATTAAGCATGATCTCACATATAATCCGCATGAGAAGTGTCTCTCACACACTTTCTAATCATGTAACCATATCACATAAACTGATATAATAGTATCTGAATTGCATGATTCAGATCATGCATTCATATCACATAAACTTGCATAATAGTGTCTCAATCACACGACTTAGATCATGCATTCATATCACATCCATTCCATAGCTCATTCACCCTACAGGACAAACGTGTCAAACACATAATACACAATCATGGATAATAATTCATAATCACATGTGTCACATTATCCCTACACAACCTATACAATCCTGGGCATAATAATCATAATACATATGCATCAACACAAATGGTGAATGCCTCCATTAATGAGTGAATACAATCATTGCCACATAAGTGGGACATAGTCAAGGCCACACAGGCAAAACAAAGTCTGATTTCCACACATAAAATATAAAGTGTCGGGGGTAGTCAGCCCCTAAGTCTGCTTGCATAGGACAATCCTGGCCAAGGATGTCTGATTCTCACACAGAGAACTTAGAGCAGGTGTGTTCTCCCAGGGACATCTCCTGCGGTGGGGGAGAACCCGAGTTCCCACATAGGGAACCCTAGAACACGTGGAAGCCAGTGCACAAAGTGTACCACTCTGGATTCTTAGGGACTAGATGACTATGTCAATAACTCTCAACTGCAAGACAAGTACGCAACTCGTCCCCACATAACTCAAATTGACTCAACTCAACTCGGGGAGTATCTATGTTCCACACAGGAACTCAAATCGAAATCATGTCCTTTCGGACTAGCTAAGTTCCGATTAAGCCAACTATTGATTAATCCGGCATGCAATCTCACACCATTGCATCCATTCGATCAAACACGACTAAATACTATTAAAGTCTCATACATGAAATCCATTTTATGATGAATGCAACATGATACATACGTGAGCAATCTCTACGTAAATTCTAACACATGGAATGTGCTCTCATCAGTCCCCACATGCATCACCTTCGAATCATAAACAACCACGATTTCATAATAATTGCCCCACTTGTGTGTTGTCATACATTTCGAAGCACATAACCATGCTTTGACAATAGCACATAAGGCAATACACACATGCTTTGATAAAATCTAAACATGTTTACCAACTGAAATCATTGTGAAATCTATCGTAAACCATCATTCCGTTCAAGTGAAATCAAATGCTCAACTCTTACAAGTATAATTATTCTACACATGAAGCTAGAACATGATATCACCATTTACCTACAATTCATTCATATTATAGGATGACATATCATATCATTGTCATACAATAACCTTGCTGGAACATGCTTAAGCATAAATTTTTTACCAAAAATAGATTCAATAGATCAATGCTAACATGTCTAGCAATAATCATGAAATTCCATATAATAATTAAGCAGGCTTCATAAATCCCAACCTAAATAAAATATCCTTCTAGTAGTTTATTCTAACTCAAAACACTCCAAATAAACATTAGAAATATTAGTGGGAAGTAAAAATACCAAAATAATCATAAAAACCCAAAATGCCTAAATTTATTGTGTAGCTGATCGATCGTCCTATAAGGCCGTTTGATTGGCCCTAAACACTAATCGATTGCCAAAAGGGCAGATCGAGGTCTTCTTCATTTTGAAATCTAAAATCGAAACACCATTAATGGAGCTTAAAACCTTTATTCAAGGCCTCAAACATCATAAAAATTCAATCAAACATTCAAAAATGTTAAACCAACTAATTTCAAACCCAAACCTTAGAAATCAAGGCAAAATATTAACCTTTTATTAATCTACCATTAAAGCCCTAAACAAGAGACTCAATTAAGCAAAACACATAAAAATTGAGATTTTTCAAACATAGCAAGGCTGAGATTAATCCCATTACCTTTCACCTTGTTTTGAGTCGGATTTGGCTCCTCAATCACCTTTGAAACCTTCCAAAAATATGATTTTCTTGTTAATACCCATTTAAATCTGATTTAAACTTGAAAATCATTAGAAAAATCCTAGATCTAGATCTGTAACGACTCGTTTTTTGATTACATCTAACCTGAAGGGTTAGGCCTAATTGGATAATTTTTGAGAAAAATTTTAGAGGTTTTTAAAGGTTTAAACCTTTGTATATGAGTAGAGCTCGAGGAAACGAGCCTAACGAATCAAAGAACGGGCAAAACGGAGGCAGGAATTGGAAGTTACGACATCGAGAAGGGTGAAAAATTGGCGGGACCAACTTAGAATGAGCATGATTTACTACTTTAAGTGGGTTAGTATCTAAGGGCTCATCGATACGAGTCCAACGGTACCAAGAACGCGCGAATCCAAATTCGGGGTAGGAAGTTATGCGCGTTTGGAGGTTTGTTTTAAAAAATAAAAAAAAAATTAGTGTGGGCGATGCACCACGCACGCAAGGCACAAAACGGCGGGCACCACCGTTTCTGGTAGCATTGCCATTTTTCAACCTAGCTCGCATATAAGGATTATTATGATGATTCTGGATACCGCCAAATTTGGCTTCCGGCGCGCACATGACTGGGATATCATGAGAAATTCTCTTTCCTTCCGTCTCCCGTTGCCCCATGAGTGTGGGTGTAAGTCGTTTGGTATCGCAACATTTTGTATCGATGTTTTCAGATTTCTAAAAAAAGATGACACGATATTTCTACATGCATATTTTTAGAACTTAACTCAGCCTATTGAGTATATATTTACTCACCCACCCTCAGATCCTGCAGGCGTGTGATTTGAATACGAAGAAGTCGACAGAGATCTTTTCTTTGTAAAATTACAGTTTTTGTACTTTTCTTGTATTTTTTATAAATTTTGTACTGACTGATGTATAAAGGCATGTTATGCCTAATTTTGGTAATCTTTGTATAATACAAAGTATGTTGCAATTACTCTTTGGGTACATGGTGATCCTTGGCAATTGTATTTAAAATTCGTTATGTTTTCAAAAATCATTATGAATATGAGGGGTGTTACAGGAACTGCCCATCATCCTCAAACACCGGAGCAAGAAAAAGAGGCCTGAAGCAAGACGGGGTTCTGTCCATAGTTACTGAGCCTCAACAAGAGAAACAATCTAGAGTAGGGGAGATTTTGTCCACTGCTTACGGGTGCAGAAAATGAGAAGTATCTCCAGTAAGGGAAACATTTGTACGTAGTCTTTCAATGCAAGACGATGGACATTTAAAGGCTAGAGGAAGCTCCATCTACTACCTCCAGATCTGAAGGGGAGGACACCCAGAAGGAGCGGGTAACTCCGAATATAGATACCTTACGAGATATGATGGGAGTAGGCATTTCTGATCTCCTGTATTAATTATAGAACGACATGTGCTAGTTATGATGTGTGCTATGCTACGATCCATATGCTTGCTATACTTATATACCATGACATGTGCTTATATGCTATGATGTGTGCTTTATATGCCATGATGTACGCTTATATGCTATGATGTGAGTGGTCTCGCTCTAAGGTAGAGCGAGACGTGTAATATGTGTTTTCGGTCTCGGCTCAGTGACAGAGCGAAACGTGAAGATGTGGTTTTGATCCCACTCTGCGGTAGAGCGAGATGTACATTTTCGTTGGCTTATTGATTTTGGCTTTACTCCGATATATGACAAATTTTTGTATAACTCCGACTAACTATCAGTATATACATATTTTAACATATATGAGATTTTGTGACGCTTGTTGTATGTATTAGCCGTTAGGCAGAACTACGTTTGGATTCGATCATATTGGAATAATATCCAATACGTACGTAGGCAACCAATGACAATACAACGTTGGCCCGATCCAAATTAATTATAAATATATGGTTTATTCTATTTTACATGCAACAAATTATGAAGCTTCGTTGTGTGTATGTGTCCGTTACAACCTAAGTCTACGTATGGGGAAGCCTTGAAGCTCCGTAGTGCATAGACAAATGTTTTACCCCTCGCACACAGATAGTGATTCCTGACTTAAGGAAAGAAAAAAATTTCTATTAGTGATTTTGTGTGCCTGGCTCGGGTCGGGTCGTTACAAGAGCTTTGGAGACATAAAAATGAGATTTTGAAAGTTAGGGTTCCCTCTTAGAAGGAATTCCATTCCTGCAATTCTCCAAGGCCATTCTAAAATCAGCTTGCCCTCAATGGCATGCTCCCTTCCTCTAGGGTTGCACACTAATCCCAGGTTAAACATGTGTAAGGGTTTCAACTTTTCCTTAGCCATTCCACAACCCTTCAGAAAAGCTTACCTAGGGTTTAAGAAACATATAAAATCTACATCTTCCCATCAACTCTAACTAGGTCATAATCTTTAGATGACTTCGGACTTGCAATTAGAGGAATACCTCAACTACCAACTGTCCCGAATTCATAACATCAAGGTGTAACCCTTGGGATTAGTTTTGGACCCATTAGGGTTCATGAAAACCCTAAACAAAAAGATAGAAATACCATTATGAGTGGACCGGCCCGCATTCACATGGATGAAATTAACGGGCCAATGTAATACTGAAACCTTTTGAGAGGTTAAAGACTTACCCGAGAGCATAGAGGACCATATCAAATGTTGAATAATTACTTTAATGCCCTCAGGTGCATTACAATAAGTTTTCAAAGAGATTTAATAAGTTAACCCAAGGAGGGTTAGGGTACAAGAGCTCGAACAATCTAATATCCTTATTTAATTTAGTTATTGATATTATAATCTGCTTGGACCTGTGTGGTTCTCATTGTTTATGTTGTTTGTTGTTTCGGTATTTTGCTATTGATGTTGTGATAATAACTTATTACTACTTTAAGATTATTGAAAGAATAATTGATGGGATGGATGGCTTTGGTTTGGGCAAGAACACCTAATCAAGATAAAGACTAAAATACCTTAGAGAGGTCTGGGACTAGTTTATAGAGTGAACAAAGCCTTTGACCTGACGATTTACCTTGGTTGATGAACCAATGCTAGTTTCAAGTTTTAAACCCTAGTCTAGAAAGGACTAAAAGGGTTTGGGATAGTCATTCAAAATCTTGACTTAATGATGAGAAAGATAGGGTTCATAGTGGTTTCTTGAGTTTTAGCTCTATTGAGGAGCTGTTGATTTGACTGTGTAGTTGCACCTTCACATTGGAGGGAGCTCCGCGTGAGCCAGGCTCACCATAGATCTGTTGAGTATCTTTTAGTGTACATGCATTTGGATTAGTTGACATCCTGCTTGACTGGCTTTTCCCGCCACTTCTGTTTAGGTTCAGTTGTGAGTCATGCCCTTCAACTCCGATAAGGTCCTTTGTGGGCTAGGAGGGGTGTTGATACTTCCTCGTGGATTTAAGGAGCTTGGTGGATTCTTGGGTGTTTCGTCATGGATTTACCTTTGAGGGCTGTATATGGTGAGTTTATCATTTGTCACTTAGGTCAACACTTGATGAGTTTGTCTGTCATTGGGATTAGACATTGATATTAATTATCAAATAATAGTTTGAGAGATAATGAATAACATTGTTTGTTATTGTTTGTTTAAATAGAACAAGTGGAATGATTAAAGGACTTGCATAAAATGTAGGTTGCTTGAAAATACTTAAGCATTGCATGTATGGTGCTATGTTTCTTAGAATAGTGTAGTTTTTAGGCAGAACTACATTTGGATCCGATCTTGTTGGAAACATTGGAGATGTTGTCTAATGAGTACGTAAACAACTAACATCAGGTAATGTTGGCCCGATCCGAAAAATATTAAATTTTACTTTTGTTCTTCTAAAATGCTCTTTCAAGGGGAGGAAATGTTTGGTTGTTGTTTGGTCTTCTTAGCTTGCAGGATCTTTAGATAGGAACGTTGCGAGATTAGGACGTTGGTGGGCGTTTGAGACCAATATTGTACTAGTGGGATCTAGTTTCTTACTTCTGCAATCTTGTTAGTAATTGTAATTACTGGCGTGAGAGCCAACTTTACTTAGTTGTTTATTTTCGAACAGATGACAGACTTGTACTTATAGGGTTAACCTATTGTTTATCGAAATTTGACACGTATAATAATATCAAATGTTTTGATGTTCGTATTTGGAAACCCTAGTTATCATGATTTGGATATTTTAGTCGATTGATTTGATTTGATTTAAAGGAAAAAAAATTAATCGTGATTTATCACGTTTCCTTTATTTAAAAAGGGTTTAAAAAATTCAAGTTTAAATCGGGTAAACTAGCCCTATACGATATGTTCAACTTCGAACAGTCGTATTGTCATCTTTCAAACTCTAATTTGCACAATCTTTGTGGCATTTTGAAGCTCTTTTGGTCTACACTCTTACCACATAGGTGTTAGTTACAAATTCTATCAAGGGAGAAAATTATTCTACTAAGAAGGTCAAAGGGTCAAACAACCTAATATCCACTTATTTAATTTTCAAAACTTAGGAAAATTAGGGATCTTACATTCTTCCCTCTTGAAAGAATTGCGTCCTCGCAATTTGCCATGACGAACCCTTGACAAGCTCGGCCTTTAACTCAAAAGTTATTCTTGCCTTTCAAATCACATCAACTACAACTTATAATTTAAGTTGCACAGAAACTTAATATCCCACAAAATTTAGGTCGTTACATTAAGTCATTAACTGCTCCCAAGGCTCCTCTCTCAAACGGACTCGCGCTTCTATTTACACGAATGAGGGTGGTTCCCTCAAAGGGGTATTTTTGTTATTTTATTCATGGCTTTCCTTAACTCTAATGGGTTCATAATTGAGCTCAAGGGTACTCCTTATCATCATGGACCTAGGGTAATTTTTCTAGCGTTTAATGGAGTCGTAAACCCCTTAAACCGACCTTCATAGTTTACCCTAAACCTTAGGAGCAAAATAGACACCTATCCACTTATTAGTATTTTCTCTCACTATGTGTTTTAGTTTACATTTATGGTACACCTTAAACTCTCACTCTGATTTTTCCTAATTTTTAAATCCACTCATAGGCCCTTAACCGGAGCCCCTAAGTTGGGTAAGTGAACCATGACTTAGGTACAAGGGTAAAATTATCATTTCATTGAATGTGGGAATTTCCCCTGCCTGAAATTCGGTCAAGATACTCAAAAACCTTTCAAGGTCCATTACTATTTTTTTTAATTTTTTTGAACACTTATAGCCTCTTGAATCGGACCTGGTTCAATGTCCTTTTATTTAGATCCGGGATGGGTTAGCCAAGCTTTTACCTGACCCGAATGCATCATTAATGACTGGCATTGCGGGTTGTCTTCCCCGCGTCTAGCTAGAGGCTAGAAAGCCTATGGCAACGCCACCCCTAGCACGATGGTGGGGTAAGGACTAGGTCAGGTTGGATCACTGTGTATCAGCAATTTTGATGACCCTTGCCCTTTTGCCGTTGGGTGGTCGGCCGGGGCCAATCAGCCCCCTTTTTTCCCCCTTCTTCGTCCTCGTGATTGTTTAGTGCGGCGGTCAGCTGCCCCAACCGGGAAATGCTTTCAGATCGAACAAATATCTGTCATCCAGCGATCTTGGGGCCCTAGATTCCACCACAGGTCCATGCCCCCCCGCCTCCCAAACATGTGTCACTCCCACTCTCGGATTTCCTACAAATAGCAGAGGTAGCGCTTCAACCATGTCCATCTTTGCCCAACTGTGCACCGCCGATGGCCATAGGTGGCTTCGGTAGAACTAGGTGGTGGCGGCATGACCTATTGCATAGCCACCCTTTCAACCCAGATCGGCCGCCGTCAATTGTAGTTTCGACAGTCCTCAATGACCTCTTCACCGGTGTTTCTCTTCCTTCTCGTCATCAATTGATAGTGTCTCTTATGAAGGAACAGACGGCTGCACCGCCACCATAACAAACCCAACTCAAGAATTTGGAATTCGTTAGTGATAGCAGTAGCCATGGGTATGATAGGCCTTAGTCAGATAGATGCATGCTGCCAGTGTAACGTCTGGGATTTTTCTAAATTCCCGAAGTCGACCATGTGGGGATTAGGGTGTTGGACCCATTGACCTTCTCATTAGAATAAATTCATCATAAGTTATAAGTGATGGCTAGATCCTATATGGATGGAAAGTAGACAGACAAAGCTTTGAAATGCCACCAAGAACGCGTGAATCGGAGTTCAGATGAGGGAGATACGACAAATTAAAGTTGAATATATCACGCAAGGACCATTTACCCGAGGTAGATGGAAGTCCTAAACGTACTAGGAGTTGGGAGTCCTAAATGTACTAATAGTTGAGAGTCCTAAATGTACTAGGAGTTAGGAGTCCTAAGCTTATTAGGAGTTAGGAGTCCTAAACGTACTAGGAATTAGAAGTCCTAAAAATTAGGAAATGAAAGAGGGAGAGAGTCATAGCAGGATAAGGACTCCAAACAAGAAGATGACGCAACTAGAACTTCGTTGAGATGAGATAGAATGCAAGCATAGGACTTCTAGCCCGAGTAGGAGTTCGAGGAGTGCTAGGAGTGGTGAAAAAAATTAGAGGGATCAGCTATACATCTAGTTGGGTTAGAACTCTTTTGGGACTATTTTGAGCATGTATGTGGGTTGGTTTCCTATTGGTAATGGGGCAGGGATTGTGATTCCCGGATTGTAATTAAGGTGAGTCCTAGAGGGGGAGGGCACTTAAGAGTTTGAAGAGGGGAAGCCTTATACAAGAAAAAAAGAGGGGGATTGATTTTAGTTCAGCCTCTCTCTTCTCCATCTCTTCCCTCCTTTTCCTTCTCTCAGCAAGGACCTCCATAACTAGCAGCTTTAGAAGACACAAACCAGCCATCTTTGGATTAAATTCAAGGCCTAGAAATGTAGGAGCAAAGGCTAGGAGCTTTGAGGACAAGTTGGTACAAGTAGGTGCTTCTCTTTATAGCCTTAAGCATGAGGTTTTGATAGATGTAATTCAGCCATAGTTTGCCTGGTTCAAGGGGGGTTTTCGATGTCTTGAATTTGCCTCTACTTGTTTTGAATGCTTGTGATTCTATCTCATGTTTATATGGCTGAATTGTGCATGCATGATTCTATTTTTTTTTCAAGTAGATTATCCTTAGTTCATGCAAGCATGCTACTAATTTTTGTCATTTCTCTTAGCCTTATGTTAGGCATGAATAATTCTGATTCTAGCCATGTTTATTATCCATAATTTGGGAATAAACTCTGCTAAACTTAATCCCTGATTTGTGGCCTTACTTTAGACTGGTCAATTTAATCCCTGATTCGTGGCCTGACTTTAGGCCATACTTTGGCTAACTTAATCCTTGATCCGTGGTCTTACTTTAGGCCATACTTTGGTCAATTTAATCCCTGATTTGTGGCTTGGCTTTAGGCCATACTTTGGCCAACTTAATCCCTGATTCGTAGCCTTACTTTAGGCCATTCTTTGGCCAATTTAATCCTTGATTCGTGGCCTTACTTTGGCCAATTTAATCCCTGATTCGTGGCCTGACTTTAGGCCATACTTTGGCCAACTTAATCCCTGATTTGTGGCCTTACTTTAAGCCATACTTTGGCCAATTTAATCCTTGATTCGTGGCCTGACTTTAGGCCATACTTTGGCCAACTTAATCCCTGATTCGTGGCCTTACTTTAGGCCATACTTTGTCCAATTTAATCCTTGATTTGTGGCCTTACTTTAGGCCATACTTTGGTCAATTAATTCCCTAATTCATGGTCTTAGTTTAGGCCATACTTTGGCTAATCAAATCCCTGATTTGAAGCCTTGGTTTAGGCTCTGCTTTTGCTTATTTGGATCCCTATTTTGCAACCTTTTTTTAGGCTCTATTTTGGCCAAAGTAATACTAAATTCTCATCCTTGATTTATGTTATAATCATGCTGAGAGAATATCTAAGTTTCTGCCTAAGTTTAGGTTACATTATTGCCTACCTAATACTTGATTCTTAGCTTTGATTTTGGTTATAATCTTGATGATTGAATCTTTGACTTTTGAGCCTTAGTTCATGATATATTCATGTTTATTAAGTCTTTGAATTTTAACCTAAGTTGCCTTTGAAATTTAGCATAATTTGTCCCTGAATTTCAGCCTTTATTGTGATATACATTAGGGTGAATGTTGATGGCTGTTTCAGCATGAACTTGTCATGTTAGGTGGCTGACTTGAGTTATGCATCTCAGCCCCAAATCCTTTTCATTATAATATTGAATTGGTTAGTTCATCTCAGCATGAGTCTGAGTCCTTGTTATGTTGATTAGTGCACATGCTAAAGCCCTAAGTCTGCCTATTATCTTGCCAATCATGAGAGGTGATTGCATGCATGATAGGGTGTGATTAGTATTAAAATTTTGAATGCATTTAGTCATATGTTCATTCAACATTATATTAGTTCATGTTAATAGCCATGGCAGATATTTAGGCCTTTGTGGCCTCGCAAACCGGGTTTTTGAGCATCATGGAAGGCTCATCTACCTCCGGCCAGTGTGTCCATGAGCAGAGCTGGTACCTACATCTCTAGGCCCATGGCTAATCCAAGTAGATCTCTAGAGATGCTAAGATTTCTGATAATAGCCATGGCGGTAATCTTTCAGACCTTCGTGGTCTCCGCTCCTTTAGGATGATGGATCCTTACAATTGCGCAAACCAAATTTTTGAGCATTAAGGAAGGCTCATCTACCTCTGGCCAGTGTGTCCATGAGCAAAGTTGGTACCTACATCTCTAGGCCCATGGCTGATCCATGTGGATCTCTAGAGATGCTAGGATTTCTGTTAGCATACAATTACTCCTTTGAGCGGGAGTCGGTATTTTCAGGTAACAATTAGTGCATTGTTTCCTGGACAATGTCCATTATTTTGTACATTGTGTTGGTCTTTATTGGTTAAAGGTCAGCCCATGTTTATGAGCTATGTTATATTCAGTTCTTTGTATATTACTTTATATGTGTCACTGTATATTGATGTTTTGCATGTTGGAGTCCTATGTCTTGAGATTTCTCAACGGACGAGTTCTCTAAGAGTGAATACAAATTTGTTAGTATTAATTATCGAACATTGGTTCGAGAGATAATTAATAACATTATTTGATATTGTTTGTTAATTAGATAAGTTGAACGATTAAAGGACTTACATAAAATGTAGATTTCTTTAAAATACTTAAGCATTGCATGGGTGATGTTATACTTCTTAGTATAGTGTAGTTTTTAGGCAGAACTACATCTAGATCCGATCTTGTTGGAAACATTGGAGATGTTGTCTGATGAGTACGTAGACAACTAACATAGGGTGATGTTGACCTGATCCGAAAAAAATATTAATAAAATCTTTTGTCCTTATGGAAACTCTTCTCTTGAAGGCGGAGAGATTTCATTATGGTTGTTTGGTTTTGTTAGTTGCAGATTCTCCAGGTAACGACAAGTAAGACCAAAACAAGCGAGCACAAGAAGAAGTTTTTGCATTTCTACAACTCCGGTACGTAAGTGTTTCAATAGCGTGAGAGTCAACTTAGTTATTTATTTTCAGACGGTTAATGAACTTGTACTTAGATGGATGAGCTGTTCTTATTGAATTTTGAAACATGTAATAGTATCATATGATTTAATATTCATATTTGTGAACCCCAGTTATCATGACCTGGATATTTAATTGAATGGTTTGTTTTGTATTTAAGAAAAAAAAATTGTGACTACCATTCATACAATTTTAGAAAGGCTTCTAAAAATCCGGGTCGTGATAGCCAGTTGCCCCAAAAATCCTTCCTTTAATGTTTAATATAATTAACAAGATTTTTCATATACAATTACACATTAATAAGTAGAGAGTTATCATTTTAATGTAAAGTTAGGCCTCCTACCTTGCCATATCATCGGTCTTTGAGCATACTCCTCGCCTCCATTGCAAACTGCCTTCGCCATAAAATTCCCCGTGGAGACTTCTTCTTCCCCCCTCCCCCCCAAGGGCTAAAAGCTCCCTCTTCTAAAGCTCTAAATAGGTTTTTATATTATAAGGGGATTGGGAAGGTTTGGGCGAACTAAACCTCTTTTAGGCAACCTAATTGGGCCTCTTAAACTAATTTCTGTTACTTTAAGTGTAAGGTCCCTGATTTTTCTATGATTTTCTAGGATTTTTTTGCCATTTTTCTGGTCATTTTCGGTAGGAAAATGTGACGTTTCAGCGTATGCGTATCTATGTATTTCCTCCGTATTTATACCCGTAGAGTCGGGTGTGGGGCTTAGTCGCGGGCCACGGGCCTTGCTGCGCGCTTACGGCGCGAAGTTTGGAGCTATAGCGCGTAACCGTGAGTTAACGCGCATTGGGGACATAGATGTAAAAATAAAAAAGGTGAATAGTAAAATCACGGCTTATAAAGCCATCTTCAGTAAGTTTCGTTCCACAAACTTACAGAAGGAAAAAATGACGTCCAGAGAGGAGAAGAGAAAACCCGAGGGCATATCCGGTCACTCCGTTCTCCCTCCTCCGTCGTTGGATTCCTTCGATTCTTGTCAGGATTTGTTTTGCCTCACCGCCATGAGTCCGTAGGTACTGGCCATGACCGCCGCCACGGCCTCTTCGCTCCTCCACGAGGTACCGAACCTTTTTTCGGGTTTTCTCTCCTTCAATCCCGTTTTTGCACTGTGGGTGTACAATTTTGACATCGTTTGCGGCCGCTCTCAACTAGACTTATGTTTAGTTGGCCGCTAGGAACCCATAGACACTGGCTGGAGCCGCCGCCATGTTTTTTTCGCTCCGTGGTGAGCTACCGATCTTTTGGTCGGGTTTTTGTTACTATTCACATCTCACTGTCCGTGGGATGTTTTGGACGCCAGTGTGTTTCCGGTCGTCGTCTGGCCACCGGATGGGCTCCGTCCAGCCTACCTCGACCCAGTGTCGGTAGGGGGTTGCCGTTTCTGACCCCGCCTCGCCCCTATTGCCTTGCTCCGCCCGATTAGACGCTTTGGGTGCGTCTTGGGCTGTGGTCCTCGGCGAGCCGTATGCTATTTGGCCATTATGGGCTCTGCCCCGGCTCGGCGACAGTGAGGGTCAGCCCCACTTGGCCTAATTATATTACCGCTCGGAATGGGCCGCTTGTCATTGCCCTATACCGTGCGAGATGCACAACTGCCCACACCATGGGTATTGGTTGTGGGTGGCGATTGGCGACGTCGCCGCTTAGATTGGCCACAGCTAAGGGCCTTAGCCCTATTGGCTTTTGTGGGCCTTGGGTCGCCCCCTTTCAGCCCTCTCCCCCGCCCTTTGGGCCGCGTGTGCATGTGGCCACGCGTGTGCTTTTGGGTTTAGGCGCCGCATTTGCGCCACCTAACCATCGGTTGGCTTTGCCACCGAGTGGAGTTGACCACTAGAGCTGTCCTCCACCTCTCCTTTGTTCTCGAGCGTTGCCCCACGCTCTCCGCCCTTATGTGGGCCTTTGTTGACCGGAATCGTTGCCGTTGGGTGCTGTCCACGGCCGATTTTGACGTCTTTGTGGCCGGCTGAGCACGTTTTAGCCACTGGCTGATTTTCAGTGTACACCATCGACTTCGGGTTGCACTGCCACTTAGGTTGGCATGAGATTTCTCCCGGCCGCCCTAGTGTGCCGCCATGGATCGCGGATTTTTACCGCATTGAGTTCTGACACTCTGTTTGGCCGTGGATAGTTCCGGCGCATCTTGAAATCCTCGGGACAGCAGCTCTCTTAGCCGGGCAACGGTTTTGACCGCCAACTCTGCCGCCGAGAACGGTTTTGACCGCCAACTCCGCCGCCGACGCCGCCACCGTCAGGTGCTCGCCATCGAACGTCATGATTACGAGGTAGGGGAGTTTTGAACTCGTAAATTCATGAAGCATGCTTTGAATGAGTAGCAGCATGCAAGGATTGTATGATTCCATGCTTGGATGTTAAGTAACGATCCGATTGCATGAGGTGCGTGTAAGCATGATTGTATGGTATGATTGATATGCATGAGATGTATGCATGTTTTATGGATGTGGATTATGTATGCGCTGGCGATGGCTAGCAAATATGTCAGTATGCTATGTATGGGTGTATGCATGTGCTAGTGATGGCTAGCGTGCATGTTTGATGTATGTGTGAATGTATGCATATGCTAGTGATGGCTAGCGTGCATGTTTGAAGTATGTAAGAATGTGTGTGCACGTGCTAGAGATGACTAGCGTGTACGTTTGATGTATGCATGTGCTAGTGATGGCTAGCGTGCATGTTTGATGTATGTGTGAATGTATGCATATGCTAGTGATGGCTAGCGTGCATGTTTGACGTGTGTATGCATGTGCTAGTGATGGCTAGCATGCATGTTTGTAAGTTATGTATGTATGACCGTATGTGTATGTTGTACGTATGTGTGAGACATACGTATGTATGATGGCTTTTGCCTATGCTTTGGATGTGCGTATGTGTTTGTGGGCAGAGGTATGGGCGATGGACAGTAAGAGGTGACAGAAGCTCTGTCTGAATTTGGATGCGGTTGTGTAAGCGTATGACAGAGGATATGAGTATGACGGGCAAGGATTAGAATGGATCAGTTTGGGGTGGATTGTATGTTGGGCATTTGTCAGACAGTAAGAGTGTTCATAATTGTACAAGCATAACGTACAGATTATGAAGTGAAAAGTAAGTATAATAAGTGAGATATAAGTAAGAGGGCGACAATTGGGTTGGCTCTGAGGAGCGTTATTTGAGGATGTCAGTGTAAGAGGTTTTGGCCATAAGATGGATGGCGAAGTGTAAGACTGTAAGGGTTTGTTGTACGGTGAGTTTTGTCCATGATGTGGACGGGTAAGTGAAGTCTGCTGCCTTGACGAACTGGGGTTTCGATCGGGCTCAGCTTCGGTGTGATCAGTCGAGGACTGTGAGTTTGTGTGGCATAATTGTACCGCATAATATACTTAATTCAAACTGGAATTATAAGCATAGCTAATGATAGCATTGTGAGTTTGAGACCTGAGGGTTCGACGGATTAAGTTCCGTGTTTGAGTTGGCCGCTGATGAGTTGGCCGAGCATTTATCATGTCTTGCCATGGTGTTTATCCTGCGGGATGTTGTCTGTGTGCTATGTAGAGCACCGGACGTCTGATGCTCTGCTGAGAGAGACGTCGTTTTGATTCGGTCTGCGTGCTGTATAAGCCTAGACGTTTGATGCTCTGTTGAGAGTGATGTACGTTTCTGACTTTGTTTGCGTGCTGTATGAAGCCCAGACGTCTGATGCTCTGCTGAGAGCGACGTATGTTTCTGATTTGGTCTGTGTGCTGTGTATGGCCAGACGTTTGATGCTATGTTGAGAGCGTTGTATGATTTCGCCCAAGAGTGGCACTGTACGTTTCTGCCCAAGTGGCACTGTATGTTTTCTGCCCAAGAGTGGCAATGGTACTATAAGACCCATTATGGTGGGCAATTCTCTGGCACTATAAGACCCATTATGGTGGGCAATTCTATGGCACTATAAGACCCATTATGGTGGGCGATTCTATGGCACTATAAGACCCATTATGGTGGGCAACTGTATGACCCCTTATGTGTGGGTGTTTATGTTTGCGCGCTCAGGTAAGTAGTATCATGGATCTACTCTTACCTGTTTGATCCAGTGCCCCATGAGCATTGGTGTGCCTTACCTTCGGAAAAGTCCATGGTGTCTAGTCACTCCCCGGAGGTTAAGGTGTTGCCCCAGTGGCATTCTTTTCCATTTCGACGCTGGAGCTTATTAGTTGTAATGAGCTTCAGTGGTTGTTGATATGTGTACGATTATGAGTACGACTGTATGAGTGTGAGTACGACTGTATGTGTATGAGCAGGACTGTAAGTGTATGAATATGAGCAGGACTGTAAGTGTATGAGTATGAGTAAGACTGTAAGCGTATGAGTATGAGTAAGACTGTAAGCGTATGAGTATGAGTAAGACTGTAAGCGTATGAGTATGAGCACGACTGTAAGAGTATGAGTACGATTGTGAGAATATGGTTTTGAGTAAGACAGTAAGTATGATTTTGTGCAGACTGTACGAGTGAGGTCATACGAGTCTGATTGTACGAGTAAGGTCGTACATGTATGGGTAAGCTGCATGAGCGAGCATATGATTGTACGAGTAAGGTCGTACAAGTATGCGTATGTTGTATGAGTATGCGTACGGTGGTACGAGTAAGTTGTATGACCCTGGATAAGGGTGTTTGTGTAAGTTGATTGAATAGTATGCTTTGGCACGTTGGTGCCTTTGGTATGATTTTGGCACGATGGTGCCTTCGGTATGTCTGTGGCACGTTGGTGCATTTGGCATGTTTGTATGAATTTGAGCATGATATTGATATGCCTCTGCTTCATGTTTGAGTTGCATGACGCATGTGTTTTTGAACTTATGAGTTCACCGTTTGGGGTTTCCCCTACTGGGTATTTTCCTACTGAGTATGAAAATACTCACCCTACTACTTTTAGCCCCGTTGTACGGGAGGTTTTGCAGGTTGTGCGAAGAGCTCCTGGAGATGGACGCTCGTTTCAGCGGTGGATTGATTCCCGTTGACTCAGGTATCTGCTTTACTCACTGCGAGTATTTTGTGCCACGATCTCCTGTATTGAGTGAGATGAGACTTTAAGATGTTTATTTTGGACTTTTGTTTGGATCAGTCTGTGGACTGTTATGGGACTTGTACTCAGGGATGCCCGGGAGTGATTTGTATTTAAAAAGTCTATGATCATAGCAGAAAATTTATTTGTACGTGTGTTTTCGGGTAGCGCCTGAGGATATTTGATTTGACAGTACGATGTTTAACCGTATGATGTTTTAAATTATAAACAGGTTTTGATTTTATCGTTTTGACTCCGATTTATGGAAAAAAAAATTTCTATGAGTTTTGAGAAAAAGGGATGAAAAATCTCGGGCGTTACATTAAGTAACCGGGCCCATGAAGTTACTTAAACGGCTAATTTGCGCGTCCAATTTAGAATAGGCCATGCGTGAATGGTCATATCTCCCTCATCCAAACTCTGATCACACGTTCTTGGTGGTATTTCAAAGCTCTTTCTATCTACTTTCTATCAATAAAAGGCTCAATCCTAAATTCTATATACTGAGTAAGTTATTTTCACAATAATGTCAATGAGTCAAATACCCTATTTTTCATGTAGTCAACTTTGGAATTTTAAAAAATTCTCAGACGTCACAAGTATAGTATGAATGGTAGAAAAATAATTCCACGGCATTAGTCTACCTTCTAAAAATAATCACTCATGAATGAACGGAGCTCCTCCAAGTCTAGCTAGTTCACGTAGACTTCTTTTAAGTTGCAAGTTATATGAGTTATATTGGAGTACACAATGAGCGATTGTCATACAACATGCAAAGAGTTGTGTGTGTTACTTTAGAAAAGGACCTGCAAGTTTTGTTTGACAATTTGCTTGATGGCGTTAGCATTGCTCTATAGGAAGCATTTTTCATACACAATTTTTAATGTGAGCCAAGCATAAGAAATGCCTAGGAAGCGTATAATTTCAAGATCGATGACACACATGCTAATGTGCATTAGCATGTCCACCGTCGATCTCAAAATTAGATGGTTCTCAAGCATTTCTTATGCTCGGCTCACTGTCAAATGCTTCCTGCTCTATAATGAGCTTGTTTAGCTTAAGCTATCTCCGTGACCAACACCACCTGACCAGCCCACATGGTGCTCTTCACATAGCACATATGGGGCATTAACTTCTGCGCACCTGCCCTCTTATGTACTACGTTCTGAGCTATGTACGTTGGTCTCAGAGCTGGTCGTGAAAACTTGGTCAATAAAACAGTTTTTATGTACAATTGTGCATATATATATATATATATATATATATATATATATATATATATATATATATATATATATATAATTGCATTGTGTTCAAAGGGGCAAGCTTACAGCCATGGGAAGAGAGGCTCCAGGTGAGAAATGGAAGCATGTGGTGTTGGATCGGTCCATGTTGGAGGCCATTCGGAACTTCATCCCCTCCAACTCTGAAGGCTTTCTAGGAGAGAAAGCTAGCCAAGTACTTCTTCATCTCATCCGATGATCAACCCCACCAGGAAGAAATATAAGTACAGTTTTCTATAGGATTTCAACCCTTAGCGTGATGTCACTATCTACCACGGTGACTCCTTGGAAGCTAAGCAGGATTAACCTGTTGAAGAGTACAACGAGCCTAGGTCTGACGCTGCCATCGTTCCCCGTAACTATGTGCTGCCTGCAGCATGCATGCAGTCGATTTATCAAGTTCACGTTTCCAGGCATATATATAAAATGAGGTTAACCTGATTGGTCGATCGTCTGATATATGAGTACAAGTTGTGTCTGATATAATATAATTATTGTGACACCCCAAACTTTTGAAAAATAAACCTTTGAACTTATTTTAAAGTTTTTGGCCCCATAAGCTTTGTGTATCAAATTGACATTGTTTTAGCTTCAATCTCTTTTTAAACCTTTTAGATCATTTATAGGACTCGGAGAGATATTTGTAATGGGCCCAAGAACACAAAATTTTGATATTGGGATTATTGCATGCCTTTGTGTGATTTTGTTTCAAAGAGCTTGCGATATGAACCCATCAGTGTGAAGAACAAGCAAAGCCGATTGGGGGGTTGAAATTTATGAAGGTTTTTTTAAAAATAAAACAAAATGGCATCAGTAGGCTAATGCCAGCTCAAAGCGTCAGCTCCCACCTGCTACAATGTGGCAAGATATGGCCGTTGCATTGCGGAAGGACATGGCCTTAGCATGCCGCAGCAGGCCTCCCTCTTAGGCTAGCTACCTTAGGCTAGCCTGCATGTCAACCTGTGGTATGGTCGCAGTTGACAGTTGGATGTGTGCCACGTGGCCTGCATCCAATGGGGACTCTCCTCTACAAAAGGAAAGGGGTTCCCAACTTGCCCCTACCCCTTTCTCCTCCTTTTTCTTTATTGTAAGCCTATTTCTAAGCATTAAACGCGTGTTTCTAAGTCATTTCTCGTCTGTTTCCTTATGTTTAAAAACTCATTCTAGCTAATTTGAGTGCGCCCTATGTTGTGAGGGGTCCATTTTTTTAGTTAACATCTTTAAAAGGGGAGAACGACCCAGGGAAAGAAGAGATCATGTCTGCTATTCTCGGGCCGGAAGCGATGATCGTCCTAGTGCTAGGGGAGGTTCTACCCAAGTCAAACAAGGAGATTATCTTAGTGCTAGGGGAGGTTCTGCACGAGCCGAACAAGGAGATTATCTCAGCGCAAGGGGAACTGCCACCTGCTGCACTTACGCCAACAATGAGCCAAGGCCTCACAGGAGTAAGTGGTTCTAAATCCTATTTTTGTGTTAGGGCTAAACTCCGTTTTCAAATTGCCTTTAAGGGTTTGAACTAATGTTTGCCCTTAACGAGATTTTTTTAGCACCAATTATTTGAATACCATTCGAGTATTCTTTTCATTTAAATTTTTTGGAATTGATGGGTAGTTCTTCAACACACAACCTAAGAACTATCAAAGTAAATTACTCCTGACACTGCCTAATGAGGCTTTAGCATGCTTAGGAGTTGGGGTATCATAGGGAAACCCCTCTTCTTCTGATCTTATTACCCCATGAGCACGGGTGTATGTCGTTTTAATATTGATGATATTTTGTAAATAAAATATATTTGTTTTAAGGAATACAAATGGTATGACTTTAAATTCTAAATTATGAATTATTTTCCCCCTCCATGTTAGCATAATTTAATGCTACCTACTCGGTATAAAACATTATACTCACTCACCCCCAGATATTTTTGGTGTAGATACGAACTTGGGGCTATAGCAGATTGGTCCATGGAAATAGGGGCCGATATGCCAAATTTTGTTTAACTATATTTTTGTGTGCATTGTAAATTTATGCTCAATCTTAAAATTTTGCATTTTTGTACTTTTATATTCCTAAAGGTTTCTTGTTTATACACGATCGATCCAGCCCCTCTTCACTTACAAATTTTACGAAATTCTAACTTTTAAGTTAATCCAAAAAATTGGGACGTAACAATTGGTATCAAAGCCTGAGGTATGACTGTCTATAAATGAGTAACTAAATCAGTTAGCATAAATATTAGTATCATACTTTATTTTAAATTACTTAAATAACTTTGCGTGTTTTGTTTAAAATAAAGAAAATGGGTAAGTAAAAATTGAGGCACATCGCGGGGTCTTTGTTCAACTACCCGGTGCGCAAATTGCCCTTCCCAACAAGGGCAAGGGGTAGAGAGGGCCCTATGATTATCGAGATTTTGGACTCCGACGATTCCGCGATCCCTTGCTCTCTTGTTATGCCCACAAGTGGTAGCAAGGAAAAAAGTCGGGCCGACACACTGATTGTGATATCAACCGACACTGATGCAACCTATACCCTGACGTCACCAAGCAACGTAGTAGAGGTGTACCCTTCCCCTACACCCTGTGATGTAGCAGAAGAATATGTTTCTTACACCCTTGCCATGTCCCCCAGTGATAACAGAGTGGAAGTATACATCATATCTAACTCATCCATGACTCATTTTATGGTGGAGGAGTTAGAAGAAGAGCCCTTTGATGATAATGAGGCAGAGAGTCGGGTGGATGGACCTAGGAGGGAATGGTTCCTCATTCAAGACGAAGAACTCCCATCCAAGGAGTTGAAGGTGCCCATGTCGGCAGAGGAAGAGTGAGAATGAGACCCAACAACACCTTAGGGTTTCGGAACCTTTGCAAAATAGGTACCTTGATGGTGATAGGTACCTACTTTGTGGGCATCCAAACCACTATGTCTTCACTTGCCAAAAGACAAAGGCAGGCAGTGGTAGTCACTTAGTTATCTGAGTGACCTTGACAACTCTTAGAATGAAGTTGTGTTCTTTTGATAATCTCTATCAGTTAGTTTAATTGACTACTATTTTATGTAGTGTCTTTTGGCTTGTTTACGTAACATTCTTTGTAGTAGATAATTGTTAGGTTTGTATCAAACTTTGAAGCATTTATGAGAAAACTTTATGTTGTGGCCACTCAAAATTTTATTTTGTGAACTCGTGTTTAGATGTCGCCTACTAGTGGGGAGGATATTCTGCCATCAGACAGTTTCGCCCCCACAGATACTACAAATTAAGGGATGGTTGCAACAGAAGACACTATGTCCAGCCTCCTTGAGTTAATAATGCAAAGAATGATGGAACGTCTTCAGACTTTGGGCTGTCAAATCACTTAAACTCACAAGGCAGGAGAAAGCAATCATGGCGAGAGGAATTTACCCAAGCAATTTAAAAAGCTTGTGCCAGCCTTTACTAGAGAGGTGGCCTTGAGGCCACGGAAAAGTAAACCTTCGAATGCGAGCAAATATTTAATGTGATGAAGGTCCCAGATGATCGGAAAGTGTCGTTGTCCATCTTCTCCATGACAAAAGAAACCGCTTTTTGGTGGCCAACCGCGGAGAGAAATTTTTTCTCTAATAGTAATAATAACAAGTGGGAGGATTTTTGCAAGGTGTTGTATGACAAGTACTTTCCTCCGCATGTACAAGAGAAATAGGAGAAAGAGTTCCTAGACCTCCAACAGGGAGGAATGATAATGGAGCAGTATGAGAATAAATTCATCCAGTTGCAATGTTTTTCTTTGGATGCTTGCCCCACTAAGGTAAAAAGAGCAAGAAACTTTGTAAGGGGCCTGAACAGTGGCCTGAGGAACCGGGTTTTGGGGTTCCAACCTACTTTTTTTGCTAAAGTAGTAGAATTGGCGTCTATCTTGGAGCAAGACCATAAAGAATTCCTCGAGGAATGTAAGGAGTGTAACCAGAGCAGTGGCTCAAAGCCCAATGATAAGAAGTGGAATTTTCAATCTAATAATCGTTTTGGGAATCCCAAGTTCCAAAAAGCATCTACCCCTCAAGCTCAATCCTCATGGGAAAAGAAGACAGAGAAATGAGCCAAGTGTAATTGCTTCCATCCTCACGGTCCATGCTACTTCACAGAAGAACAATGTTTCTTGTCATGCCCTGGCACTCACCTGACCCAAGCCGAACCTGGTCCAAGGCATAATCAAAGCAGATGGGGGCGACGAAGTAACGACTTGCGGATGACTTGACCCCTCCAATGGGTATAACACACACAGAGTAACATACTACTTTATCTTTGTACAAGAGAAAATAAGTAAAATATAAAGGACATCAAACTTGAATTAGTCCTCAAGTCTCAACCCACAATCTTACAACACTAAGCTGTCAACATGACTCAAGTTATAATATCTTAAATAACTCTAAAGCCACAATGACTCATAAAGTATGAGACAAAGTCAACTAAACATTAAATTCTAGCTTACCAGCAGAATAAATAAGTAAAGATAGTAAGATCTCTAGGCTCCCACGCCTACTCCTAACCATTATCCACACACGCCTCATAAAGAGGGATCTGATCGTCTACATGTCGCACTATACAACCCCAAAATAAAAAACACAAAGAAAATAGGGTAAGTATAAAACTCAATAAGGTTTTGAATTGCGAGAGATAAATATGAAACCACTATGGCATTCAACATAGTCTATCACATCAACATATCACGTATTATTCTATTCATGATTACTTTCTCTTTTCTTAACCATACTCATCCATAAGTAATTATCCTCTATTAAAGTATCTCAAACACACAATTTATAGTATGAATAATCATATTATAGCAGAAACATCCATCCTACATGAAAAGTGTCTCCAACACACCATACATATTCATGCATGTCCATTCTCCTTCATATATATTCATCACGCATGATAAGTGTCTCAAACACACTATACATATTGATGAATATTCATAAACAATCATCCTGTATGATAAGTGCCTCAATCACACTATACATATCCATGCATATTCATAAACAACCATCCTGCATGATAAGTGCCTCATTCACACTTTACATATCCATGAATATTTATAAACAACCATCATGCATGATAAGTGCCTCAATCATACTGTACATATCCATACATATTCATAAACATTCAACCTGCATAAGAAGTGTCTCAAACACACAATCTTATCATGAATATTTATAAATATTTAGCTTGTATGTAAAGTGTCTCTAACACACTATCACAACCATTTATATCGATAAAACAACCTTGCTTGATCGGCCGAAGCTTAAGCAATCCAATCTCACTCTAGACAATCCCCAAATGAAAAGTTTGAAGGAATTACACAATTTGGGTAAATTTCCTAACGGGGAAGATACCCCCTGGTAAGCTAGTGCACTTAGCTACACCAGCCTGGATTCTCAAGGTCCAGATAGTCTCAATAGTTTTGGTCTCCTTATAGCATTGTCACTCTTTTCAACCCGGGGAGAAAAACTGATCCTCGAGGGATGTAAAACCCCGTCCTTTTGGACGTAAAACTGAATTGATAAGCCTCCAATTGATTAACCCGACAAGCAATATCACACAATTGCATCCAATCGATCAACATGGCTAATCTCGATAAAATCTCATTTGTAAATCCTTCTCATGATGCATGCAACATGGTACATACGTGAGTAATAAATACATCAATCCTAATTCATGAAACGTGCTCCCATCAGTCATACATGCATCATTTCTAATCATAAGTGTGAAGTAATTACCATAATTACCCCCACATGTGTGTGTACATGGTACTAGCTTTCAATCCTCAACATAGGAATCTGCTATCATAATTTAAACATGGCTCCTCCTTACTGAAATCATGGGTGAAAACCATCGAAAAGTACAATTCAAGTCAAATGAAACCTCATGCTAGACTTAGATAAGCATATTCATTTCTACGCTTTAAGATAGACATGAGACCATCATTCACCCAAAATATAAATCATAACATGTGGCGGCATACAAGTCCATTCTCATGCTGTAAACTTGCTGGAATCCTAAGTAAAACATGAAGAATCACTCAACATGAATTTAGGATAAGAAATCATAACATGCTAAACCAAATAACATGTAATCCACTTCACACTTGAACATCATCATCGCTCTAAACATCAAATTCATGTCCTTGGTAGCATTTCCCAAGTATAAATTACTTATCATAATCATCATAAATGATACTCAAGAAGAAAAGCATAAAAATGAGCAAAATAATCAAAATGACCAAAACTGCAGTGTTGGCATTCAAACACCCTGTAGGGCTATTCAAATGCCATAATAGAAGTTCTGGTTCATTTTCTTTATTACAAACCCAAAATCGAAAATACACATATACATCTTAAACCTTCAAATATCACTCCCAAACATCATCATAATGAAATCCAAGCTTGGGAAATGGTAAATCTATTCACTTATCAACTAAAACACGAAGAAATCACAAGAAAGATTAAGCTTTTCATAACCCACCATTAAAGCTCAACTTCATGCAAACCTACATAAAACTTCACCCAAGTTCAAATCCGAAAACACAGACCTATTTTGGAAGAAAATTCTTACCTTTAGTGATTTTCTTGGTCCGAAATTGACGCTCCAACCTCTTCAAATCCCTACCCACATTAGGGTTTTGGTAATACATATATAAATCTAATTAATAAAGCCTAAATCACTTGAAAACTTGTAGATCTAGGGCTTGTTTGGTTCCAAAACGAAAATCTCTCATTAGAGGAGTGAAATAGAGGTCAAAATCAGAAACTTTAGTGGCAAAAATCAAGATTTAACCTTAGAAAAGATGGGATTTAGAAAGTTTAAGCAAAACCCTAGGTGATTTATGGAAAATCAAGGCTAATCCTTACCTTAATCGAACTTTTCTCTTATGGAATAGGGGTTATGGCCTCTTAACCTTTAGATTCCAACTCTTCCCATGGGAATAAGGTTGTGTCTTTCTATTTATAGTAAGTGATGGGGTATACCTAATAGGAAATTATGGTTTAAATAGATTTTAACACTAAAAATGGGTAATTAGTTTATTTTGAGTCCAAAACGAAGTTTAATTTTTTTAAAAAACTTAATAGTTGAAATAAGATAATTTTAGGATCTTATGGGACTGGGACCCATCATCCTAATTTACAAACGTGGGGCCCAGTCGCACAATGGGACCCACACCTTAACTTTTTAGAAAAAAAAGCTAAAATTTCCAAAGATTCTAGAAAATTTTGAATTGACTTAGTTTAACACAAAAACCAATAAAATGAAAGAAATTCTGATTAAAACCATAATTAACTGCCTTAAATTCAAAAAAAATTCAAACTAACCCAATTGACATTAAACCACATAATAACAACTAAATAAATTATATAAGCCGGTTTAGAGTTTAGGGATATTACATTTCTCGTGTGGCGATCTAAAGCACAAAGTGCGAGACTACCCAAAAGAAGAGCAAGAAGAGCCCAAGGCCGATAAAAAACCAAGTCCCAAGGCCAACCAAAATCCTAAGGCCCAAGGCCAAGTCTTTGCCATCATAGCCGCGGAAACACAAACTTCTAATGTCATTATCCAAGGTACTCTTCTAATCCTTGATAAGATTGTTAGAGTACTTATAGATTTAGGGTCAACTCACTCTTTTATCTCATGGGATTTTGCATTAAGTACCAGTTATCCTATCATGTAATTAGGATTTTGTCTTGAAGTGTCAACCCCTATTGGAAGAACTCTAGTTACCCAAATTTTTTTGCAAAGCGTGCCGGTTGGAATTGAAAATAAAAGCTTACGTGCTGATTTAATTCTCATAGGCATGATAGGCCTTGATGTCATCTTGCGAATGAATTGGTTAGCAGTTAATGGAGCTTTGGTAGACTATTTAAAAAAGAGACTCATTTTCAGTAAACTAGGAGAGAAAGATGTTATCTTTTAGGGGTGGAGGGATTATTCAGGATCTTACTTCATTTTGGATATTAAGGCTCATTGAATGATGATTAAGGGATGTCAGGCCTACCTTGCCAGTGTTGTGATTGAAGAGAACTCAATGGCTAGGTTAGAAGAAATTGACATTGTCCGAAACTTCCCTGATATTTTTCCAAATAATTTAGCTGGACTTCGACCAAAAAGAGAAATAGATTTTACCATTGACCTAATACCAGGGACAACACCTATTTCTAAGGGCCCCTTATCTAATGGCTCTCACAGAATTAAAAGAATTGAAGGATCAATTGTAGGAGTAATTAAATAAAGGGTTCATCCAACCTAGCGTCTCACCCTAGGGAGCACCAGTCCTTTTCATGAAAAAGAACTTGTCTCTAAAACTTTGTATAGAATATCAAATGTTGAATATCTTACTATAAAAACAAATACCCTTTACCCCGAATTGATGACATGCTTGACCAGCTCTAAGATGTCAAAATCTTTTCAAAAATAGATCCGAGGTTTGGTTACCATCAATTGAGAATTTGGGACGATGATATATCTAAGATAGCTTTTCGCACCCGATACGGACACTACGAATTTTTAGTAGTGTTGTTTGGGTTGACAAATGCCACAATTGCTTTCGTGGTCCTTATGAATAGAGTCTTGCGGACCTACCTAGACAAGTTTGTAATTGTGTTTGTTGATGATATTTTGGTTTACTCCTCTTCTCTTGACAAACACCGGAGACACTAACAAATGGTTTTACAAACATTGCTAAACCATCATCTATATGCTAAACTAAGTGTGAATTTTGGTTAAAACAAGTTGTCTTTTTGGGTCATGTCATTTCAAAAGAGGAGTCTCCATTGACCCAACCAAAATAGAAGCAGTACTGAAATGGGAAAGACTTAAACCATCACCAAAATTTGAAGTTTTCTCGGCCTTGCAGGGTACTACAGAAGGTTCATAAATGGATTTTCTAGTATTGCCCTACCCATAACCAAATTAAGTTGAAAAGGAGTAAAGTTCACTTAGGATGAGACACGTGAGAAGAGTTTTCAAGCTATGAAGGTAAAGCTGACAACCACACAATTTAGCCTTACCATTAGGAAGTGGGGGGGTTTGTCATTTATAGTGATGTTTTTGGTAAAGGTCTTGATTGCATGTTGATGCAACATAGAAAAGTGATAGCATATGCTTCATGACAACTAAAAAAGCAGGAAGTCAACTACGCTACTCATGATTTGGAGTTGATAGTCGTAGTCTTTGCGCTAAAAAATTGAGGCGTTATATGTACGGAGAGAAATTTGAAATCTTAACTGACCACCAAAGTTTAAAGTATATTTTTCTCGAAGTGACCTCAATATGAGGCAACAGAGGTGGATCGAGTATGTCAAGGACTACAACTTCTCCATCCTTTATCATTTGGGGAAAGCCAATGTAGTGGACAATGCATTGAGCCGTTAAGCTGAAGGAAAGATTGCACATATACTTGTGAAGGAATGGAGGTTATTGGTGGAAATAATTAACTTCCAACCCGAGTTGCAACGGGAGAATAAAGAATCTTTCATTGCAAACTTAGTCATTAAATCTGCAATGATTGAACACATCCTTATGGGTCAACAAGAGAGCAAAGATGTACAATCACTATCGGAGAAACTAGACTTCACTAGAACCCCTGACAATGGTATCTGTTTCCAAGGAAGATTGGTGGTTTCATCTATACCCGAGTTAAGGGAAGACCTCCTACATAAAGCACATTAATCTTAGTATATCATCTATCTTGGAGAGACAAAGATGTACCGTGATTTGAAAAGAAGTTTTTGGTGGAATGGAATGAAAAGAGACATTGGAGATTATGTGTCCAAATGCCCAACATGCTAGCAAGTTAAGGCCGAACACCAGAAACCTTCAGGAACCCTCCAATCCATGGAAATCCCATAGTAGAAATGGGAATATATTAAAATGGATTTTGTCTCAAGTTTACCACAACGACTCAAGATCACAAGTCAATCTAGGTCATAGTTGACAGACTCACAAAGTGTGCTCATCTCCTTCTATTAAGAAAGAAGCACTCCTTAGAGTCATTGACGAAGTTATATGTGAAAGAGATTGTGAGTCGGCATGGAGTACCTCTATTCATCATCTCAGAAAGGGATAGCCGATTTACATCTTAAGTTTTGGCAAGGACTCTAACAAGAATTAGGCACCAGTCTCAAGTTTAGTACTGCTTTCCATCTACAAACCAATGGCCAATCATAGAGGACTATTCAAACCCTGGAAGAGGTGTAGCGAGTATGCACTATCGAATGGAAGGGTAATTGCAACGATCATCTTCCATTGGTTGATTTTGCTTACAACAATATCTTCCACTCGAGCATTGGCATGGCTCCTTATGAGGCTTTTCATGGGAGAT
Source organism: Saururus chinensis (assembly GCA_035235625.1). Taxonomy (NCBI): domain Eukaryota; kingdom Viridiplantae; phylum Streptophyta; class Magnoliopsida; order Piperales; family Saururaceae; genus Saururus; species Saururus chinensis. Next base: position 831,677 of record CP141142.1, read on the forward strand.
CTTGCAAATCTCCAACGTGCTAGAGTGAGGCAGAGAACGTCAGCTCCTAAAATCAGAGTTCTTGCAGCAATGTGCGGATAAGGTAAAACTCATTAAGGAATGACTAGTAACGACACGGAGTCGTCAAAGGAGTTATGCTGACAAATGACAGAAGGATCTCGAATTCAGTGTAGGTGATCATGTACTTTTGAAAATCTTGCCAACTCGAGGGGTCATGCATTTTGGCATCAAAGACAAGGTAAGTCAACATTTCACGGGTCCTTTTGAGATCCTTGAAAAGATAGGGATGGTGGCATACATGCTAGCCTTACCCCCGTAGCTTGATGGTGTCCATAACATCTTCCATGTATCCATGCTTCGGAAGTACATTTGGGACCCCTTCACATCCTCAACCAAACATCCGTTACTCTAAGGCCAGATTTGTCCTTCGAGGAGAAGCCAATTAAGATTTTAGACCAAAAAGAATAGATCCTTAGGACAAAAAGAATTCCATTAGTGAAAGTTTTGTGGCAACATCATTCCTTGGAAGAGGCAACATGGGAATCAAAGAATGAAATGTCAAATAAATATCGCAAGTTGTTCATAGTTTAAATGATGTTCAAATTTCAAGGTTGAAATTTTTGTAAGGGGAGTAGTTTGTAACACCCCAAAACTTTTGGAAAATAAACATTTGAATTTATTTTAAAGTTTTTTGCCCAACAAACTTTGTGTATCAAATTGGCATTGCTCTAGCCTCAATCTCCTTTTAAACTTAATAGATAGTTCATAGGGCTCGGAGAGACAAATGTAATAGGCCCAAGAACAAAAATTTTTGACACTGGGATTGTAGGTTGTGACCTCCTTAAGCTTTCCATAAGTAGGACCTACATTGCATTCACATGGAAATATGCCCTTGTGTGGTTTTATTTCGAAGGCCTCATTGATACGAGCCCATCGGCGCAAAGAATGTGCAAATCTGATTAAGAGGTAGCAAATTATGAAGTTTTTTTTTAAAGAAAACAATGACGTCAGCCCATGTTGACATTAGTATTGGTGTCAGCTACCACCTCCCGTATTTGTTGCAAGTAAACCTACCGCAATGTGACAGGACATGGCCTGCTGCGACAAGCTATCCCTCTTAGGCTAGCCTGCATGTCAACCTGCGGAATGGCCACAGGTTGATGGTTGGATGCACGCCACGCCACATGGCGTGCATCCAACAGAGACTCTCCTCTATAAAAGGAGAGGGAGCAGGGGGGTTCCCAACTTGCCCCTCCCCCATTTCTCCTTCCTTTTTCTTTGTTTTACGCCCATTTATAAGTCTTAAATGTGCATTTCTAAGCCATTCCTCGCCCATTTCCTTCCGTTCAAAAACCTATTTAAGCTAATTCGAGGGTGCCCTACGTCGTGAGAGGGTCCATTTTTTGAGTTAGCCTCTCTAAAAGGGGAGAACGACCCGGGGCAAGAAGAGGCCATGTCCGTCACTCTCGGGCTAGAAGCGGAGATCGTTCGAGCGCTAGGGGAGGCTTTGCCCAAACCAAACAAGGAGATTATCTCAGTGCTAAGGGAGGTTCTCCCCAAGCCGGATAAGGAGATTGTTTCAACGGGAATTGCCGCCCGTTGTACTTATGCCAACAAAGAGCGAATGTCTCATGAGGGTAGGTGGTTCTAAATCCTATTTTCTTGTTAGGGCTAAACTCCGTTTTATGCATACACTACGGTTTAATTTTAACGGGGTTAAAATACCATTAGGGTTTGAACTAATGTCCGCCCTTAATGATATTTTTTTTAGCACCAATTATTTAAATACCATTCGAATATTCTTTTCATTTAAAAAATTTAGAATTTGATGGGTAGTTCTTCGACGCACAACCCAAAAACTATCAGAGTTTATTACTCCTAGATATTGCTTAATGAGGCTTTGAGTATGCTCAAGAGTTGGGGTATCATAAGAAAAACCCTCTTCTTTTTTATCCAATTACACCATGAACACAGGTGTATGTTGTTTTAATATCGGTAACATTCTGTGAATGAAATGTATTTGTCTTAGGTAATGCAAATGGTTTGACTTTATATTTTAAGTTATGAATTTGTTATATGATTTATTTTGCCCCTTCGTGTTAGCTAAATTTAATTCTACCTACTGGTTCTTAAAGATTTTTTGTTTATACACGGTTGATCGGGGCCCTCTTTGCTTACAAATTTTAAGATATTCTAACTTTTAAATTAATCCAAAAAGTTGAGGCATAGCAATTATGATGCAGATATGTAGTATTCAAGACTGCTAAACTATGCAGCTACTTTTTATAACTGCTTGCAATATCAGTTTCTGTGTCAATGATCCATCATATTGTTGTTGGTTGACATGCGGGCAACTTGCTGAAATTAAATTTACTTTGCTCGGTAATTTCTCATTCTCACGGTCTACTTTGAAACACAAAGAATATATACCACTCCCTATATCTCGCATTAATAGTTCCGTTAAGTTTTTCAAAATGAAATAATGTGAGAGAAGAAGTATTTAAAAAGCCTATGTAATTGAAACAACTTCTTCTCCATATTTGTAAAAAACAATTTTCTTGACTACCGGTCATGACCACAGTCTACTACTAGTGAATACCGAGATAGGGGAACTAATTGAGAACCTAGTGGATTGGGTTCCAAGTTTTGCTCACACCCTTCCTTTGTTGATATGGTAACTTCTCATTATTGGTCACCAAAACTTAATAAAAAAAACCCTAATCAAGCTAGATGAGTTCTTGTTCATATAGGCACTCAATGGAGGCTGAAGCCTCAGCCAAGAACAACAACCAAGATCCATGGAGGATGAAGCCCACAGTCAGAACGAATGGTAGCTTTCTTTAAGCTTCAGCCATCAAATTCACTTTACTCCATCAAGGAGGTGGGCTAGCTGGATCATCATATCCATTCATCGTGTATTTTCTTCGAACCTCTTAGAACATCGACCCAGCTAAGTACAGTCTGCCTGCAATGAAAAAGATGCCAATTAGAATCAAACTCAAGGTTACCTCCGATATTCCTAAAAATGCCGCTACTCTGCCAATTTTACATAACCCAGCAGACATTAATGACAACATTGGCTATTTACGTTATGTGGCAATGCTGCAGCTCTGAATTCTCTTATGCATGTCTTGAACGCCTTGAAGCATGCATGGGCTTTATACTCCTGCCTAGGCTACTGAAACGGATGAACTGGGACAATAAGGGCTAAGAGCAGTGTTAATGAGCCAAGCTGAGTATTAGTTTGATTTAACTCAAAGTTTAATTTTGAATTGTCAAGCAAGACTCTTATACCTTTTAGCCTGAACTTGACTTGATTAGAAAGCTTGAGGCTTCACTTGAACTCGAGGTTGAATCTCTTATATAAGAAAATTGGGTGTAGGCTTGAGTCTAGCCAAAACATATATTTTATAATAATTTGACCTAATTAATAGTAATTAAGTGTTGTAGTTTGTAAATTATATTTGAGATTGAATCTTCTTTGAGCTGAGTTTGACAATTCAAGTAGAGTGAAATTGAGGTGTATTCAAACGCTAATAAAATTAATTCAAATTGATTCAAGTTCAGTTTGATCGATCCGAGCTAGTTCTGTTTGTGACTCGATAATGGGTGCTTTTTTATTTGGTAAATGATAATTGTTATAATCCACCTTACAAAACCCTTAACTGGATTTTAGGTTAACAAACCACATACGTCATCGATATCAATTAAATAGAGCATGTATGGGTGCTTTTTTATTTGGAAAATGATAATTGTTATAATCCACCTTACAAAACCCTTAACTGAATTTTAGGTTGACAAACCACATACGTCATCTATATCAATTAAATAGAGCATGTTTTAGCATTTCACACCGCATTGACGTTATGTTTCAAACCGGAGAACCAGAGGCATATTTATGACCTTTGATTTATGAAGCCATGTTTTCAAATTACTGTCCCAACCAATCATTTTGATGCCGGGCTCATAGGTCATCCCGTGGATGACATTTTCCCTTTTTTTTTTTTTCTTATCTAAGGCTTAGTCAGTATTGTAATTGATTAAGATAGCTCAACCAATTGGAAGCGAATATTAAGGCTTTTATATTTTAGTTTATTTTTCTATCAAAGTTATTTTTTAATAAAAAGTTGGTTTGGTATTCACACCTCTCCTTTAAGAGGCTTATCTTTAGGTCTTTCAAAAGTTAGGAAATAGCCTAGCCCTAAGTAGGCTTGAGCTAAGCCATGGGTTTTTTTATATACAAATTGACTCAATTGAAACAGTTTTTCTGCTGAGTCTTGGTCTCGAGTTCTGAATCACACATTTAATTTAAGAGAATAATTTTTTATGCCTTACTCTGATAATGAGCCCAACATAAAAAATGTATGAAAACCTTTAATATTTGATATCAACTGTGTACACAATAGCACCCATTGGCACCAATACCACTAGTTCTAATCTAAGTGACAAACAATAGGTATAATATGTATTTTATATACGTACTTCACATTTTTTCATCCTATCGCAAAAAATGACATATTATTCACATTTTAAAAGAATGCATACTTTGCATTTTTTCCCGTACTTCGTGTTTCTTCTTCTTCTCTACTTCACGTTTAAAATGCATATTATACCCGTACTTTGTTACACAACACTTTGACAATTTTTTTCTTCTGATTCCATAACCTTTTGGCTTTGATTAGCCAATGAGCACTCTAGCGATATTTTTTAGCCACTAACCTTCTCTAAATTTATGATAATGAAGTTGTTATTTTTCAATATATTATTTTAAAGGAAGAAGACATCTTATTTTTAATTTTTAGGTTACATAATATTTTGGGTTATGTATTTTATATATATATATATATATATATATATATATATATATATATTATTTCTCCTTACTTTTTACATTTTTTTTCCATTTTTTACCTTTTTTTGTGTGTATAGCCCTAACCGCAATATTGTCGTACTTGTACTTTGTCAATTAGGAGCTAATGTGCACTAGCGTGTGAGTTGTTGATTTCATAAATGAAGGGCTCCCATGTGTTTCTTATATTGGGCTCATTGTCAAATGAGAGTATTAAAAACACTTCCTAATTTAAGATACCTAAATTTTAAAGTCGATGGAGCTTTTGTGTTAACTGGAATGTGCAAATTCACGAGGAAGTTGAAAATTGCACTAATGGAAGACAGTGGGCACGAAATAATTATTGACACATGTGAATCTTAACTTCCTATATTATATCTTGAGATGGGAAGAGTTTTTCATACTCCCCACTGACAATGAGCCCAACGTAAGTTACTCATGAGAGTCGTTGATATTTCAAATTGATGACACATGCTAATGCACATTAACGTAATAATACTAACACTAATATGTTGTTGTGTGTGTGTCGTCGATCTCATGAATGAACAACTCCCATGCGTAGCTTATGTTGGGTTCATTGTAAGTGATGAGCAAAAAAACTTTTCTCTTATGACGAATGCATCTATCTGCACCCCATTAATCCCTTCAATACCCCGCTTTCAAAAATATTATATCAAATTTTCTTACTCTTTAAAACCCCAAATACCTATTATTTCTATCCCTTCTTACCCCACCTCAACAAAACCCCACACCTCCCACCCCAACTATGGCGACAACGGCAACTCCAGCAGAGGCAACCCCGGTCATATGTCATCTCCTCTCTCCTCCACAACAGTGCAGTCATAACTTTGATCATAGGCAGCTAGAGTACTAGTTGCAGCCAAAGCTTTTGGTCCCGGCCAGAGCTCCTAGCCCGACTAGGAGCAGATTTCCTGACTGAAGCTGAAGCTAGAGGTTCTTTTGGCTGTAGCCATGATTCTCCGCTCTAGCTGTGACTAGAGGAGGAGGAGGAGGTTTTGTGTTGCCAATGCCAACACTGGCTTGCCGACACTAGAGAAGAAGAGGCAGAAGAAAGGGGTAGGGTCCAAGTAAAAAAAGTACCATATAGTGTGGGTATATTGATGTTGACCATAGTCTACACATAAAAAATTTAAGAGAAAAGGGGAGAGAAGGAGAGAAAGAACAAACTAATTAAATATACTAATTGCTAAATTTTTATTGATTGCCTAGCACATGGTTGTGCACAACAATTTATAAGAGAACTGGAAATTAATCCTACTAGCATAAGGAAAGTAATCCTAGTCTAATTGTGAATTGTGATTAAATCAAAATATCAAATCCTACTTAAATCTATGAAAGTAGACCTAATTTAAGAAAGTTGAAATCTAATTCAAATCCAATGCAATTTAATTCTAATAAGGGTGGGACATATCATCCCACCACTGCTTCTGTTAGGCCATGTCCTCAAGGCCAAAAAATGTCAATACTCTTGTTGACTGTAAATGGTTGTATAACCCAAGGATACTTTGGTTGTTGTCATTGAATAATGTGCAACTTATCTAGAGGTTGGGTGGTAAGGAGGCACTTGACTCCATTAATCATGAAGCTCATCTACATGCTTTTAAAGTCTTATTCAACCTTTCTCAAAGTGCACAACTAATCCATGCTAAGAACGATATCAACTCCCTTGATAGGTAGAATGTAGAGATCAAATATGATAGTAAGGCTTTGAGCAAGAAAACATGTCTTACGACAAACCCCCATACTGTGAAGCTTTGCAACATCTTCGACATCAAAAGTAGGATATTTTGAGACCTGCAAATCCAACTCTTTAGCAGCTACTTCAATAATAAAACTATAGGTGCTACATATATCGATAAGAACCAAGACGTGTTATTTCTTCATTTGGCCATTGATGTGCATAGTATTGGGAGCATTACCACCTTCATAGGCATGAAAAGACAAATATAGGTCAACATCATTCACCAAGGCAACTAGGATAGAGTCAAACTCAGCCACAGGGTTTGGAGAATCCACTAAATCAGACACATCTTCAACTACATAAGCATGAAGGGTCTTGCATCGATAGATAGGGGCATACTTTTCAACATAATTATAACATAATCCCTTTAAACGACAAGCCTCAATTTTAGATGGGGATAACCTCTTAAGAGGAATTGTAGTGGTCGAACTAGGAGGTGTGGATTAATAGAAGATAAAGAAGATTGTGGGGCCAGTGGAACATACTACTGATGCTGAAGTTGCTCTTGACACATATGGGCAATACGGAATGTCTTCGTTAAGGTACAGGGCTTGCGCATCGAAGCTTGCAAGTCAAATTGCAAACCACCAAGGAAAGTATCGATCAAAGCAGCTTCTAGCCTATTGGAAACCCAATTAGACAACTTTTCAAACTCATCCTGGTAAGCTTTGATAGTGGTAGTTTGGTGAACACGGGAAAGATAGAGATTATAATCTTCATAATTAGTTGGTCCGAAGCAAACAAGGAGAGCTCGCTCCAAGTCATCCCACATAGCATGCGTAGTATGAGAAAGAAAGTGCTTGAGTCATTATAGTGCATGTCCTTCCATGTGAAAGGAAGCAAGATCAATACTCTCATGAGCTAGAGTCCGATGGAAAGGAAAAAATCTTTGGGCGCAAAATACCTATTCCTCTGGTTCATCACGTTTGAAGATTGGGAAAGTTAGTTGAAGCCCTCATAGTCATAGGCCTCTATATCATACCTGAATGGCCACCCGCCAAGTTGGTGAGTGCCACGCCCACAGTCTGGTGCATGAGGGGGAAGTGGCCTATGGTAGAAATTAGCCCTGCCATAGTCAAGGGTTGCAAGAAGATCATTTGTCTGCATTATATAATTGTTAGCAACATCCAAGTCACAAGTGCTAGGTTGTGGAAACGAGCTATGAAAAAACATGTGTAAGTTTTCTCGCATATGATCATGAGTTGGTGGGGGTGGGGGTGGGGGTGGCGGTGGGTGTGGATTAGGTAGAGTTGCATGGGAAAAACTTAGAGGTGGCAAACCAGCCATGAGTTGGGTAAAAGGGTGGTTGTGACCCACATGACCCAAGGGATGAGCAGTTGGGTCAATAGGAGAATCGGGTCTAAATAAACTTGAGTGAAATTCATCATGAACAAAATCATCTTCCCCAACTGATTGCTAGATGTGATCCTGAGGAATGGGGAGCGGAGTCATGGTGGTAGAAGAGGAGATCTATGGTGTCGCAGGTGGATGACGGACAGCCAAAGCAGCGGGATGCAACGAAAGATGCTGGAAAGGGCTCGTCATGGATGTCAAAGGAACAAGGGCGTGTGGCGGCTACTGGACAATAACAAGTTGGGAGACGGAAGGGCAATCTCGCCCATAAGCTGCCGGCAGGGATTGGAGGTCTGGTGAGGCATCCCCCCAATAGTTGAGTCATGCAATGTTGGTGCCAAAACATGGACACGTGTGCCATGGGGTGAAGGAACAGTGAATCGAACGACAATTGGGAGATGACCAACTGGAATAGAGTTGGCAGAGAGGCAGCGACGGCCGAAAGGATGAGGTGCACTCTAGCGGAGTTCATCGCTAGTGATTCGGGCTAGAAAATGACGGCCTTGACAGTTGTGGGCTAGTGAAACTCCAAAGGCCACTAAGAAGGTTGCTGAATAGGGCAATCGGGATGACAGAAGCGATTGCGGTGACCCAATCAATTGGAAGTGATGCAGTTGACGATAGAGAAGGTGGCAATGCACCACTTGAACCAGAAGCTAGTATGGTTGTGAAAGCAGTGGCAACCAAGGAAGCGATTGGAGTGGAAGTGGCAGTGAACGGAACAAAGGTTGCATTGGCAAAGGCCGTCAGTGGTGAGTGTTGTTGGAAAGTGAGGGCCTTGACTATCGTGGGCCAGTGAGAGCCCGGAGAAATCGGAGTCGGTGATTGGACAAAGGAGATCTGGACGGCTGGGGGGATTGAATCAGCTGAATGGAGTGCAGCCTAGGAAAGAAAAGGTGGCGGCATAGCACTGGAATTGGAGCCCAAGTCAAGTGCATGAGTATTGGCGGCAGGGGTATCTGGTGGAAGAGGATAAGGGAAATTAGTCAGTGCAAGAGTCTAATTCATGCATCGACATGGTCTGAAACATGCAGGAGTGACTAGGAGTAGAAGGAGGCCTTGCGTCAGCAAATGGGAGGCAAGAGACAATTGCGAGCTGGCAGAGGAAGAAGCCTCAAGCAGATGACGAGGCTTTGGGGAGAGCCCAGTGGTCAGCAGCAGAGGGGGAGAACCTGAATCGGAGGAGAGAGGTGCACTTGTTGGAGAGCCGGCAAGAGTTGGTCAAAGCGGTGGTCGATGAGCTTAAAGCAACAGTCAACATATTCTGGCTGTTGGTCGAGGAACATCAATGATTGGTTAACCTCGGTAAGTTCTTGACCCTCGTTGTTAATGCCTTTTTCAAGTTAAGAAATACGAGAGTGAAGCCAAGCGGGAGAGGACTCTAAGACTAGTAGGCCTCGGAGCGTTGACAAGTCCAATGCAGTGGAGGAGGGCTCAGTCATTGTGTCTCAGCTCTTCCATCAGGGGCCAGCCATGGGAGGGCAAATGGAACAAGAGGGAATGCTCTGATACCAGATATGTAGACCATAGTCTACAAAAATAAAATTTAAGGCCAAAGAGGAAAGAAGAATGAGAGAGAGAAAACTAATTAACTAAACTAATTGATGAATTTAAATAGATTAGATTACCTAACACATGGTTGTGCAATATAATTTATAAGAGAATTAGAAATTAATCTTATTAGCATAAGGAAAGTAATCCTAGCCTAATTGTGAATTACGATTAAATCAAAATATCAAATCCTACTTAATCTAGGAAAGTAGACCTAATTTAGGAAAGCTGAAACCTAATGCAATCTAATTCTAATAAGGGTGGGACATATTATATATATATGAAAAAATTTAATGAAATTGGAAGGTGTAAATGAGAAATATGGTACTTATGAGAGTAATGGGGTGTAGATAGACCCATTCTCTTATGATATCTCTATAATACAGTTGTAAGTTATACTCCTTTTGTCTAATGTTAAGTATCCTATTTAATTTTAATATATATATATATATATATATATATATATATATATATATATATATATATATATATATATATATATATATATATATATATATATATATATATATATATATATATATATATATATATATATATATATATATATATATATATATATATATATATATATTGATTAGGTGAGATAGTTGATGTAAGCTAGTTTTGAATGAAACACATTTTTATTTTGAATTTACGCCACATATATACAGCTGAGTATAAAAGGGGATGAGCATGATCAAATCTCACCCAACCAGCCTTCTTTTCTTTTACTCTTACAAAGACTCGAGTAATGGCAGCCCCTTTTTCCATTAGTATCACGATCCTCACCATTCTCCTGGTAAAAAATTAATTCACTTGCTCCTCGAAGTCTAGCTAGTTCACATAGACTTCTTTCATTTACAAGTTATACGAGTCATATTGTATTGCATGATGAGTGATTGTCATACAATATGCAAAGAGTTGTGTATGTTACTTAACAATGACCCACAAGTTTTGTTTGACGATTTGCTCCATGGCGTTTAGCATTGCTCTATAATGGGCTTGTTTAGCCTGACCTGTCTCAGTGACCAGCACCACCTAACCAGCCCACATGGTGCTCTTAACATAGCATATAAGGGGCATTAACTTCTGTGCACATTTTCTCTCTTATGTACTATGTTTCGAGCCTATGTATGTTAGTCTCGGAGCTGATCGGGAAACTTGGTCAAGAAAACTGTTTTAATGTATAATTGTGTATCTATATATCAATATATATTTACATTGTGTGCAGGTGGGCATGCCTACATCCATGGGAAGAGAGGCCCCAGGTGTGGAATGGAAGCATGTGATGGTGAACCGGCCCATGTTGGAGGCCATTCGGAACTTCATCCCCTCCAACTCTGAAGGCTTTCTAGGAGAGAAAGCCAAGTACTTCTTCATCTCATCCGTTGATCAAACCACCAAGAAGAAATATGAGTACAGTTTCCCCAAGGATGTCGACCCTTGGCTTGATCTCAGTATCTACCACGGCGACTCCTTGGAAGCTAAGCAGGATAAACCCGTTGAAGAGTACAAGGAGCCTAGGCCAGAAGCTGCCATCGTTCTCCGAAACTAGCAGCATGCATGTAGTCGATTTATCAAGTTCACATTTCCGGGGTATATATATATATATATATATATATATATATATATATATATATATATATATATATATATATATATATATATATATATATATATATATATATATATATATATATATATATATATATATATATATATAAAATAAGTTGAACCTGATTGGTCGATTGTCTGATATATGTGGACAAGTTGTGTGTGATATAATTGTGAAGCAGATATGCAGTACTCAAGACTGCTAAACTATGCAACTACTTTTTATAACTACTTGTAATATCGGTTTCTGTATCGATGATACATCTTATTGTTGGTTGACATACGGGCACCTTGATGAAAATAAATTTACTTTGCTCCGTAATTTCTCATTCTACCGGCCTACTTTGAAACACAAATAATATATACCACTCTTTATATCTCATATTAATAGTTCCGTTTCATATTAATAGTTTATTTAGTTTTCAAAATAAAATAATGTGAGAGAAGCAGTATTTAAAAAGCCAATGTAATTGAAATTTCTTTTCCATATTCAAAAGAAAATGTTTTCCTTAGACTACGGCAATGACCACACTCTATGACACCAAAAAAACCCGAACCAAATTGAATCTCGTAGAACCCAAACGAAATTAGTCAATTCAGTTGGGTTCGATTCCAAATTCGGTTCCTTAAACTAAGGAACTAATATATTTTTAGTTCGATTCGGTTTCAATTTATAAAAAACCGGAACGACACCAAACCAAACCAAATATTTTTTTTGTTATTTATTTCTAACCTAATCACAACCGTTCATTCGAACTAACGGTCGAGGTAAACTCTCCTCTTATTAACCCTAACCCCTCCCACCCACTCCCTATGCCCTCCCCTCCGGCCTCATATCTTCTGCTACTTTGTGGCTCTACCCTCCACAAATGCTCCCGCCAGCCACCACCCAAACCCCCTCCCCTCTCCCTCTACGACTTCCTTCTCCCATCAGCCACCACTAGAACAACGCCTCCCCTCGCGGCCTCGCGGCCTCGCTAGATCGCCCTCGTCTCGTTCTTCATTGCCCACTCCTTCCTTCTCTAGTTTGCCGCTCTACACCCTCCACCTTCCCATTGGCTGCTACAATGCTACCCCAACCCCACCTCCCTTGTCGGACTCTCCCTCTCCAATGAGCAATAGAAGCTACCCCGACCGCCCAACCCCACATCCCCTCTATAACAACCCACATTTCTAATTACGTTTAGCCACCACGGTTAGAGGTAATTAGATAACCTTTCAATAAGTCTTAGAAGGTTTCAAAGGTTGAAACCTCCATATATGAGTAGAGCTCGAAAAAACGAACGTAACGAACCAAAGAAAGGGCAAAACGGAGGTTAGGACCGGAATTTATGCCCAACCCCACTTGAAAAGAGCATGATATACCGCTTTAAGTGGGTTAGTATCAAAGGGCTTGTCGATACAAGTCCATCGGTACCAAGAATGCGCAAATCTGAATCTAGGGTAGGAATATATGCGTGTTTGAAGAACAAAGAAAAAAAAAGAAAACGACGCGCGGCCCGCGACTTGTCACAGGCTGCATTCCGGGCAGCCTACCAATTCCCTTTTTGCTTTACTTCCATGTACATTTCTTTATTTTCATGTATTTTCTTTATTTTTATTTTATGGTGCAACCATGCACGTACAACCACTTTGGCTGCCACTCCAGCAATATACAAAAAATCTCTTATGCTATATAGGGGGGAGTGAGTAGTTGTGCAAGTTGGCTAGTGTTGTTGCACCCATTGCTTGTAAACATGTTGATAGTGAATGCATTCATCTATTGTGCTTGTGTTCATTCGTTTCCTTGCAATATGACTCGCTTTTGCCCCCTACCCTTTTACTTTGCATGCACCCGCAAGTGATTGCACAACGCACCAGTGCAAGGCAAACCTCTTGTCCCACTCGCAGGCTTGCTTAGTGGGCTTTCAGCCTACAAGCGCCGCACGACCAGCTGCCCCAAAAACCCCATCCGTGACAGACTGCCACGCCACACTGCACAGCCGGCGCAACGTGCACCAACGAAACCGCAGGCATAGCATTTTGATGGGTGCCATAGGCACGCCACGTTTTGACAGGTTTATAAATACCCCATTTCGTTTCATTTTTAGACCAGAACTGGATTTTCTCAGTTTTTGAGTGTTCTGAGTCCAATTAAGGCTGTTCAAGAGGCGTTCTTAAGTGAATCAAGCGTTCTCTACGTAATGGAGGTGTCCTTTCTTTGAGTTGGAGACCGTATAAGGAGGAAATGCCCCAAGAGAAGGAGAGGTCATGCCCGTACCAACAAACTTCTTTTTCTCTATTCTTGAGCATCCTAGCTCCGATTTAGTCCGTTTAAGAGCCGTTCTTGACAAAATCGAGCATGCTCTACGCAATAGAGGGGTCATTTCTTCAAGTTGAAGACTATATGAGGAGGAAACACCCCGATATAAGGAGAGACCCTACCCCTCATCCTCGAGCACTGGAGAAAGAAAAATGGGCCACGAATAAGATGATGTTTTGTCTGCAGTTGCCGGGTTACAACTAGAGAAGCAATCTAGAATCAGGGAGACCCTGTCCTTCTCCACCGCCCAGTAAGAGAGGCATCCCCGAGCTAAACAGATACTCTACCCATAGTTCACAAGCACAGAAGGAGAAAGGTGTCTCCGAAAAGAGGATGTCTTATCCGTTAGCTCCGAGTACGAAAAGTAAGGAACGTCCCCAAGTTAAGGGATGCCACATCCGCCTACTTCGAAGGAGATTTTGCCTGCCATATCCGCATATGAAAGGAGGACGCTATGAAGAAACGAACAGCTCTAAACGCTACCACTTCCGATGTCTTCACTAGGTAAGCATACCTGATCTTCTGTATGAGAATACGCATACATCTTAAGTAGTTAACTTAGGATGTTAAATTATTTGTACTCTTACACATCTTAATTAGTGATAATAATGTACTAATTAAGATGTATGAATTGTTATGATTTGATATGTTTTGATTTGAATTACTTTGTTATGTTTTATTTGATATGATCTGAAGTGTCCTATTATACTTTGATCATTTGTGCTCTAATCTCCTATGCTTTGATGTGACTTGTTATGTTCCATCTCGCACTAGAGTAGAGCGAGACGTGTGGTGTATTACGTTCGGTCTCGGCTCAATGATAGAGCAAGACGTGTGAATGTGTTTGATCTCACTCTATGGTAGAGCGAGACATACGATTTCATTGATTTATTAACTTCCGCTTGACTCCGATAGATTACAAATTTCAGTTTGATTTCAATTGGATATCAATATATATGTATTTTAACGTATATAATTTTGTGATGCCTGATGTATGTAGTAGCCATTAGGCAGAACTACGTTTGGATCCAATCGTATTGGAATAATATCCAATACATACATAGGCAACCAACGGCAAAGCAACATTGGCCCAATACAAATTAATTATAATTATAAGTTTTATTCTGTTTTATACGTGACGAACTATGAAGCTTCATTGTGTGTATGTGGTCGTTACAACCTGAGTCTATATATAAGGAAGCCTTGAAGCTCTGTAGTATGTAGATGAACGTTGTACCTCTCACACACAGATGATGACCCCTGGTTCAAGGAAAAAAAAATTATTAGAGATTTTCTGGGCCCCAGCTCGGGTCAGGGCGTTACACCCTTTGTCCCTTTTCGGCTCGAAACCAACCCCTCTTGCCTCGGACAAGTTGCAAAGGTCATAGAGCATTTTTGTTTCAGAGATCCACGGGAAGTCGGCCGTTTGGTAGGTTAGGTAGCAGTTTTGGGGAAATTCTTGGCCTTAGTGCAATGCGTGCATCAGGAGAAGAGTTATTGAGTTCTTGGCCTGAGTATGGCGATGACATTGGACGAGGTGGCAGTGGGGGCGGGGTGGAGATGACATTGCTGCTAGACAAGCCATTGAAGGATCTAAAGGAGGAGGTCATCTTGCAGCTCACCCGCGAAGACTGTCGCCACTTCCTCAAGCAAAAAGGTTTTCATTTTAATGCCTTTTCTCTGCTCTTTTCGGATTTTATGTATTCTACTCTGGTACTGACAGAATCGGCAGGAATTTTGGGTGGAAGATGACAAGTGGCAACCATCATAGTACAAGTCGCAGGTGATCCAGCAGGTCATTTCCCTCAAGACCTTACTTGAAACTATAGCACCCGATGATTTGGGCCTGATCCACCATGCTTTGGCCGCTAAGGCTGTTGGCCATCTCCGAAAGGTGGTGCTGCAGCTATAGTTGTCACGCCCCGGCACTGCCCGATCCGAGCCAAACCCGGTCCAAGGGCCGGTCCAGCGCACAGGGGCGATGGCTTTGAAAACGGTTAAAGAAATAGAGGAAGACTTATGCCCTAACCACGGGCAGTCTAATTAACGGAGTTATGCACTACTTTGAGCAAGAGTAAATAGGTAGAACCAAAAGAGTTACTTAAACTCTAAATTAAACCACAAATCTCAAACCCGCATACTAATAATCCATAGCCAACACACTTGGCTCAAAACAAGGTCTCAAACAACACTGAAGATATAATATATCACAAGTCTGAAAACAAGAATCACTCCAAGGGTTCTAGCATCAAAACAAAATAATCAGAAAAATATGCAAGGTATAGGGGCCTCCACTCCTATTCACAAGCTCTCCCCGACCTCTCCTCATAAAGAGGATCCTGTCTGACTGCATGTCACACTATGCAACCCCAAAACAAAACAAGAAAGTGGGGTGAGTATAAAAACTTAATAATGGTTTGAATACAACTATAATAATCAGAAAACATGATAGCATGATAATGTAGCAATTCAGACCAAGGATGTCTCATTCTCACACAGAGAATCTAGAGCAGGGGTGTTCGCCCAGGGACATCTCCTGCGGTGGGGGGAGCTCGAATTCCCACACAGGGAACTCTAGAACATATGGTAACTGGTGCACAAAGCATACCACTCTGGATTCTCAGGGTCCAGAAGGCAATCATAATAATCTCAATTCCGCAAGACAAGTACACAACTCATCCCTACATAATTCCATTTATCTAGACTCAACCTGGGGAGTATACATGTTCTACACAGGAACTTAAATAAAAAATATGTCCTTTCCGGCCAACTAAGTTCTGATTAATTCACTGAGCGATTAATCCGACACACAATCTCAACCATTGCATACAATTGATTAATTCTGGTTAAACATCGGTAAAACTTTGTTCATGAATACCGATCCATGATGCATGATAGCATAATACATCTATGAGCAAGACCTACGTGGGTTCCAACACATGGAACATGCTCCCAATCATTCCCCTCATGCATCATAATCAAGGCATAATTAACTACAATCTCATAGTAGATTCCCCATATGTGTGTGTATTTATGAATATCTAAGCACCTGACCAATGCTTGACATAAACTCATAAGACAATTTACACATGCTTGAACACATTCAAAACAATGATTCTCAACTGAAATCAAACCATCCTCATTATAAGAGAACACATCTCACCATTTTTCACATAATATCCCTGTTAGAAATATATTCTAATCATAAGAATTCCAACATTCAAAAGTTCAAGTTACTTCAATATTAACATACATAATTATCAACATAATATGATGCCACATGACTACACTGAAACATATTCCATAAACTTTCATCATCAATTCTACACCTTGAGTAGCCTAATTCCATCATAACACACCTCCCATAACCATTAGAATCATCAAATAGAGTAAAACATTGAAATGAGTATAAATTTCAAAAATTACAAAACTACTATGTAGCCGTTCGATTGCCCTACAAGGCCATTCGATTAGCTAAACTAAAAATTTGTCAAAAATTTAGTGTTGCCGATCGATCGGCCGTCAGGCCGTTCGATCGCTAGCAAAGCAGTTTTGACCTTCTTCTTCATTTTGAAAATCAAAACTGAAACACCATGAAAATACATTCAAATCTTTATCCATGGTATCAAACATTATCAAAAACTCATCAAACCTTCCATAACACTAATCTAAACCATTCTTACACAAAACCCTAAGAAATCGAAGTAAAAGATTAGCATTTATTAAACCCACCATTAGAGCCTAAATCAAGTAAAACCCACTTCAAATAACATCATAAAAATCAATATTTTTGCTACCCAAAGTTGAGATTGAAGAACCCATTACCTTTCTTTGTTGATTTGGGCCGGAATGAACCTTCAATCTCCTCTAACACCTTCCAAAAATACGATTTTAAGTTAATATACAACTAATCTCGATTTAGCTTTGAAAAACCAAAAGTAAACATTAGATCTAGGGTTTTAGGAGCTTAAAAAGGAGATTTTGAAGATTAAGGCTTGAAGAAGAGAGGTAAATCAGTATTTTTATGCTTTCAAAATGGATTAAAACCATGATTGAAGTCAAGATTAAGAATGAATTAAGAGAAAACTTATGGTTTAGGCTTGATTAAAGAACATACCTTAATCCCTTTCTAATTCGGGCCTAATTGAGGAATTAGGCCTTAATCGCCCTATCCCAGCCTATTCCCAAATGGTAAATGGCTCAGCACTTTCTATTTATAGTAGGGCTTGTGGTATACCTAATGAACTGGTGGGGTATAAATAGAAATTCTAGCTAAAAATAGATATTTTGAAGATTTGAGCACATATTAAATCCGAAAAAATTCTGATTTTTTTTGTATTAGCTTGTGTTGATGCTTGGGTCATTATGGTCTAAAAACCTCAATTTTGTCGGTGGGGCCCACAGGGGGGTCCCGCCAAACCCTAATTTTTGGAAAATTAGTAAAAAATTAGAAAAATACCAAAAATTAAAAATTGACTAAAAACTACTTAAAACATATAAATGAAGAGTTAGTTTTGTTTAAAACCTTTAGAAACCCCATTTATTTTTTGAAAACAACCGAATTTGATCAGAAAATGCTTAAACCACACGATATCCGATAAATAACATTAAAATAAACTGGTTCAAAAATAAGAGTCCTTACATCCTCCCCCTCTTAAAAATTTTGGTCCCCCAAAATTCACTAGAGGTCAGCAACTAAAAGATGAGGGTACTTCTTTCTGATCTTGTCCCTCATTTCCCATGTGGCTTCTTTGACTCCATGATTCCTCCACAACACCTTCACGAGTGGGATTGCCTTTTGCCGAAGTACATTCTCCTTATGGTCAAGAATACGGATAGGTACTCCTCGTAGGAAAAATTCTCCTAGAGCTTCAATGGCTCAAAATCCAAGACATGAGTAGGATCCGGCTCATACTTCCAAAGAAGTGAGACGTGGAATACATTATGGATATTGGTCAATCGGGGTGGAAGTGCTACCTGATAAGCTGTAGCACCTATCCGCTCCAAGATCTCAAATGACCCGATAAAATGAGGTGACAGCTTCCCCCGTTGCCCGAATCGAACAACACCGCAGTTTGGAGAGATCTTAAGGAACACATGGTCGCCAACACTAAACTCCAACTCCTGCCGTCTCCTATCAGCATAACTCTTCTAACAACTCTAAGCTTACTGCAACCTCTCTCGAATGAGGCTTATCTTCTCCACTAACTACTGGATAAGATCTGGGCTAGTGAGAAGGTGCTCGCCAACCTCACTCCAACACAGCGGTGATCGGCAAGGACACCCGTAAAGCGCCTTGAAGGGTGCCATCCGGATGCTCGCTTGGTAGCTATTGTTATAGGCAAACTCAACCAACGACAAATGTTTCTCCCAACTTCCTTTCCACTCAAGGATACATGCTCGGAGAATGTCCTCAAGCGTCTGGATGGTCCTTTCAGAGTGTCTGTCCATCTGAGATTGATAGGCAGAACTGAGATGTAGAGATGTGCCCAAAGCACCCTGAAAGCTCTGCCAAAACCTCGAAGTGAATAGTGGGTCACAATCGGAGATGATAGATATAGGAATCCCATGTAACCGCATGACCTCCCTCATATATTCTAAGGACCCTCATCTTTAAACCGGTTTTGGTTTTCTTTAATTATTGGTTATCGTGAGATTTACGTATTTTTTGATCTTATTCGGTGATTTCGTAAAATAAATAGAGTTTGTGATGGTTTCAACCAAAATTAACTTCAACATTAGTGGTTTTAAGTGATTTTAAACCAAATGTGAATTTTTGAGATTTTTTAGAATTTTCACTGTTTTACCAAAAATTAGGGTTTTGGTGGGACCCCTGTGGGCCCCACCGTCGAAAATTTTATTTTTGTGTCAAATGAACCTAGACATGTACTTAAGATCATACAAAAAATTTTAGAATTTTATTAGGCTTAATTTGTGCTTCAATTTGCAAAATACCCACTTTTAACCTACTTTTCCTATTTACACCCCAAAACTTACCTATGCATACCCCAACCCTTACTATAAAAGGGCAGACCTGAGCCATTTCCATTTTTGGGAATAGGCTAAGGAAGGAGGGCTGGCCTAATCCCCACCTAGGCCCGAATTAGAAGCCAATTAAGGTAAGCTTACTTTAATTAAGCACTAATCCTTGGCTTTTCTCTTTATTTCTTCCAAATCTACCATTTGCCCCTTGATTCAATTCGTTTTTTACCATCAAAAGCTACTAATTTGTGTTTTACTACAAACCCTAACATTCAAAATTCGATTTTTACCACCAACAAGCCCTAGATCTAAGATTTAATTAGGGATTTCTTGGGTAAATCGATTTCTATTAGAGTTTAATTCAAACTCATTGTGTTTTCAAGGATTTCAAGAAGGGTGACTCTTCAATCCGAGCTTAATCAAGTGCTGAGGTAATGGGTCTTCAAAATCTCTGTTTATCCATGGTAAAACTATCCATTTTTGGCTTATTTTGAAATGGTTTGCTTGATTTAGTGTGTTAATGGTAAGATTAGAAAATGGAATTATTTAATCCCGATTTCTTAGGGTTTTGCATTATTATGGTTTGGTTTGATATTCTGGAAGTCAAGGAGACTTTTGATGATGATTAGGGTGTTAGATGTGGATTTGAAGTGTTATCTATGGTGTTTCGGTTTGAATTTGCGAAAGAAAGAAGATGACTGTTCTACCGTGTTGGCGATCGATCGGCCCTGTAGGGCGATCGATTGGCTGAACTGTAAATTTCAAAATTTTGCGTGTAACCGATCGAACGGCCTGAAGGGCGATCGATCGGCTACATAGGAAATTGCATGTTGTGCATATGATGTCTATTTTGATGATTCCACTTCAGCTTTGCAATTTTATATGAATGTGGAGTGTTTTTAAGCTATGTTAGGCTACTGGAAATGCATGCTATTAAGTTTATGGAGTTGAGATATATGCTTAGAGATGGTGAAATGACTTATGTTCTGTGGCATGATGTTGGAATCGCTATTTTGAAATTATGAATAGTTGTTTCCCTTTGGTTAAACATATTTTTAGTAGGACTACAATCATTGTTGGACTGATTTGTCATGATAGATTGTGGTTAATGGTGTGTGAATGTTGGTGAATGCCATGACTCAATGATGAAATGAGTGATGTTATATGTGTTTAGCCTTTGTGGTTGAGTTTTGAATCTAGCTATGATTTCAACGATTCTTCTCCTATGATTTCTGCTGGAATTCATGTTTAGATGGAAATTCACATGTGTAGTGTGGTAGTGAGTTTAATTTCAAGCATGATGGCATGTATTATGTGAAGTGTTTCTACTAGATACACACACATGTGGCGTCAAATGATGATGTTGAAGCTTAATATTGTGATTATGAATGATGCATTAGGGGCTGGTGAGAGCACTTATCATGGATTAGGATTCATGTATGCTTTGCCCACGCATGTACCATGTTGCACGCATCATGAAAATGGATTTCCAAATGAGGCTTCATCGTGATTAATCGAATTTGACCGATTGGATGCAATGTGATGGAATTGTGTGCCGGATTGATCTGTCATGGATTAATCACAAGTTGATTGGTCCAAAAGGACATATTTTGATTTGAAGTTCCTGTGTGGGACGATTTGAAGTTCTTGTGTGGAACGATTTAAAGTTCCTGTGTGGAACGATTTGAAGTTCCTGTGTGGAACGAGTGCACTCCCTGGGTTGAGTCTTGTTTAATGGAATGATGTGGGGACGAGTTGTGTACTTGTCTTGCAGATATGTGAGAATATTATTATGTGTGTCATATGGACCTTGAGAATCCAGTGTGGTATGCCGTGTGCACCCCGCTACCACGTGTTCTAGGGTTCTCTGTGTGAGAACTCGGGCTCTTACCTCCGCAGGAGATGTCCCTGGGTGAACACCCCTGCTCTAGATTCTCTGTGTGAGAATGGGACATCCTTGGCCAGGATCGTCCAGGGCGAGCAGTATTAGGGATTGACAACCCCGATCTTTCTTGAATTCTTGTGTAGAATTTTGGACCATGACACGCCTTCGTGGCCTTGTCCATGCTCCCGTCTGTGTGACATTTATGTGTGATTACTCCATGATGGAGGTTGTGATGGTATTATGCATGTGGGAATATGTTTGTTAGAGATACATCCATGCAGATTTTGATGATATTATGCATGTGGGAATATGTATGTTAGAGATACATCCATGCATGTTGATTTTGATATTATGCATGTGGAATATGTATGTTAGAGATACATCCATGCAGGTTGATTTGATATAATGCATGTGGAATATGTATGTTAGAGATACATCCATGCATGTTGATTTTGATATTATGCATGTGGAATATGTATGTTAGAGATACATCCATGCAGGTTGATTTGATATCATGCATGTGGAATATGTATGTTAGAGATACATCCATGCATGATGATTTTGATATTTTGCATGTGGAATATGTATGTTAGAGATACATCCATGCAGGTTGAATTGTGAAATGATGCATGTGGGAATATGTATGTTTGAGATACATCCATGCAGTTTGATTTGATACTATGCATGTGGGAGTATGTATGTTAGAGATACATCCATGCAGGTTGAATTATGCATTATGATGCAGTTTTTAAGTGATGTGAATATGTGATTAGAAAATGATACACCTTGTACATCGTTGATTTGAAAGATTATATCGCCATGCTATCGTATTTTCGATGTTGTTAGTGATATTAAAACCATTGCTGAGTTTGTTAAACTCACCCCTCTTTTTGTGTTTTGATTTGGGGCTGCGTGGTGCAACACGCAGACGGACAGGATTGCCTCTTTGAGGAAAGGTCAGAGATAGCTTGGGTGTGATGATGGAGATCGTTGTGTGACTTACTTTTGTTTGTTTCATGCTTTATGTTAGAACCTTTGTGTAGGGTTCTTGTTTTGGATTTATGTCATATTTTACAGTTGTGATACTTATGACTTATTTTGAGCCATGTGGGCTTTACTTAACTAAGTTTGTGGGTTTGAGATTGTTGTTTACTTTGTGATAAGCAACACCTTTTCCTTCCCTTTTATTTACTCTTGCTCAAAGGATTGTGCGCACTCCGTATTGCTGTTAATCGCCCGTGGTTAGGGTTAAGTCTTCCGCTAGAATCGTTTCTCAATCTTCACTTCGTCACCCCCGTGCGCTTGACCGGCCCCTGGACCGGGTTCGGCTCGGGTCGGGCATCGCCGGGGCGTGACATATATAGAGCAGTCAAGGCATCCAAAGGAGTAGTAATTCTGATCACGAGGAAATGAGCGGACTTCGTAAGTCGGTCGACAATCACCCAAACCGCATCATTTCCACCCGGTGATCATGGTAGTCTGGAAACGAAATCCATGGTGACGTGCTCCCACTTTCACTCCGAAATCGGAAGTGGTTGTAGTAAGCCGCCCGGATGCCGGTGCTTTGCCTTGACTTGCCGGCACACAAGGCATTTGGACACGTAGACCGCGATGTCCTTCTTCATCCCCTTCCACCAAAATGTCCTCTTCACATCGTGGTACATCTTCGTTCCTCCAGGGTGGATAGAGAACTTAGAATGGTGTGCCTCCGATAGGATATGCTCTCTCAACACGGAGGAGTTCGACACACACCACTGACCCTTACACACCAAACTCCCATCGGCCTTGTCCTCGAGCCCAACACTGCCTTCTCCCTTAGCTTGGCCTTAAGAGCTAGAATCTCTTCATCACTTTCTGAGCCTCAACCATGTCATCCACCACAGTAGAGCTGATAGAGAGGTTAGCAAACTAACTTCGTGTATCCTCCAAAGTCAACTCTGGCCTTAGCTCAATGACGTCCTCATAAAGGAGCCACTCATGAACTCACATGCAAGCAATCATAGTGGCTGATTTTTGACTCAAAGCATCCGCCACCATGTTTGCTTTATTGGGATGATACGATATCGTGAAGTCATAGTCCTTCAAGAATTCTAGCCACTGCCTTTGCCTCATATTAAGATCTCTCTGAGTGAATAAGTACTTCAAACTCTTGCTATCAGTGAATACCTCAAACTTCTCACCATAGAGATAGTGCCGCCAAATCTTCAATGCAAAAACCAAGGCCACTAACTCCGAGTCATGAGTGGGGTAATTTCGCTCGTGTACTCTGAGTTGTTGAGATGCATAAGCCACCGCTCTCCCATGCTACATGAGTACACAACCCTCAACTGATCTTATGAACTTTATCACTAGTTACAAAAGTTATGTGTAATTTTTATGTATAATAGTATATTTGAATTTAATATTTAAAAAAACTGGGTCAATCTGAATTAACCCACAATAGGTCAATAGCAGAGCCAATTTTTAAAACATCAGTAATGATCGCTGTCATGTACCATGGGCTCTCACCCGAGGCTTACTCTAGGCGCATTTTATAAAGCAGAGTTGCTGTGCTCCGGGAGAAATTATTAGGTGAAACCATTGTACGGGACATGTAGTAGATATGCCTTTTGAATAAGTGACACATTTGATGAATTTATACGTGTTTAAAACTGAGTAAAATGAAGCACAAATTTCAGATTACATGTTTAAAGATGAATAAACATATATATATATATATATATATATATATATATATATATATATATATATATATATATATATATATATATATATATATATACGTGGTAGAGTAGTTCCACTCAATACTTTCTCGTACTCCGGCTAGCCCTTTTATTTGCATAACTTAATCCATTTTTTTTCTTCTAACCTATTTTAATAATTATATTTAATTTTTTATAGGGAAAATTATTAAAAAAAAATATTTACCAAAATATACTATTTCCCAAAGTGGTGTTCCTTTTTGCCATGCAGGCGCCAGCTGCCAGCGTGGCTTTTTTTTTTATATTTTTTAAGTTGATTTTGTCGTTTAGAACGACGAAATTGGTTTTAATACGATTTCATCGTTCTAAACGACAAAACCTTTTATTACTTAACCCGGTTTCGTTGTTCAGAACGACAAAATCAACTTAAGCTGATTTCGTCGTTCTAAACGATGAAACTGCCACACTTATCTATTTTCGGCCTTCGATCGCCAAACAACGCTGATTTTGTCGTTCTGAACGATGAAATCAAATTAATTTTTTTTAAAATTACTATTTAAAACTAAATTTATTACCTGCCCCTGTTCATTCATTCAAAACACAGATGTATATGCACGACTTCATTTATTCCACCCATAACAAATATCACTATCACAAATATTACCATAACAAATATAAGTAAAGTATATCATATACGAGTAACAAATATAATACATCACAAATAATATCATAATCTCCTACGTCCTCGTCCTTGTCCTCGACCTCGTCCTCGACGGTGGTGTACGACCTCCTCATGATCTACCTCTGGCTGTGGCTCTAGCTCTGGCTCTGGCTCCGACTGGGGCTGGGGCTCCGGCTCCGGCTCCGGCTGCGACTCCATGTCAGGCTCCTACTCGGGCTCCGGCTCAGCATAAGTAATAGATGGTACAATACGAGCTGGCCGATGTTGTCTATAATATAAAATCGGATCTGGCTGAGTGACATGTGTAGTGTCTGGAAATGATGAACCTAGAGGAGATCTATATGCTGCTGATGATGATGGAATATCAGGGCATGAAGAGTGCATCGGCTGCGTCTGAGCGGCCTCGTCGACAGGATAATCTCGATGAACATCCGTGATCACCGAATGAAGTAGTGGCAAGCTACGAAGGATATCATAAGACGCTCTAATTACCGACTTACATGCTACTGCTAAGTCCACGCGCGAAGTACAAGTGACAAATGCATCACTCAAATACGCATTAGTATGTCGAATTTGACGAAGCTATAAAAAAATAAATTAAATATTAGATAAATAATTAAAACAAAATAAGAAAATAATATATGCCTTAATTAACAAAGTTGTACTTACTAGAGCTGCCTTAGATGCTCCCCTAGGCTGATATGTCATCTCCTCTACATCATCGCGCGGTAAAATATATCGCCGTGTAATCGGTAAATACCAATGCATATAAGTACTACGAACATCTCGCAATGTCGTAGCCAGCTCCCCTCTAATAATAGTGGCTCTCCTATCCTCCCATCGAGCAATATACGATGCATGATATATAGCCTAGTCGGTAATATGGCGGCCCTGTCAAGTGATGCGATGGACAAACTCGACAGTAGAAGGTGGGACCCCTTGCTCCAGGTTAAACTGGAGCATTACACTATCTGGCACATACATCTCTATAATCTCATAACATATGAGAGGGGTTCGAGAAAGCCACACCTCTCGACCGTCAGTGCAGAGTGGAGGTATCACAACCAACAAGTCCTCCGAGTACGGCTGCCAAATAATCTATATAATATATAAAGATAAGTTAGTTTAAATAACGACAAAATTTTTTAAAATCATTATATAAAAAAGTTCAACACGACAATAAAATTACCTGGTATGGCCGCTGGTGGTCTAACTCCCCTCTATATAAACGGAGGACTCCTTGTGGATTTTCGGTTCTCTTCTTCCGAACATTCCACCTTAAGGAGTTAAATTTAATAAATGAGTTCAGCATATGTTCATAAAACGTTGCACAAAAAGTAATGTGGTAAACATAAATACAACCTACCTCACCCCTAATGGAGCACCCTCGACCAAGCGACCCATCTCAGCAGTTGGTCGGCCGATGTGTAAGTGCTCCCACGACCATAACTATGTCATAAAATAGTGATAACAAATATTAGAAATAAAAATTATACGTGACTAAAACTCCAAGTAAAGTTACACAATTATTTACCTGAAGAAGAGTAAGACAACCCGCAATCCCCGAGGTCATGGCCTGGCATGCCTTTCCTAACTCTCGGTATAAGAATGCGAGAGTAGCACTACCCCATGAATAAGTGCCAGCCAAGTCAAAGTCGGGAAGGAGAGAGAGATATGAAACATGCACATGGCTGCTCGTGGTATCTGCAAATATAGTGGCTCCAAGTAAATGCAATATATAGGCTCGTGCATGCTGCTCGATAACTATCTCTGTAGCATCGGCTAAGAGTTCACGAAACTCCTGTAAGAGCCATCGTAGGCTCACTCAGCTACCACGCATCACTGTAGGAGGAGGAGCTCTACCAAGAAGTCTAACTAATATATCCATATGAGCTCCTCCAGTCGTGCCTGTCACCGGACGTCCATTAATACGGAGTCCTAATAGAACTGCCACACCCATGAGCGTGATGGACATCTCTCCATATGACAAATGAAACGTATGTGTCTCCCTCCTCCATCTCTCAACAAGAGCTGTCAATAGAGGCTGATCGAGACAAACATACTGTAGATGAATGAAATGGCCGAATCCTGCTCGCTCGATATAAGGTAATATATGCTCATCTATAGGCCAATGGCGGAGATATTTAAAATATTCGGTGCATTAAAGGCACCCGGGGTCCTATAATAAATTTTAAAATTATAACATGTCATACTATATCAACAAAAAAAAATGAAACAAATTTTAAAAAAAGTTATCATACCTCTCCTCTCCAAATAGCAGCAGACCTATGTGACTCCTGCTCTATGAGTAAAGAAGCGTCACTTGGGCCTGGCCCGTAACAAGGCTCTGCATGATCCATATGATCTGTGGAAGATGAAGATCATATCATTAATCAATCGTAAGGAATATATGCGTACGTAACTAAAAAAGTATAATAAATACAGAGGTTGATTATATGTTTACCAATCAACAGGAGGGTTTCTACATGATTTACTATTTTGCCCACTTTGTTTACACCTCCCGCATTTATATCCTCCTCTACCATCTCTTTCCATTGTTCTGCGGTCCATAGTATTCCTAATGCGAACAGACCGTGGGCGACTGGGTTACCTTGTTGCTATAAGTAGAAGATGTGTAAAACAGTGATGCATAGATTGGCTCCCGCCGCTTTGCCCACACGGCGATAAGGTGCGAGCAAGGATAACCATAAACCTGAGGGATGTTGCATGTACAAGTATGCATCGCAGCATTTACCATAACCTTGCGGGCACGAATTGATGTCACTTCGTACTGACTCCTGTTGATCCTATTAACTATATACTCCCCAATTTTTCTTGTTTGCTCTCTCAATATGGCTTCTACTCTACGAGTATATGGGGTGGCCATGGCAGAGGTGGCAGAAGATCGTTTAACAAAAAATTTTATGAGCCGATAAAAGATAGCTGACACTAAAGCCTGCATAGGTAACCCTCGTGCCCCCTTCAAGATGCTATTTAAACTTTCAGCCATATTTGTAGTCGTCATGCCAAATGTCATAAAACCACCGTGTGCAAGGGACCACTGTGCAGGATGCAATTCACCTCCTAAGAGGAGATGTTTTGCCCTAGGACTCTCTTGACCAATCAAGTCCATTTTAGCATCAAACTTTTCTACTGTGAGTGCACAAGCTGCTGCCCCAATCAAGTCCGTCAGTGTATCATTTTTGAACTCCTTAAAATTTGTTTTTATGTGACAGATGCAATAACGATGGTGGTAATCCAGCTCTCGAAGAACCTCAGGCACTGCCTTCTGAAGCCCCTTATGTCGATCTGAAATAATGACGATGTTCGTCATGCCCATCAGTACATGATCCCTCAATTCCATTAGAAACCATTTCCAATTGTCTCCGTCTTCCTTCCCGACAAGCCTGAATGCAAGAGGAAATAACCCATTATTTCCATCTGTAGCCATTGTAGCCATAAGAGCACCAGGATATCTGCCATACAAGTGAGTGGCATCAACGCCAATCACAGGGATGCAATGTCGAAACCCAACTATAGACGGCCCAAATGCCCAAAACAACCGTCTAAATCTCCTACAACTGCCACCATTTGCATGAGGTACTACATCATCCTCTAAGCGGTAGTAGGTGTCAGAATTGGCTTCTTGCACCGCCCTTAGGTACATTGGCAACAATTTATACGATTCTACCCAATCTCCATAAATGGCCTTCATCGCCATATTCCTTGCTGCCCATGCTTTCTTATAAGATATGTCAACATGATACTTCTCCTTCATTTTTTGAATAATATCCCCTGGTGTGAGAGTTAATTCGGCTTGGATAGCGGGCATTATGACCTTCGAAATAAAGGAAGCACTGCACTGCCTATGATCTGTGCTAAGCTGGGCATTCCAACATGTGTGGTCACCTTTGTACGTCTTTAATTTAAAGGACCCACTACCCCTTTTGATTGAGCCATGCACTCTCCAAGGGCAAGTGATATCAATGCACTTCACTGTATACTCCGCTGGATTTGTTCGTACAACCTTGTATTCGACATGATTTTGAATGGAAAACTCCTGCAAGGCTGTAACGAATGCTTCTTTATTCTCAAATATGCGGCCAAGGTATAACTCATCTTCATTTTGTTGGTCCAAATCTATTGTAGAATTCACTGCCGCATCTATCTCCTCATCTGTGATGTGTGCATAAAGTGGCTCCACTTCACAGTACGGCGGCTCTTCATCATCTACATTCATATCATTCCCAGCAATGGCATTGTCTACCTCATCATCCCCCTCGCCGTCAACTATCTGTTGAGCACTTTCTTCACCTCTAACCCCTTCTACATTCATATCTAAATCTTTTCCACTTACTTCGTCAATATTATCTTCACCTTCATTATCCTCATTTTCATCAATATCTTCACTGTAGACATATCCCCCCTACATATAAACATCGCATATGTATTAAATTTCGTAAGCCTAAAAAAGTTGAATTCATTTATAAATATATGTTTTACCTCTGATTAGATGGTCCAGCATCGGTATGACCAATATATGTGCAGGGGTAATGAAGGCCCATCGAACTTTGAGTTTCATATCATGCACCGCCTTGAGACATTTGAACGCTAAATGGCTCGTGTGCATGCGTCGTAGACCTTCTATATTACACACAAAATCTCAAAATTTAGCTAAACGTATTTTCATTAAAGGATAATAAGATTGAAAATGTATTCACAACTAAATCAACCCTTACCTCCAAGTAGGTCCACTTCCATCGTAAATAGGGGTAGATGACCTATGACGTTCATTTGAAGCTACTGTCATCGATAAATTTCCCTCTTCTTCGTCGTCCACCAGCACTTGTATATGATTTTCATTGTTCACATTTCTATCCGAGCTCCTTTGTGAGCTTCTGTGAGAGCTCCTATGTGAACTACTTCGCCTTTCACTAGTCACTCGGGCCTCTTTTTTGAGAAATAACTCGAAAGAAATTATGTGACACGAGTGGTGAAACATAAAAGCCATTGATGAATCATCATTTATGTTCATTAGTATCATTCTCGATCCATAGGACGGAAGATTACATTTGATAGTAATTTTCCATCTTCTTCGATCCAACCCAACCTTACTTGCTATGTGCATCTCAAATTCATAAAATGTAGACGGTTTCTTCATTAATAATCCTTCTATGCGTCCGTCGTAGTTAATGAAAAAACTAACCATTTTTTCTGCCATTTCTATTCAATTAATTCATAAATAATAAATTAAATTAAGTAAACTAATACTAATATCTACCCTAACAAATATATTTTCAAAATATATACGCATAGAAACTAATAACTTTACTAAATATATAAGCATATCATTAATACTTTATATTAATGAGTAAATTTTCTAATTAATATAATTACACAATTGATGCAATAACGCATACAATGTCACAAATCATATAAAAACATGTTCAAAAACTCAAATCCTCCTCATTTTCCAAAATTTGAGAGACTTGTCATCTTAAAAAATAAAAATTCATTAATTAAAAATCCATCTCAATTCAATAATCTTAAACAAAAAAAACACACAAAACGATATAGAACAATACTTCTAAAACTAGGGCTCAATGATGGGACAATCAAAACTTCAAATTTTTTTAATGTAATACACCAAAGATAAAATTTTTCAATGTAACATACAAAAGATATATTACAACGATTGAAAAAAAAGTAAATAAAAACAAAATAGAAGGACATGCACCAGAAAAATGAAACAGGAGCGGCTCGACGTGGGCAACGGCGGGCTAGACCTAGGCGGCGGCAGCGGACTGAGGTTGGCGGTAGCGGATTGAGGTCGGCGGCGGTGGGCTAAATGTTGGCGGCGTCTGGACGTCTGTAGAAGTGGCTGAGCGAAAAACTACTCACTGGAACGCGACTGGTCTAGCCAGCGGCGGACTGAGGTCGGCGGCGGCGGGCTGGACGTCGGCGGCGAGAATGGCGGCGTCCGGAAGTCGGCAGAAGTGACAGAGCGAAAAACCAGCGAGTAGAACGCGACTGGAGGCGGAGCGGAGTCGCGGTTATAACCACGATGATTTCGTCGTTCAAAACAACAAAATCAATGTTGTTTCGGAACCGGCGGTTGAAATTAGCTAAGTGTGGTAGTTTCGTCGTTTAGAACGACGAAATCAACTTAAGTTGATTTCGTCGTTCTAAACAACGAAACCGGGTCAAGTGATAAAAGGTTTCGTCGTTTAGAACGACAAAATCGTATTAAAACCAATTTCGTCATTTTAAACTACGAAATCAACTTAAAAAATATAAAAAAAACCACAGCTGGCGCCTGCGTGGCAAAAATGAATACCACTTTAAAAAATATTTCCCAAAATGATATATTTTAATAAATATTTTTTTAATTATTATTTTAATAATTTTCTCAACCTTTTTCAAAATAAATTAATTTTAAAATATTTTAAAATACCAAATCTAACTATTAATTTGGGAGAGAAGGAATACTATTTATAGGTGCTTTCAGATCCGTTGCCCTAAGTCCGTCTTCCCGTCTCCGTTCTTTCGTCTTGGTATACGGCGGCAACAAATCGACACCGGCTGGCGACCACCGTACAGCCTTCTGTCCCAGCTTCCCAAAATTATACGCTCCGCCTTCGATCCGGCCAATTTCGTCTGTCGACGTTCAGGAAGATTTGTTCGAAGTCGTCCCGGCCCTTTGAACTTCTCGCCTCGGCTATTGGACGTTGTAAATAGGCGTATTTGGGAGAATCAGAGGCAAAGGTGCCCCCCTTCTCCCCCCACTATGTGTTTATGAAGTTCGAATTTTTAAGTGCTCAGAAGTTTACTATGGATTTATCTGTAGTTTTACCTATAACGGAGGGATGAGACATCTTGTTCTTGTGTGATAATAGTATTAAAGCTTGGAAACGGAATCCTTCTTTCTTTAGTAGATTTGCTTCGGAAATTTATACGGGATTTCAGTTTTGCTGAAAGGAATTTTAGTTATTTGCTTTGCCTGTTGTATTAATAAGTTGCTAACTGAAGCTCCTTCATCGGCTATAAAATTGTAGGCTTTGGCAATTTCGGGTAGATGATATATGAAATAAAATTATTTATTCTTCCCATCTTCTTCTCCAACTTCTCTTCTCCTTTCTGTCAGTACTATCTCTCTTTCATAGCAGTAGAATCGTAAACTACCTACTGTAAGTTCTGTAATCCATCATCAGCATGATCGGAAGCTGGTTGCTTTCAAATCGACTGAAACCCACGCTGCGACCAGAAAGCTAGTCACCAGAACGTACAGGAAAGTCTCATCGTTGACTTTAGCTACTTTTTTAATTTGAATACGATAAATTAAAAAACCAGACACTTTCAGTTCGCAGGGGCCTTTTTTTTCTGTTCGTAAGTAGAGATT
This sequence comes from Saururus chinensis, assembly GCA_035235625.1. NCBI lineage: Eukaryota > Viridiplantae > Streptophyta > Magnoliopsida > Piperales > Saururaceae > Saururus > Saururus chinensis. Next base: position 863,758 of record CP141142.1, read on the forward strand.
TTGATCGAACCTTAATGGCTAGTTTAAGCTTCTGTTTGGTTTTTGAATTATTAGCTTGCTGGTCATTTGGAGGGTATATGCGTTTCTTTTTCTGCTTATAATTCAGGCCTTCCCTTTCTTTTTCTCCCATTATTTATGCCCTTTTAAAAGCTTTCACCTGAACACACAATACTTCTGTTACCAATTATCGTCACTTCTTGTGAGATGAGGCTTCTATCTGGGGGTCTGTTGTTGGCTTGTTTTTGGATCTCTTTCTTCCAGATGTCATCTGTGATGAATTAATTCTGTTTTTTTTATCTCTTCAGGTGTTCAATTTTGAGCCACGAATCAGACACCCATTTGCATATTATATGACCTAGAGTGTTATGGCAGCCTTAAAGGAACTCCTCCCATCGCCGAAGTCTACTACCTCCTCTTTCTATGATCACTCCAAGGATATATGGTTCAAAGAACGTTACACTTCACATGATTTAGAACGATCTGCTGAGCAATCGGTTGGAGCCCAAATCAAATCAATTCCTCCATATGGCAAGAGAGCTGGATTTGTCCCAAGGAAGCCCGAAGATTTTGGGGATGGTGGAGCTTTTCCGGAAATTCATATTGCACAATATCCCTTTGGCATGGGCAGGAGAGATGAAAAATCTGGCTCAAAAATCCTTCCCCTAACCGTTGACTCCCACGGTAATGTTGCCTTCGATGCTATTGTTAAGCAGAACGAGAATGCTTCTAAAATTGTCTGCTCTCAGCACAAGGACCTCATCCCAAAATTAGTGTCTGAAGAGCAGAATCTATCTGAAGAAATTGAAAAGGAGATCGAGGAGACAACACAGGATACAAAGGCTGCCCTTGAAAAAATTGTTGACGTTAGGCTCAGTGCTGCACAGCCAAAGAATGTCCCCCAGTATTCTTCTGAATCAAAATTTATAAAATATAAACCGTCTCAGCAGTCTGCAGCCTTCAACTCAGGAGCGAAAGAGCGAATTATAAGGATGGTGGAGATGCCTGTGGACCCTCTCGAACCACCAAAGTTCAAGCACAAGCGAGTTCCTCGGGCATCTGGTTCCCCACCTGTGCCTGTCATGCATTCTCCGCCTCGGCCAGTTACTGTGAAGGATCAACAGGACTGGAAAATCCCACCATGCATTTCGAATTGGAAGAATCCTAAAGGTTACACCATCCCACTAGACAAGCGTCTAGCGGCAGATGGGAGGGGTCTTCAAGATGTTCAGATTAATGATAATTTTGCCAAACTATCCGAGGCATTGTATGTGGCTGAGCAGAAGGCTAGGGAAGCTGTTGCCATGAGGTCCAAGGTTCAAAAGGAACTTATGTTGAAGGAGAAGGAACGGAAGGAGCAGGAGTTGCGAGCCTTGGCTCAAAAGGCACGATCAGAGAGAACAGGTGGTGCAGCTCCTGCTGCTGTTCCCGTTCCTTCAGATAGAAGCATGGCTACCGGGGAGAAGATGCCGGTGGATCATGAAAGTATAAGGGGGAGGGAGATTTCGGGGGAGACAAGAGAAGATAGAGAAGAAAGATTGCAACGGGAAAAAATTCGTGAAGAGAGGCGCCGAGAAAGGGAAAGAGAAAGAAGGCTAGAAGCTAAAGATGCAGCCATGGGAAAGAAAAGCAAAATTACCAGGGATAGGGACCGTGATATTAGTGAGAAAGTTGCACTTGGCATGGCTAGTACTGGTGCAGGGCGTTCTGGAGAGGTCATGTATGATCAGAGGCTTTTTAACCAGGAGAAGGGGATGGAGTCGGGCTTTGCTGCTGATGATCAGTATAATGTATACGATAAGGGTCTTTTTACTGCTCAATCTACTCTGTCTAGCCTATACAGGCCAAAGAAAGATGCTGACGCTGACATGTATGGTGGAGCAGATGAGCAGCTAGAGAAGGTTCTAAAAACCGATAGGTTTAAGCCTGATAAAGGATTTGCTGGTGCCTCTGATAGAACAGGGCCCCGAGATAGGCCAGTAGAATTTGAGAAACAGGTGGAAGAGGCAGATCCTTTTGGTTTGGACCAGTTTTTGACCGAAGTTAAGAAGGGTAAAAAGGCAATGGATAAAATTGGAGGTGGAGGAACAATGAAAGCGAGTGCAGGTTCTTCCATGAGAGACGGATATGATGGTGGATCTGGGAGAACTCGTATTGGATTTGAAAGGGGGCGATAAAGGCCTTTTTTTTTTATGATCAAGATCTGAGATTGGCTTTTTGCTTACAAGTCTACCTAAATCTGTTGAACGTGATAGAAGCACGTAAAGTGTCATTTCTTTTATGGTATGCCTGTCATGCTGTATGTATTTGAAACGTTTATTAATCAATGGGGCTATCGTTTTTAACATTTCCATAATTTAGCTGTTATGTTGCATTGTGTATATACTAGTGCATTAATTGTGTTTTATGTAACTTTACAGACGTATTTAGTGATTATATATTAAAATGCAGATTCGAGGGGCGGCTTCTGCCCCTTTTGGGTCAACTTGATTTCTAATATTTTGAAAGCGGATTGTGTGGACTTGATATTCAGTTCCCTAAGCCATGTATGGCGCTTTTGTTTCTTCTGTTTCCTGAGTTTATGCATCTGGAAGTGCCAGTCCGGTAGATGCGGTCTGCAGTGGGTAAGAGAACAAGGCGAACTTTTGTAATGGTTAAGAATCTAGAATTTGCGAAAGGAGGCTATTTTTTCACATAATGATATAAATTAGAACCGATTTTGTTAAGCAGTGGCGCTTAGGGCTGCAAATGGGTCGGGCATTAACGGGTTAAGGCAAGCCCATGTCTGGCTAATAATTTTTTTAAAAAAAAATTAAGGCAAGCCCATGTCAAATTAGGCCCAAAGCTCATAATTAAGTTTAAAATTTTGGCCTGACCCAAAATTTTAATGGGCTCAGGCTGGGCTATGGGATTTTGGGCCAAAATTAACATGATATAAAAATTTTCTTACAAATGATAAATTTATGTCTTGAGTTATAATTCATGTCAATATATAATTATATATACCTACAAAATATTATATCATCATTATGCAATAATTTTTACCCGTATCACACCTATAATAGAATAATTTTTATACTTAAATTACATAGATCTGTTAAGGATTACAAAGAGCTATAAGGGGGGCTTTTTTGTTCTCTTTTTAACTAATCTAGTTGGGAAACGAGTCATAGTGCTTTCTTGATCTATAAATCAAAAAATATGTAAGCATTTTTGTAGACTATTAATTGACCATTCAAAATTTTCTCAAAAAACTATGAAAATACACTTGTAGCAAATTACATTGCAGCTTTAGTTTGATTTAAGTCTTTAACTATAAACATAAAACATGCATATTACCCAAATGCAGTAAGACATGCAAAATTTAACTCATACACTAGTTCATTCTATAGGAGAAAAAAAAGATTTAATGTAGTCAACTAAATATTTAAAATATCAAAGTGTCAATTTGCCCAATAACTCAATCAAAATCTGATTTACATGTATAAAAAAAGTGTGATAGTACCTACTTGAAGATTTAAGCAAAGAGAAAAGGCACCAAGAGAAAATTATACCTTCACCTGATCAACATCAGATAAAGGCTTGAATATTACATCCCGATTTAAAAGCTTAGTTACAAAATCAATGACTGGTAGGGGTTCAATAAAAGCAGTCGATGACATGTCTGGAAAGAAACTAGACAAAAGACATCCATGAGAACATTTATAATTTCCACAATTCCAGCATGAGAATGATAATAGCGCCATTTGATATGAAGACTGTTACAAGGCTTATGGTGGTTCAGAAGATGTTCAGAAGCAAAAATTGGTGGTTCAAAAGTAAAACACACAAGATAGAAGAAGTTGTAATAGAATGCACAGCACAAGCCACAACTATTATTCAACTAGAAGGTTGACTATAGAACTATCAAAATGATATAAACTTGTGTTGATTAACATGGACATAAATGAAGTTGCAAGCTAGGTGGAAGACACCATATGCTCAACATAACTAATTATTCGCATGTGCAAACACATACATGAGCCATAATATACGCTAAAGATTATTTCCACCCTAGCTGCTATATCCAATTGAAAAAGGCACACAACCAATTTTATAATTCAGAATGTACGTGCACACAATGAGGAAAATTCACATAGACAAAGGTCACAAAAAATTTACTTCCAACTTCAAAGAAATAAATGATAGATTAAAAAAAACCAAATCATTGAATTAACTTCAATGAAATTAAAACATCTTGCCAAAACCTTTAAGAAAAAAATCAGACTAGTACATATTAAGCAAGTTCTTTAATTAAACATACCAATATTCAATGAGAACCCCATTTGGGTCACCCTGATACTTTGGTAAAAGCCACGCCAACTTTCCAACCCCTCACTAAGAGTTTGACTCTGGCCTAGGTCTGGAGAAAAAAATGATCAACCAACAGGCGTGTAACTGCAAAGTATTCAAATTAGAATCTTTTAGCCAACCAATATGTATTTCAATAGAAACATGGGCACTTATAAGTTACTAAACACAAGCATAAAAGGAATTTAGGAAGAGATCCATGACCTATTAGTAAGAAGTTCAAGCAACACAATATCGAGAACCTGAAGAGCTTCTTGTGGTGCATCAGCTCGTCTTCTCGCCAAAAACATTGCTAAATGGTGAAGATTTGCTCAAGCTGCCAATTTAATAACAACTTTAAATGTTCTTTCATGCCTGGATCCAAAAGCAGCAAACTGAAATAAGCTCAATATTCAAATGCAATTATAATTTGCAAAAGATATAATTCAAAAGTACCTACCTTGTACCGCCTTGCCTGGGATGTCATCCTGCCTTCAGGTTGAATTGCAAGCTGTCCAAACTGTTGGACAACCTGCTGTTCAGGAGGTTGCGATGAAGAAGCCTAAAATGAAGTTTGCTGTTGCTGGGAAGCTTGGTGCAACTCGGGTTTAGGAGAAGGACTGCTAGGCATTCCATGATCTCCTTTACCCTGAAAGTCAAGGTATTGGCTAGCACCAGAATGCTGTCCACGGGAATGACATCCACCACCTCCGCGGCTAGGGTATCCCCCTAAACCACGGCCTTCACCCTTTTGATGTGGCTGTTCAGTGTTGTGGCCTCCATCAGTGCCTCTCCCTCTAGAAGAGCTTCCCCCACTTACTTGCTGGGGGTGTGGGCCTCCTGCCAATCGTTGGCCCCCGCGACCATTGCCAGAGCTGGGCTGAGAAGACTCTGAGCTCTCTCCTGATCCCCCCCCCCCCCCCCCCGCCCGCCCATTCTTTTCTTCCTCACCATAATTACTGCAAGAAACAAACAAGTTTTTAAAGTCAGAATAAATCTTGACAGAAGAAGCAAGAGAGTGGCGGGGAAATTAGGGCTGCAAAGCAGCAAAAGATGCAAGAGACAATAGACGAACCAGGGGAGCGACGGAGAAATTAGGCTGTAGAGTGACGGAATAAGTGGGAGACAACAAACAAAGCAGGGGAGCGGCGGAGAAACTAGGTTATATAGCAGCTGAAGAAGCGGGAAATGATGGACAAAGCAGGAGAGCGGCGAGGAATTAGGGCTGCAGAGTGGCTGAGACAATGGGCTACTCTACTGGTGCTGGGCATTTATTTGATGATACCAAATAGACGCAAACGCAGGAGTTAGGACCGAATGATTAAAATGTATATGGTTTAAATGGGCTGGAAAGGGCTGGGCTTTTAAGAATTTTTGGCCCAGCCCCGAGCCCGGCCCAAAATTTTATAAGCTTTAACTTTTCAAGCCCAACCCGTTTGATTCACCAAAATTTAAAGCCCAATTATATAAAATTTCAGGCCGGGTCAGGCTAGGCTTGGGGCCTGCACATATTTCCTGCAGCCCCTAGACTGGCGCTGTGAATGTTCGGTATGATGGGGGTGAACTGAGGTATTTCTTGGGCAATGGCAGCCAGAGAGGTCCGAAATAGAAGAGAGCAGTTCATTTCATGAAAAGCGTTTAAAATGATTATAACGATTGCTGCCACCTGAAACTGCATTCATCATCTCATCCTGATTGTTATTTAGTCAGTTTCATTGGTAATAAGGATTACAGGACGTGAACATGACATGCATGCCTTTCTTTTTAGAACCTTCTCTGAAATCATGTTAGTGAGTGCTGTTGCAACCAGGGGCGGATCTACACTATAGGGTAGGGGTCAGATGACCCCCTTGACTTTTTATATTTTTAAAGACCCGTTTTCTAATTTATATGTAAATTAGGTTGATATTTATTATCTTACCCATTCTGACCCCCTTTCTAATTTATGTTTTACTTAAATATACTTTAATTATTAGCCTTGTTAAGCTAATATAACAAAAAAAAAATTTAAGATACCATTATCTCATGACCCCCTTCACCTAAAATCCTGAGTCCGCCCCTGGTTGCAACCATGCCGATTACACCGAATACTAGTTTTAGATTGCTAAATAGATTTTAGGATCGACGCTATTAGATGCATTGAGATAATATTCATATGCATAAAGCTACTGGATGAGATACATGCGAGGTTATTTTTAAATGGGCAATTTAATGCCTTACAGGATATACACTGTACCACAAAGGGTGAATTGCACTTATACTCCCTTAGATTTGGCTAGTTGTAGTATTAGACTTTTAAAAAATTATAAAAATGCCCCATACATTATGGAAATCGTTAGTAATTATTTTTAAATGATAAATATATCATAAGGACTTAAAAGCTCAAGGGTCACGGGGGTTGCAACCAATGGGGAGTGTGATATATGCACCCCCTCTTTCACCCGTTCCCCACCATACTTCCACTTATCATGGCCTCTTAATTGTTAAGTAGATAAATATTAACGGTTTTAACAAAATAATACTTATATTCTTTTGGCATTTTAAAAATTATATAATATCATATCGTACTATATTAAAAAGTGCCAAGGGTGTACCACAAAACTTTCTGTTTTAGACTATTTTTCTCTCAAATTTTTTTGTTTATTCCAAAATTATCCAATAAAAAACATCCTTCAACAAAAGACTATGAATAAAACCTTGTCACTGCAATTGTTGTCGATGGCAAAGAGCACTGGCATTCTACTCGGACTGGGCTGCTAAAGCTGCACCCTTCTTTGAGAAGGTTGTTCTTGGTGAGCATTTGTTGTCAATGAGCAAACATGAAATAGGTACCATATAAAGACCCATTGTTATTGCCCTCAAATGTTAGTACAATCTTGACGGGAAGGAGTTCATCTTCCTCGTCCGTTGCCATGCCCTCAAAATTTAAACCCAATAAAAAGTAAATTAATATATTACACTTTAATCGAGACTAGGGGTGGCAACATGCCAGCTTGGCTTGTTGAGGCTCCCTCACGGGGTGGATAGCCATGCCCTTTAGGCTCACTCCTCTGTCATTTTCTTAAAAAAAACTTTAAAATGATATAAATTTCTAAAAAAATATTGTAATTTTTGTAACTTACAAAGTGAAAATTAGAATTGTATCACTATAGAATGAGACATCCACTCACCTATCTATCATTTGCACTTATAATCTAAAACTTCAAATATTAAACTAAATAAATATTAAATTATTGACTAATTGATTGTTATGTTTTGTAAATCTTCTCCGATTTCTTCTTCAAACTTGGGAGCATGTGCCTTTTTTCTACATCCAACAAATCCTTCAAGTAAATGCAAACCTCCACAACATCAGACGTTTGTAGACTTTACCTATCATCCAAACACCCTACATCTCGCACCAAGTTAAAACATTCAAATTACTGAGTACTTCCTTACTAAGAAAGGATGCAAAATCAGTTTGTAAATAAATAATGAATTCATTAATATTAGAAGTATATATATATATATATATATATATATATTAAATAGCATCCAAGATTTATTTTTTAGTGGAGGATGATGCATAGTAGTAGTAGAAGAAGTTGATTCATTTCATCTTGACTCATAGGTTATTTCATATACATTATATAAAAATACACAATAGTTTATATAGTTTTATATAGAGTATCATTATTATTAATATAAGGACTCATGTTTTAATGTATAACATCTATTAAAATTTGTACACCTTCTAATCTAACCCTACAATTCATTACAACTTTGAACAATAAATTAAAGGGACAGGAGACTAATATTTATTGAATTTTGTTTCCATTTCTATGATAACATGTGCAAAAGTTTCTTTATTTTTATCTTTCAAATGCATCAGTTATATCATACAAGTAGTTTATTGAACAAGAAGTAGGATAGTAAACTCCATATAAATATTTAGTAGCACTATAAAAAATAGATAGAAATCGCATGAAGCAAATAAAAATGGCAAAATGACCTTCATTAAGTCCTAGATTAGGTGCCTTTTTTGTAGCCCAACTTATGATCAAACTTTTTAATCCTTCACAGGATTTTAACGTTAAATATATGTTATTCCACCTATGATGAGGTTTAACTACATTTAAACCATCTTGAACACATAAATTAATTATGTGACATGCACATCTAATATGAAATGTAAGATACTAGTGAACCAATTTAATCACGATGAGATTCTAAAAGTTATACTGTGGAATTATTGTTAGAAGCATTATCTAAAGTAATAGACATAATTTTATCTTTAATTGAGTATTCATTTAAAACAAAATTTGTGATTTATTAATAATTAAGGCAAAATGAGGATATTTTGGTGTCGTTTGGATCAAGCTTTGTGTCATCTGAAAAGCTGCTTTTGGTTGAAATCTCTTTTTGAAAAATAAAGTAAAAGCGAGTTATGTTTGGATATCTATTATAGAAAATCAGCTTTTCAAAAAAAAGTTCTAAAGAGCTTGTTTGGGTATGCATTGTATTACATATCATCTTCGTTATGAAAAACACATGCTTTGTCCTCAAATAATTAGAGGAAAAGGGATCGGGTGGACAAGGGTGGTCATCAATGGTAGACGATGGTGGTCATGGTTGGAGGAGAGGGGGAAGAATGTTTTATTGAAGAGGAGAAAAGAGAAGGGAATTAGCAACGAGGGAACAAAAAAATGTGTGAGGGCAATAATGGTGGGTGATGTTTGTGACTTAAAACTTGTTCAACCAAGAAGAGGTAAAAAGTACTTTATTACATTTATTGATGATTGCACTCGCTATTATTTTGTGTACTTGTTGTGAACTAAAGATGAGGCTATTGACATGTTTATATTATATAAAACAGAGGTTGAGAATCAACTTGAGAAGAAAATTAAAGTTTTAAGAAGTGATAAAGGTGGGGAATATGAATCACCTTTTCACAACATGGTATTATGCACCAAACTATGACACCCTATTCACCTTAGCAAAATGAAGTTGCTAAACAGAAATATAGAACTTTAAAAGAAATGATGAATATCATGTTAATAAGTTCTGGGTTACCCCAAAAAATGTAGGGGGAAACATTATTTTTAACAAAATACTTCATAAGAAAACCTTGTAGAAACCATATGAATTATAGAAAGGTCAAAAGCCTTTTTACATATTCTTAAAAGGGTGGAGGTATTTAGCAAAAGTGGTGGTCCCTAATCTTAAGAGGATTAAAATTGGGCCAAAGACCATTGATTGTGTATTCATTGGTTATGCCAATTAAGTAGTGCATATCGCTTTCTTGTTAATAAATCAGACATTCCTGATGTAAATGTCAATACTATGATTGAATATAGGAATGCTTTATTTTTTTAACATATTTTTCTGTGAAATTCTACACAAAAGGAAAGTTCTCTTAAACGAAGTTTGGATGTTGCACAAGACAATAATGAAGACAAAGAGGGAGAGGATGATAAACCTAGACGCAACAAACATGATAAAATATCAAAATCCTTTGGTCCAGACTTTATAACTTATTTGTTGGAAAGTGAGCTTCAAAGTTTTAAAGAAGTCATGTCCTCTGCTGAAGCACAATATTGGAAGGAGGTAGTAAATAGTAAAATTGAATCCATTATGCAAAATCATACTTGGGAATTGGTGGACCTACCACTAGGGAGTAAACCTCTTGGATATAAATTGATATTTAAGAGGAAGATGAAGGCTGATAGATCAATTAAAAAATATAAAGCTAGACTTGTTATCAAAGGATATAAGCAAAAGGAAGGTCAAAATTATTTTGATACATATTTACCAGTCACAAGGATAACTTCCATTAGGATGTTATTGCTATTGCTTCTTTGTATAATTTTGAAATACATTAAATGGATGTGAAACCACATTCTTGAATGATAACTTGAATGAAGAAATATATATGCAACAACCTAAAGGGTTTGTTGTCCTGGGTCAAGAAAACAAAGTGTGTAGACTTGTTAAATCTCTCTATGAGCTTAAACAAACACCTAAGCAATGCCATGAAAAATTTGACAAAATGATGATTTCAAATGGATTTAAAATCAATGAATGTAACAAATGTGTTTATGTTAAAGAAAGACCTGATGACTATGTTATTGTATGCCTATATGTGGATGACATGTTCAATATTGGTAGCAATGATGATATCATTAAAGCTACTAAGAAGATGTTGAACAAACAGTTTGACATGAAGGATATGAGTGTTGTAGATGTTATATTAGGGATAAAATAGAACATCTGATGGATATGTATTATCTCAATCTCATTACATTAAGTAAATCCTAAAAAAATTCAATAAGAATGATAATCGTCCAACGAAAACACCTATGGACGTGGCATTGCAATTAAGCAAAAATATGGGTGAGAGCATATCACAACTCCAATATTCTTAAATTATTGGAAGTCTCAATTATATCATGAATTGTATGAGACCAAATATAGCATACTCAGTGAGTAAATTAAGTAGATTCAATAGCAACCCAGGGGTAGACTACTGAAAGGATGTAGTTAGAGTTCTTTGATATCTAAGATATACCTTGAACTATGGGTTGTATTATACTAGATATCCAGCAGTACTAGAGGGTTACTGTGATGCAGACTGGATATCTGATACAAAAAACTCAAAATCCACAAGTGGATATGTCTTTACTCTTGGAGGTGCAGCAGTGTTTTAAAAATCTTGTAAACAAACGTGCATAGCAAGATCCACAATGAAATCCTAATTCATTGCACTTAATAGAGCAGGCGAAGAGGCTGAGTGGCTTTGTAATTTTTTAGAGGATATTCCAATGTGGGGGAAACCTGTGCCATCTATTTGCATATATTGTGATAACCAATTGGATATAGGAATGACACAAAGTAACTTGTATAATGGTAAGTCTCGACATATATGTTGGAGGCACAATACCATAAAATAATTGCTCTCTAGTGGAATAATTTTCATTGAGTATGTTAGGTTAAAAGAAAATATTGCGGATCCGCTTAGTAAGGGATTGAACAAAGAACAAGTGAGCAGTTCATTGAGGGGAATGTGTCACGCCCCGGCGATGCCCGACCCGAGCCGAACCCGGTCCAAGGGCTGGTCAAGCGCGCGGGGGCAACAAAGTGAAGATTGAGAAACGATCTAGCGGAAGACTTAACCCTAACCACGGGCGATTAACAGAATACGGAGTACGCACAATCCTTTGAGCAAGAGTAAATAAAAAGGGAAAGAAAGAGTGTTGCTTATCACAAAGTAAACAACTAATCTCAAACCCACATACTTGGTCAAATGTAGCCCACACTAGCTCAAAATAAGACTTAAGTAAACATAACTGTAACATGTGACATAAATCCAAACAAAGAACCCTACACAAAGGTTCTAAACATAAGCATAAAACCAAAGAAGATAAGTCACACAACGATCTCCATGATCACATCCATGCCATCTCCGACCTTTCCTCAAAGAGGGGATCCTGTTCGTCTGCATGTCACACCACACAGCCCCAAAACAAAACACAAGAAAGAGGGGTGAGTTTAAACAAACTCATCAATGGTTTTTAATATCACTATCAACATCGAAAACATAGTAGCATAGCAATATAATCATTTAGATCAAAGATTGGCAAGGTGCATCATTTTCTGGTCACGCATATACATCACTTAAACATGCATTATAGTGCATAATCCACGTAGTGTCATTCTCATCTTAACATCCTGCATGAAATGTATCTCTAACATACATACTCAATCATACTTCATATCAAAATCAACCTGCATGAATGTATCTCTAACATACATATTCCTTCATGCATCACATCATAACCACCTGCATGAAATGTATCTCTAACATACATATTCCATCATGCATCACATCATAATCAACCTACATAAATGTACCTCTAACATACATATTCCCTCATGCATCACATCATAACCACCTGCATGAAATGTATCTCTAACATACATATTCCATCATGCATCAACATTCTCATTCATCATGCATATATAAGTGTTACACACGCACACTAGCCCAACATGCAAGTCCATATCCATAGAGAATAAACCTGCTCTTCAAGACCGGAGCCCTCAAGTAAACACTCATCAAATAGACATGCTCCTCAAGGCCAACACCTATGAGCAACTCCTGCTCCTCAAGGCCAACGCCTTCGAGCAACGTCTGCCCATCAAGTCTAAACTCCCGGGCAACCCTGCTTGTCAAGACTAAAGTCCCAAGCAACAACACCTAGCACGCCGATGCACTCGGACAAACCAGCTGGATTCTCAGGGTCCAGCAAATCATAAATAATTCCTAATCCGCAAGACAAGTATACAACTCATCCCTACTTAACTCCATTTAACTAGACTCAACCCGGGGAGTGCACTCGTTCCACACAGGAACTCAAATTAAAATATTTCCTTTTGGACCAATCAACTTACGATTAATCCACGACCGATCAATCCGGCACACAATTTCATCACATTGCATCCAATCAGTCAAATTCGATTAACCACGATGAAGACTCAATTGAAAATCCATTTTCATGATGCATGTTGCATGGTACATACGTGGGCAAAGCATACATGAATCCTAATCCATGATAAGTGCTCTCACCAGCCCCTAATGCATCATTCATAATCACAATATCAAGCTTCAACATCATCATTTAACCCCCACACGTGTGTGTGTAACTAGTGGAAGCATTTCACACAATGCATGTCAACATGCTTGAAAATAAACTCACTACCACACTACACATGTGAATTACCATCTAAACATGAATTCTAGCGGAAATCATAAGAGAAGAAACATTAAAATTATAACTCAAATCAAAACTCAACCACAAAGGTTAAACACATAAAAGATCATTCATTTCATCATTGAGTCATGACATTCACCAACCTCCACACATCAACTAGCTACATTCAATCATGCCAAATCGGTCCATGAATGAGTTGTAGTTCTACTGAAAATATGCTTAACCAAAGGAAATCAACTAATCATACTTTCAAGATGACTATTCTAATATCCTGCTACAAAACATGAGTCACTCCACAAATCTCTAAGCGTATATCTGAATTCCATAAACTCAATAGCATGCATTTCCAGTAGCTTAATATAGTTTAAAACACTCTACAATCATATAAAATTTGCAAGCTAAAGTGGAATCATCAAAATAAGCATCATGCATCAAAACACCAATCTGCTGTGTAGCCGTTCGAACGCCCTTCAGGCCGTTCGATCGGTTACACGCAACATTTTGAAATTCACAGTTTGGCCGTTTGAATGCCTAGCAGGCCATTCAATCGGCTGAACTGGAAAACTGTCGTTCTAACAGTGTTGCCGTTCAAACGCCCAGGAGGGCCGTTCGAACGCCAACAAGGCAGAATTGTTCATCTTCTTCCTTTCGCAAATCAAAACCAAAACACCATTGATAACACTTCAAATCCACATCTAACACCTTAATCATCATCAAAAGTCCTTCATGACTTCCAGAACATCAAACCATATCATAATAATGCAAAACCCTAAGAAATCGGGATTAAATAATTCCATTTTCTAATCTTACCATTAACACACCCAATCAAGCATCCCATTTCGAAATAATCCAAAAATAAAGAGTTTTACCATGGATAAACAGAGATTTTGAAGACCCATTACCTCAGCACTTGATTAATCTCGGATTGGAGAGTTACCCTTCTTGAAATCCTTGAAAACACATTGAGTTTGAATTAAACTCCATTACAAATCGATTTACCAAAGAAACCCCTAATTAAATCTTAGATCTAGGGCTTATTGGTTGTAAAAATCGAATTTTGAAAGCTAGGGTTTGTAGTAAAACACAAATCAATAGCTTTTGATGTCCAAAAACAAATTGAATCAAGGGGAACATAGTAGATTTGGAAGAGATTAGGAAGAAAGCTAGGGTTTAGTGCTTGATTAGAGTATGCTTACCTTAATCGGCTTCTAATCCGGGCCTAAGTGGGGATTAGGCCAAACCTCCTTCCTCAGCCTATTCCCAAAAATAGAAATGGCTCAGGTTTGCCCTTTTATAGTAAGGGTTGGGGTATGCATGGGTAAGTTTTGGGGTGTAAATAGGAAAAGTAGGCCAAAAATGGGTATTTTACAAATTTAAACACTAATTAAGCCTAATAAAATTCTGAAAATTTTTGTATGACCTTAAGTAGATGTCTAGGTTCATTTGACCCAAAAATTAAATTTTTGACAGTGGGGCCCACAGGGGTCCCGCCAAAACCCTAATTTTGGGGAAAATAGTAAAAATTCTGAAAAATCTCCAAAAATCCCAAAAATTCACATTTGGTTTAAAATCACTTAAAACCACTAATATTGAAGCTGATTTTGGTTAAAACCATCCCAAATACTATTTATTTTATGAAATCATCGAACAAGATCAGAAAGTACATTAATCTCACGATAGCCAATAATTAAAGAAAACCATAAACCGGTTTAAGATCAGGGATCTTACATTGGGCTTGAAGCTTATATATCAAGCATCACCATAATGGCAACCCAACCTATTTGACTGGAGATCCCAAGATCTAAGTTCAAAGGGATAACCAAATTGTGGGGGATTAAAGGGGAGTCACTATTGAGTAGGGATGTTCATGGATGTCTGTTGTCCGTATGTCCATTCGTGTCCGCGTCTGTTTTTATATAGAATAGACATTATTTTTTGTCCGGGTCGGACATGGACATAGACATGGACAAAAAATTTTATCTGCACTAATAGGGAGCTACGGACACAGACATACCCTTGTCCGTGTCCACGCGTCCGCCACTTACCTAAGATTTTCTTAAATATAGTAGTAATTATTACTAACCATTAGAAAAAAAATAAAATTCAATTCCTATGTAGCATCTTAGGACAGTCCTAACATGCTACATGGGCACTTGATAACTTGAAAACATGAATCCAGTACTTATGTACCATGTTAGAACAATCCTAACATGCTACATAGGCACTTGACAATTTAAAAACATGGATTCAGTACTTATGTACCATGTTAGAACAGTCCTAACATGCTACATAGGTACTTTGACAATTTGAAAACATGAATCCAGTACTTATGTACTATGTTAGAACAGTCCTAACATACTATATAGGTATTGGACAGTTTAAAAATATAAATCTAGAACTTATATAGCATGTTAAGATAATCTTAATATACTACATGGGTATTATATAACTTGAAAACATAGTTTTAGTACCTATGTAGCATGTTAAGATAACTTTTACATGTTATAAAAGTTCTAAAAAATTGGATTGGGATAAAAAATTTCGGTGTTGAAATACTTGTCCATGTTTGTCCGTGTCTGTAATAGGCGGACTTGGACAAAGTATATTACGAACTAAGGTGGACACAGACAGACACAGACAAAAGTTATTCAAATGACGGACGAACACGGACAACCCTTTGTCCGCTTCTGTTTCTGTCCATGAACACCCCTACTATTGAGATAAAATCTCGTCCTCATTCCTATGATGAGATAGTGATGCCTGTAGAGTGAATCAGGATAAGCTTTACTTTTAGTGGTTCTTATAGCTTGAATTCATTCGAGTGGGGTATTGCAGGATACTCCTAATGAGAATCACCTATATGAGTGTGAAGGGTCCGTTTCTATGAGGATTTTAAGGCTAAATCTTCTAGAGCACTCATGAAAGCTAGGTTTGTTTAGGGCTGAAATGAACACAATTATGAGAATCATAGTGTGTCTAAGAAGTGATTGCATGAATTTTATTGTCTTAATTTACGTAAATGGCTAATAGTTTAAGACATCACATTCATTAATTAGCCAGTAGACCCGATAGTTCTCACAAGGGAAGGTTTAAAGCCAAAAACTACCTTTCCCCCATGCATGATCTTTTCAATATTTGCTTTCACAATTTATCTGCATTATTTTTCATAGTTATCTAACCAATTCTCATTCATGTGGGGGATTGTTAGAAGTGAGCATTAGATTTAATGGGTTAAGCCCATAACATTAAGGTGGGCATGATATTTATGTAGGTCAAGCCTATATTGTTTATGTAGGTCAAACCCATATGGAAGAGAGAGCTCAAGCCCACTTTGAATTGAATGAGAATCACACATATGAATTAGTTGGAGTGAATAGTCCTGCATCGCCTAGAAGAAGATGATGATGTTGGTATATAAGGTTTAAGTTTGGTCTTTCAAGTTAGGCCCTTGGTCCAACTTACTTTTGTGGGGGAGAGACATGTTGGACCCATATACCTAGGTGGGTTAATCCACACGTGCGCTACCGCCGCCGTTTGGCTAGTTTGGTTTGCTCCATTCACACACGCAGCCAACTGGGACAACAAGATAATATTCTTGGGACAAATTCGTTTAGTTTAGTTTTTTATTAACCAAAATAGGTCCAGTTTTCTTTTTACTAAAGGATGTGTCCGTTAACAGTTGGTGGAATGGGAAAGGGTGTCTTCAATGAGATTTCCTATAAAATCATTGAAAACGATTTTGCAATAATTGAACATTGGACTTCCGTTCATTTCTATTTTGTTAGAGTATACATACTGTGGTTCGTTGTATATACTATGTTGGAGGTATTCCTATAGTACGTAGTTGATAATCTTATCATTGGAAGCAGACGCCCAAGACTCCTAAGCACCGTTAAGGAGAGTGAATTCTGTCTTAAGGATAGAGCGACTTACTTAATTCGATCATAATCATTCTAATAAGATTTTTCATTACAATACTTGGAAAGGTACACAAATAACAGCTCTGAGGTTCTGACCACCATACAATTGTCTTCAACTTCACAACGAAGGAATTTTGCATGTTGTGGTTGAAGGGGAGCTTTAATGCAAATAGCCGTAGTGACAACGATTTTATTGGACTCGCCAGGAAGATCAAGATGAGCTTGGAGAAGATGTAAATTATGGTCAAGGGTATCCCGGAGAGTGCTAGGAGGATGGCGAACGCAGGAGGTAAGACACCCAACATCTAATACTTGCACCCCAAAGGCTTGCCCGCTTACAAGGGGTTAGTCAATTAGGATTTGAAATACTGGATTTAAAATATGAGATTTTAGAATATAATTCAAATTCTTAGATTTAAACTGCCAAATTTTAAAATATTTGGATACCCAAATCTTGTATTATTAGAATCCCGGGATTTGCATTGTTGATTTCAAAATAATTAACTCCTAAAAAATTTTTTATCTACAATTTTAAAATTTGACTAATCCATAATTTGGAGAGTGAGATGAGATGTTACCTAGCCACGATGGTTTATCTGGCAAGGATGGTGGCCTCCGCCAAGCTCCAGTCGCCGCATGAAAATGGCAACCTCCTCCAAGCCATGGAAGGCAGTATTGATCATGGAAGGCCATATCGGCTGATACCAGTACAAAACGGGGGCGATACCAATACAGAACGGGGGGCGATACGCCCCCCACTGTAATTATCAATACGTAACGGTTGTATCGACCATACCATATCGATACGGCCGATACGTATTGATACCATATTTTAAAAAAAAAAATTTATTTAAAAATTTATTTTTTAATTTAAAAATTAATTTTTTTATAGTCATCGATACTCTCATCCGTATCGATACAGCCTTCCATGGTATCAATACGGATAATAGTATCGACAATCACAGATACGGGTACACATCAATGATACGCTTTGTACGCGCCAAAACGGTCGTAAACCCTTTGATGTACATAAAAAAATATTATAACTAATAATATATCATTATAATACTTCATTTTAGAAGGTCGTATAAACTGATACGAAAGCTCTAAAATTATTTTATTTTAGAATCGTACACTTTACTCCCTTTGTCCTCTACAAACTATTCATATTAAGTGTTCTAAAATTAATTTATTTTAAAATTAAATAAGATATTTAATGAGTCATATGAATATTATTGAGAAACTCATACGGTAGATGTTTAAGTAAATGCATAATTGTGGAGCACTATGTTTTTAAAAAAATTATGTAAACTATATAGACCCACTTATATTGATATCATATAAATTTTTTTTAAATATTTTTAATATAATAAAAACATAGTCATTAGAAGAGGTTGGATTGGAATTATATTTTTGTTTTTAAGAAAAAAAAATTATTATTTTTAAAATAAATAAATTTATTTATTTTTTAAATAAAAAATATATTAAAATATTAGAGTATCGATATGTATCAGCCGTATCGATATCGTATGCCCGATATGGCCGGTACATATAGATGATACATGTGGGGGGTGTATCACCCCCTGTGCTGTATTGGTATTGACCTCTAGTGCATGTCGACCTTCATTTTCTAGTGCATGCTGGCCTCCCTTTTCCAGTGCTTCTGTCATTTTACAATACCACCTCTAGAGGTGGTGTTGTAAAATCTCACTTTTATGTTATAAGTTTCCAGCAAAATCCTCTCAAATCACAATCCTAAGATTTTTAACTAACGTTGTATTTCAAATACAAAAATCAATTGTTTAACCACTAACGCGATATTTAAAATATTGTATTTTAAATCTTAATGTAATAACGCTGGATTGTAAATATGACATAGACAATTCTAAACGACTAACAGGAAATTTTAAAATACTAGAATTTATTTTCAAATCCTAATTGACTAACCCCCTGGTAGAGTCTCCACAACACTTCCCATGGCCAACTGGATTCAAGTGATTAGTACTCCTGCCCATGTCAACAAGCTATGGTGAGCCAAGGGTGATTTAATTATTAGATTAGAGAGAGGCAGTGATTATTACCATGAGGCCGTAGGTGAAGATTTGTATGCCGGTGTTGTCAGTGTTTATGTCGCCCATGGGAATCAATATCATACTTACTATATTACAACATATTATGGTGGACATTGCATCCTATTACTGGTTAATGGTTAGAGAGCATGAAACAATCCCACTTATGGCACCTAATTTGGAGAGCAAAAAGCAATCTTACTTACTATCGATATGATGTCCTAATTTTCGACACCAAATTTGGATTGAGTTGTCTTTCATAACTAATGTTTGTTTTAATGTTTTCCAACTCCATTTTGGACATAGAAGCGAGCGTAAGGAATGCCTGGGAAGCGTCCAATTTCAAAATCGATGGTGCACACACTAGCTCATGTTATACACATGCTAACATACGCTAGCTCACGTTATACACATGCTAACATGCCCTAGCATGTGCACCATCGATCTTGAAATCGGATAGTTCCCAAACGTTCCTTACGCTCTGCTCACATTGAAAAAAGAGCATGAAAACTGCTTCCTTTGGACATGTAGTAGAGGTGCAACCCCCTGTTGAGATGGGAACAATTCAGTTAAATTAGGAGACATATTCTCAATGAAAGCGCATTCGTGGATGGAACACTACATGGGAGAACTACATGTGGAAATTTGCATGTGAACAATCAAGCAAAATTAGGAGACCTAATTGAGATCATACTATTATATAAAAAGGAGAAGAGAGTACCATAAAAAGGAGAAGAGAGTGCCATAGATCTTTCTAATTCTAACTATCTTACCATTAAATTTATATACTCATTCCTATTTTACCCTATGTTAGGACGTTTCAATTAGTCCCATGAGATTGGAGTCTTCTTATAATTAAATGATGCTTAAAGATAGACATAAATCATAGAAGACTCTTTATCCAGTTGGACATCTTATAATGATAATTATAGAAGATTGCAGAGTACAATGTTTGAATTCTTGTGTTTCCAACATGACGGAATTCAATTGCCGTGCGCATTATGTGAGTCACTCATTGGACGCTTATGGGGTAGGGTAAAGCTTCAACGTGCATGAACATGAAGAGATGTTAAAGGAACATGGACTGATCGAGGCTCTGTTGGCTGAGTAAGTCAAGGGGTAAACCAAAATCAAATATGTTTATTTTGATTCAAAATTCTCATGTACAAATAATTCAAAGAAAATTGTGTTGGAATAAAATTTACACTCAAACTACATGATCAGTGGAACCCTAATTAATTATAATTAAGGGTATCAAAATTTGTCATTTTTGTTGTTTGTTTGTAAAGAATATTAATTGATGGGTTTGAGAAAGGGAGCAAAGAGTTTGATGCCAACTGGCTGAGGATGGGACTTCCATGGCGATATTAAAGTTGGACTTAGTTCACAAGTCTACATAAATATAGAGTGAAATTGGAGCATTCAAGTTAATTCTTCTAAAATAGGCTAACTTGTCCGTGTGGAAACTTTACTAATTGATCCTTTGTATAGAATCAAATGACCATATTTTATTTGTTATAGCTTACTACTGAGGTGTCAAATGTATGCTATCAAATTTTATATTTTACTTGTTGACATATAAATAAGGGAAAATTATATAAATAATTTTTTTTTACCAAAAAAGCATAGAGATGAAGATATTTACCAAAATGATGTTACTTTTTGCCATGCAGGTGCGAGCCAAGAGTTGGCGCCTATGTGGCTTATTTTTTAAAATGTTTTAGGTGATTTCGTTCTTCCTAAGGACTAATTCACCCTACTTCGTAGAAAATTTTATATTTTCTACTTAAATGAAAATGAATTTTTTAATATTTATTTAACCCCAAAACAAACCTTTATGAAAACAAAATATAAAACACTTGGAGGATGAGCTAGATCTAGAGCAACAAGAGATGATGGACATGGACTATCATGTGAAGTTGAAACTCTTACAAATAAAGGAGGAGAGAAGGCTATTGTAGATAAAGATAAGAGTATATATGTATGAAGTTAGACTCGTTAATGTTTGAGTTGCCTTGCCGGCGGGATAATGCCCTATGTCTGTAATATTCGACTGAAGTAGTGCTAAACTACAAAAACATCTTGCATGGTACCTGATGATCGACTGACATTATGCTAATAATACCTCACCTGAAGTATATGTGTTAAGAGTGTTAGTCAAATGTGTATATGTTCGTCTTACTAAACCAAGCTATAATAAAAAATTAAATAAAATTAATATAAATAATAAAAGAAAAATAAAAAAATATCATGATATAATTAAGATATCCTTGCCAAAGCTGCCTCAAATGCACTCCTAGGCTAATAGGTCATCTCCTTTGAATCATCGCGTGGTAGAATATATCTTTTTGTAATCATCAAATACCACCATCAATACCACCACATGTATGGGCTACTAACTTCACATGACATTGTAGTGATTTTTGTCTTGGATAATAGTCCCTCCCTTGTTATCCATAGAGCAATATTGGCTACATAAAGTGTAGCCAAGTCTGCAACGTGGCGGCCTTGTTGAGTTATCAAATGGATGAACTCTACCATATAAGGAAAATCCTACTCTTAGTCAAATTGGAGCATCACACAATTAGGCACGTACATCTCTACAATTTCAAAAAAATAATCAATGGCGTTCTCGATAGCCACACATCTCTTCCCTCTATTGTAAGGTCCCTGATTTTTCTACGATTTTCTAGGATTTTTTGCCATTTTTCTGGTCATTTTCGGCAGGAAAATGTGACGTTTTAGCGTATGTGTATTTGTGTATTTTCCCCATATTTTTCCCCGTAGAGTTGGGTGTGGGGCTTAGTCGCAGGCCGCAGGCCTCGCTGCGCGCTTACGGCGTGAAGTTTGGAGCTATAGCGCGTAACTAGTGAGTTAACGCGCATTAGAGACATAGATGTAAAAATTGAAAAGATTTAACTATATAAAGAAATCATTCATCGGTTTTTCACAGAACCAGTGAATCACGTCCAGAGAGAAAGGAGAAAACCCGAGGGCATATCTGGTCACTCCGTTCTCCCTCCTCCGACGTCGGATTCTGTTGATTCTTGTCAAGATCCGCTTTGCCTCACCGCCACGAGTCCATAGGTACCGGCTATGACCGCCGCCACGGCCTCTTCGCTCCTCCATGAGGTACCGAACCTTTTTTCGGGTTTTTCTCTCCTTCAATCCCGTTTTTGCACTATGGGTGTACGATTTTGACATCGTTTGCGGCCGCTCTCAACTAGACTTATGTTTAGTTGGCCGCCAAGGACCCATAGGCGCTGGCTAGAGCCGCCGCCATGCTTTGTTCGCTCCGTGGTGAGCTACCGATCTTTTGGTCGGGTTTTTGTTACTATTTGCATCTCATTGTCCGTGGGATGTTTTGGACGCTGGTGTGTTTCCGGTCATCGTTCGGCTACCGGATGGGCTCCGTCCAGCCTACCTCGACCCAGTGTTGGTAGGGGGTTGCCGTTTCTGACCCCGCCTCGCCCCTATTGCCATGCTCTGCCCGATTAGACGCTTTGGGTGCATCTTGGGCCGTGGTCATCGGCGAGCCGTATGCTATTTGGCCATTATGGGCTCTGCCCCGGCTCGGCGATAGTGAGGGTCAGCCCCACTTGGCCTAATTATATTACCGCTCGGAATGGGCCGCTTGTCATTTGCCCTATACCGTGCGAGATGCACAGCTGCCCGCACCATGGGTTTTGGTTGTGGGTGGCGATCGGCGATGTCGCCGCTTAGATTGGCCACAGCTAAGGGCCTTAGCCCTGTTGGCTTTTGTGGGCCTTGAGTCGCCTCATTTCAACCATCTCCCCCGCCCTTTTGGGTCGCGTGTGCATGTGGCCACACGTGTACTTTTGGGTTTAGGCGCCACATTCGTGCCGCCTGACCATCGGTTGGCTTTGCCACCGATTGGAGTTGACACAGAGCCATCCTCCACCTCTCCTTTGTTCTCGAGCGTTGCCCCACGCTCTCCGCCCGTATGTGGGCCTTTGTTGACCGAAATCGTCGCCGTTGGGTGCTGTCCACGACCGATTTAGACGTCTTTGTGGCCGGCTGAGCATGTTTTAGCAACCGGCCAATCTTTAGTGTGTACACCATCGACCTATGGTCGCACCGCCACTTATGTTGGCACGATATTTCTCCCGGCCGCCCTAGTGTGCCGCCGTGGATCGCGGGTTTTACCGCATTGAGTTCTGACACTCTGTTTGGCCGTGATAGTTCCGGCGCTTCCTAAAATCCTCGGGACAACAGCTCTCTCAGCCAGGCAACGATTTTGACCGCCAACTCCGCCGCCGACGCCGCCACCGTTGTGTGCATGCCATCGAACGTCATGATTACGAGGTAGGGGAGCTTTGAACTCGTAAATTCATGAAGCATGCTTTGAATGAGTAGCAGCATGCTAGGATTGTATGATTCCATGTTTGGAAGTTAAGTGACGATCTGATTGCATGATGTGCGTGTAAGCATGATTGTATGGTATGATTGATATGCATGAGATGTATGCATGTTTTATGGATATGGATTATGTATGTGCTGGCGATGGCTAGCAAATATGTCAGTATGCTACGTATGTGTTATGCACGTGCTAGTGATGGCTAGCGTGCATATTTGGAGTATGTATGAATTATGCATGTGCTAGTGATGGCTAGCGTGCATGTTTGAAGTATGTATGAATGTGTGTGCATGTGCTAGTGATGGCTAGCATGTAAGTTTGACGTATGTATGTATGCATGTGCTAGTGATGGCTAGCGTGCATGTTTGAAGTATGTATGAATGTGTGTGCATGTACTAGTGATGACTAGCATGTACGTTTGATGTATGCATGTGCTAGTGATGGCTAGCGTGCATGTTTGACGTATATATGAAAGTATGCATGTGCTAGTGATGGCTAGCGTGCATGTTTGTAAGTTATGTATGTATGACCGTATGTGTATGTTATACGTATGTGTGAGACATACGTATGTATGATGGCTATTGCTTATGATATGGTCACGTGTAAGTGTATGTGGGCAGAGGTATGGGCGATGGACAGTAAGAGATGACAGAGACTTGGTCTGAATTTGGATACGGTTGTGTAAGCGTATGACGGGCAGGGATTGGAATGGATCAGTTTGGGTTGGATTGTATGTAGAGGTTTGTTAGACAGTAAGAGTGTTCATAATTGTACAAGCATAACGTACCTATTATGAAGTGAAAATAAGAATAATAAGTGAGATAAACATAAGAGGGCAACAATTGGGTTAACTCTGAGGAGTGTTATTTGAGGATGTCAGTGTAAGAGGTTTTGGCCATAAGATGGATGGCGAAGTGTAAGATTGTAAGGGTTGGTTGTACGATGAGTTTTGTCCATGATGTGGACGGGTAAGTGAAGTCTGCTGCCCTGACGAACTTGGGTTTCGGATCGGGCTCAGCTTCAGTTTGACCAGTCGAGGACTGTGAGTTTGTGTGGCATAATTGTACCGCATAATATACTTAATTCAAACTTGAATTATAAGCACAACTAATGATAGCGTTGTGAGTTTGAGACCTGAGGGTTCGACGGATTAAGTTCCGTGTTTGAGCTGGCCACTAATGGGTCGGCCGAGCATTTCTCATGTCTTGCCATGGTGTTTATCCTGCAGGATGTTGTCTGTGTGCTGTATAGGGCACCAGACGTCTGATGCTCTACTGAGAGCGACGTCATTTCTGATTTTGTCTGCGTGCTGTATAAGCCCAGACATTTGATGCTCTGTTGAGAGCGATGTACGTTTCTGACTTTGTCTGTGTGCTGTATGAAGCCCAGACGTCTGATGCTCTGCTGAGAGTGACGTATGTTTCTGATTTGGTCTGTGTGCTGTGTAAGCCCAGACGTTTGATGCTCTGTTGAGAGCGTTGTATGATTCTGCCCAAGAGTGGCACTGTATGTTTCTGCCCAAGTGGCACTGTATGTTTTCTGCCCAAGAGTGGCAATGGCACTATAAGACCCATTATGGTGGGCGATTCTCTGGCACTATAAGACCCATTATGGTGGGCAATTCTCTGGCACTATAAGACCCATTATGGTGGGCAACTGTATGACCCCTTATGTGTGGGTGTTTATGTTTGCGCGCTCAGGTAAGTAGTATCATGGATCTACTCTTACCTGTTTGATCCAGTCCCCCATGAGCATTGGTGTGCCTTACCTTCGGAAAAGTCCATGGCGTCTAGTCACTCCCCAGAGGTTAAGGTGTTGCCCCAGTGACATTCTTTTCCATTTCGACGCTGGAGTTTATTAGTTGTAATGAGCTTCAGTGGTCGTTGATATGTGTACGATTATGTGTACGAGTACGACTGTACGAGTCTGAGTACGACTGTATGTGTATGAGCAGGATTGTAAGTGTATGAGTATGAGCAGGACTGTAAGAGTATGTATGAGCAGGACTGTAAGAGTGTGTATGAGTAGGACTATAAGAGTATGTGGAGGAGCATGACTGTAAGAGTATGAGTATGATTGTGAGAATATGTTTCTGAGTAAGACAGTAAGTATGATTTTGTGCAGACTGTACGAGTGAGGTCGTATGAGTCTGATTGTACGAGTAAGGTCGTACATGTATGTGTAAGCTGTATGAGTGAGCATACGATTGTACGAGTAAGGTCGTACAAGTATGCGTATGTTGTATGAGTAAGCGTACGATGGTACGAGTAAGTTTGTATGACCCTGGATAAGGGTATTTGTGTAAGTTGTATGACCCTGGATAAGGGTGCTTGTGTAAGTTTGATTGGATATTATGATTTTGGCATGATGGTGCCTTTGGTATGATCGTATGTGTATGTGCACGATATGATTACATTATGCTTCTGCTTCATGTTTGAGTTGCATGACACATGTGATATTGAACTTATGGAGTTCACCGTTGGGATTTCCCCTACTGGGTATTTTCCTACTGAGTATGAAAATACTCACCCTACTTCTTTTTAGCCCCATTGCACGGGAGGTTTTGCAGGCTGTACGGAGAGCTCCTGGAGATGGACGCTCGTTTCAGCGGTGGATTGATTCCCGTTGACTCAGGTATTTGCTTCTCTCACTGCGAGTTTGTTTATGCCACGATCTCCTGTATTGGGTGAGACGAGAAGTTAGATGTTTATTCTGGACTTTCATTTGGATCAGTCAGTGGACTGTTATGGGACTTGTACTCAGGGATGCTGGGGAGTGATTTGTATTTAAAAGTCTATGATCATAGCAAATTTATTCGTACGTGTGTTTTCGAGTAGCGCTTGATGATATTTGCTTTGGCCGTACGATGATTGACCGTATGTGGATGTTTAGTGTTTTAAATTATAAACTGTATAAACAGGTTTTGATTTTATCGTTTTGACTTCGATTTACAGACGTTATATTGAAAAAAAATTTCGTGAATTTTAAGGAAAATGGGTGAAAAATCTCGGGCGTTACATCTATACATAGAGGAGGTAACCCAACCAACGTCTCATCCAAATTTGGTTGACAAATGACCTGCACAATTTTTTAAGCGTAATTAATTTTTGATGACATTACATATCTTATATTCATTATATTACATGTGACATGATGAAATATGATTACCTCATAAAGCTGCTAGTGGTCCAATTCTCCTCTATACAATTGGAGGACTCTTTCTAGATTTTTGGTTTTCCTCTTCTGAACATCCTACCTTAAGGAGTCAAATTTAACACATCAATTTAACACATCCACATAAAACTATGTTAAAAATATAATAGTTTAAAAAAATATATACCTAGCTCCTAATGGAGCACCCTCCACTACTAGCCCTATCTCAAAAATTGGTCGGTCGACATGTAAATATTCCCACGACCATAGCTATATCACAAAATATTATAAAAGTAAATATTAAAAACTTGAAGTATTTGTACATGTGGAAAATAAATATAATAAATGCCTATCGAGGTTTGTGTTCCAAACCATGCATCGCCTTGTGACATTTCAAGACTAATTATCTCAAGTACATGAGACGTGTGCCTTATGTTTTACACACAAAATTTAATCTCATTATTTTCATTGACAATTAAAATATTCATATGAAAAATTATATAAAACCTTACCTCTAACTAAGTCCACTTCCATCCTCAATAGGGGTAGCTGACCTATGGAGTTACTTCAACGCTATTGTCATGGACAAATTATCATCTGCATTGTTATCCACTGGTATTTGCACGTGTCTTCTACTTCTCATATTTCTTTGAGAGCTCCTATTACACCCTGCCCTTCACTTTCAAAACTAAGCACTTGAGCCTCTATTTTTAGAAATAGCTCAAATATGTATACTTGAGACAAATGATGAAATATTTGTCTAAATGAAGCCTCGTGCTTTACACGTAGTACAATCGATCTCATTCTAAATATCAGGGGATGCCACTTTATTATAATTTTCCATCTCCTTTAATCCCACCCAACTTTGCTAGCCACTTGCATCTCAAGTTCATCATAATTAGAAGGCTTCTTGATGAATAATCCCTCTAATACCCCTTCATTGTGAAGCATAAAACTAACAATTTCTCCTGTCATGTTTATTCACTTTATTCATAACAAATATAAATCTTAGATACATCACAATATGTCATCAAGAAGTATTCACTTAATTTATAACCATTTCTTATTTTTTATGAGAATTCCCAATCTTTTTTATGAGCCTGGACATGACAAAGTACAAGTTGGTGACAATAAATCGACCACAAATTGTTAAATGTATCAATTTCTTGCTCCAAACTATCCAAACCATTTCATTATCCAGATTGTTAAACTAATTAGCCATGCAAAATGAAAGCAAACCAAATGCCAATTACAACACTACAAGCCCTTGAGCTTATCACCTTTTCCCCCATAAGCTAATACAAAGGCTAACCAATGCAATGAACAACCCTTAGAGTTTATCCAGCCTAAAAAATATGAAGAATGGAATTAACATTATCTCATTTGACCATATTACTTGAGTAATATTTTAATTTGGAACATATAAGATGTCACTTACTAAAGATATGGTTAGTCTTCATACTGCCAAATTTCTTTATACTAAAATACATTATAGAATTTGGTGGCTTTTAGTTCTAATTAGCTGCATGTACTGTAAGAGCACACAGTTCTAGACCATGGCTGTCTAATACCTTCACATTACCAAAATGAAAAATTAACTTAGGAGAAATAAATGGTCAAGTTACCACAAATTTTGGATAATAGCATGGGGCTTGAAGAAGATGCAGAACTAGTCAGTTTCAATCGTCTACATTAAGGTTGGTCAGAAGATGAGAGAAGATTGTAATAAGCTGAACAGGGGACAAAAATATTTTGAGGCCAGAAACTGCATACATCTAGAATCAATTTGTAACAAAATACCCTTCAATTTGTATTAAACGCACAAAAAAGGGCAAATCATAGCCTCCTTGATTAATTAAACAAAAAGACCTACTATGTAGAATCTCTTTGATAAAAGGCTTACATACAAAATAGAAAACACACATGCGAACAAGTACTAAATTGAAGTAATGTCATTGACAAAACCAACATCAGACCCAAAAGTGAAGCCCAGAGATTAAGCCTGATCAAAGATAAATAGTTCAAAGAAAATTATTTTACATGCGAAATAGGTTTGAGGGTAAAGAGAGTAGATTTTGTCACTCTTGATTTTGTCCTCCTGTGATTTCATCCTTTCAGTTGATTTCACCATTTGAAAGGATGAAATCACAAAAAACTTTTTAAAAAAAAACCATATAGGCGCCCGCTCCTGATGCATATATGGCAAAAAATAACACCATTTGAATAAATATTTTTATCTCTCTACTATTTTGGTAATTATTTTTTTAATATCATTTATATAATTTTTCCTATAAATAATAAGAAAGCAAGAAAACATTGAAGAGGGGAAGAAGCAAGGGTCTTCTCTTCGATAGTAGTTATAATAATAATGATTATTATTATTATTATTATTATTATTATTATTATTATTATTATCAAAGTGTTGAAAATAAAAAAAATTATTCTTTAAATAGTTATTATAATATTACTATACCTAAAATAATTATTCCTAAATAAATTTTATTCAATTAATTATTATAACATTATACCTTGTATAAATATTCATAGTTTTTGTAATTCATATGTTACTATTCAACGAGTAAATAGTTCATCACCTACAATTTGCCTTTCATTATTTTTGTATTAGCTTAAAAGTGTTGTGTCTTTGGTAGTGCAAAGAAATGATAAAGTGAGCCACCTTATTATTTGAGCCCAATAAGCCATGCACTATTATTTGTTCGAATCGAATCTAAAGGCAAAAACCCGGTACTCAATAGAACCAATTGCATTCTAACTTATACTCTATATTAATAACTCCATTTTATTTTACATTAATAGCTACATTTTCTTCAATTTAAGTACTTGAATACTTAAAAAAGAGCATCATAAGTTTATTTTCCCTTCTCTTTAAGTGTGGGTTTTACTATTCAATAAAAATTGTTCTTTTCATCTTAAATTAATAACTTTATTTAATTAAAAAAATATTTTATATTAATAGCTCCATTTGGTTAAATTTAAGTAACTTGGTATTAAAAAAATGCTTTCTCTATCCTATATTAATAGCTTCGTTTTTAGTTTTTTGTTATTTTTATTGAGATGGTGGGACCTACATAACTAACAATGTAATAAAAGTTTATATGGTAAGATACCTTTGAGACAAGATGCCCCTCACATTTCATCACTTTTTGCTGTGTTTGCAACACAGAAAGCAGAGCTCTTGAAGATCAAGAGCTAATCCTCTCGGAGGTCTAGCCGGAGGTTACCGTGGTGAATAGTGCCAGAGTTGTTGCTACCCAGAGACCAAGTGGGCTCACCTCCATTTGATATCAACTTCATGGATGATATCTCCTTCACGGATGACCTTGACTTCTCCCTCGATGACCTCCTCCAGTTGCCTCACCTGCTCTTTGCTACTGATTGTCCAACTGATTCCACCATCTCTCTCGCCTCTGCCTCCGATTCACCCCTACTGCCGATCACTGCACTCTGGATGTTCCCTCGCGAGTGGAGACTCATTTGGATCAGTGTAAGATAATTGAAGCTTGAATGTTAATCCAGTCCTCTACCCACCCTTGCCTGATTCAGCTTCCAAATTGTCTTCCCTATCGTCATCTAAGATTTTCGGCAACGCTGATGTGGTTGGTCCAATTTGTCCGAATTTGACTTTGCTAGAGTCGGCAATCAAATCGGAAGATGTAATTAAGCCAACGACGATTGCAAAGAGGAAGAAGGAGAACATAGAAGGAAACCCTAGTTTTCGAGTTGCGAAGGTTCATCATTTTGGGGATCTCTAGAGGAAGTGGATTATCTAGCCCTCACTGTTTTTTGGTTAGGTGACATGGAGGATGATAAAAGACATGCGAGGCTCATGTGGAATTGGGAAAGTGCACATCTCTCATGACAGAGGAAGAAGCGTTATGTCAAAGAGTTGGAGGAGAATGCCCATACACTGTCTATTTGGATTGGTGGAAATGGGGAGAAAGAGAAAGAGAAAGTGAATCCAAGTGAAAGAGAAACAAGGAGATTCCTAAATATTTTCCACTATTTAGTTACACAAATGATGTTAGAGAAAATTGATAATGACAGTGGTGGTGGTGGTAGCGATGATGGTGGTAGTGGCAGTGGTGACGGTGGGGTGGTTGTGGCGACGGTGGTTGTAGCGGCGGTGGTGGCGGCGGCCGCAGCGGTGGTGGTGGCGGCAGTGATGGTAGTGGTGGTAACGGCGGTGGTTGCGATGGTGGTGGTAGAGGCGGAGATGGTGGTGGCGGTGACATTGGTGGTGGTGGCAGTGGTAGCGGCGACGGCGGTGGTAGTGGCGGTGGTGGCAATGGTGGTGGTGGTTGCGGTGATGGTGGTGGTGGCAGAGGTGGTGGCAGTGACATTGGTGGTGGTGGCAGTGGCAGTGGTAGCAGTGGTGGTGGTAGCAGCAGCAGTGGTGGTGGCAGCGGCAGTGGTGGTGGTGGCAGAGGTGGTGGCAGAGATGGCGGGGATGGTGGCAATGGTGGTGGTGGTGGCGATGGCAGAAGTGGTGACAAAGATGGTGCAGCGGCGACAGTGGTGGCAATGGTGGTAGTGGTGGCTGCGGCGATGGTAGCGACAGTTGTGATGACGGGCGGCGGCAACAACGATGACAATGGTGGTGGTGGTAGTAGCAGTAGCAGTAAAACGTAAGTGTTTAGTATAATGATTTTCTCCCAAAATCCATGGGTTGATGGGTGGAAAATTTTTGGGCCAAATTTTTATCTATTTTCTCTCACTGTTTACTCTAGTTTCTCTTTCCATATTATACCAAACAATGAAAACTGGGAGATTTTAAGGAGATTTCTTTCTTTTCCCCCGCTTTCCACCAATAACCATCCCACCCCAGCTTCTTTTCACAGCGAGGGGCTTGAGCAAAGTAAAAAGCAAATTGTGTGAGTGAGAAGCATTAGAGACATCTAACAGCTTAAATTGAGCCAAATAGAGCAATTAATATGAAATAATTTTTTCTATTGGAGCTATTAATATACGATGGAAGAAGTATATCGTGAGCTTATTTTCTTTTCTTATAGAAGTGGGTTTCACTGTTAAATAAAAATTACTATTTTTTATTAATATAAGATGGAGGAAGTACTATTTTTTTCAAATAATAGTTCTATTTAGACCCCAGTTTTTTTATACCTCCCAAAGAAAGTGAAAAAGAGTTTTTGTTGTTAATTTCATTCTCCCATATTTCTCCTCTTATTTTGCTTATACTTCCTCACTACATTAAACCCCACCTCCTTTTCTT
Source organism: Saururus chinensis (assembly GCA_035235625.1). Lineage (NCBI taxonomy): Eukaryota > Viridiplantae > Streptophyta > Magnoliopsida > Piperales > Saururaceae > Saururus > Saururus chinensis. The sequence goes on from CP141142.1 coordinate 895,602, forward strand.
CCGACAATAGCTTTGGCGGCGAGATTTGGCAGCAAAGGCTGGATCTGGATCTGGCCCATGGCAGTCGGATCCAGCCATGTAGGTTGAATTTGGCCACGTAAGTTGGATTTGGTTATGTGCTGGATCTGGTTGTGATGTGGACGGTTGTCTACAAGCAGGGAGCGGCACAAGGAGACCGGGAAAAGGGAGAGTGGATGACATAGTCATCGGACAGAAAGGGGAGAAGCACAAAAGAAAGGGGAGGAGATAAGATAATTAATCATTCACTAACTAAAGCAGGGCACAACCCTTACACTTAAATAGAAGAACTACGTGGGCTCACTAACAGGCACCTAAGGGTTAATAACATAATTAAGATAAAACACTAATACTTTAATTAACCTAATTACCTAAATACCTAAATACCCTTATTACATACTTACCTAATTACCCTAGCACGTGGCCCCCAGTGACAACCCTAAAACGTGCACAACAGGTTGAGCAAGTCAAATTTGACCACGTGTCAAATCTGGCCACGCAAGCTAGATCCAATTGGGCAATCTAGCTGCGCAAGCCAGATTTAGCCATAGATCCAGCCTGGTTAGACTGGTCGTGTAGGCTAGATCTGGCATGTGGCAGGTCAAATCTAGCATGGCCTACCAAATCTGGCACACGACCGAATATGGTTACTGTGTGCCAGATCTGGTTGTGCCAAGCTAGATCTAGTTGTGGCTCGTTGGGCCACTATGATGTGTGTTAGCCCCTTAACTTGATGGATGCGGAAAGGGGGCGGCTACCCCCATACTTGGCAGCGGACATGTCACACCCCGGCAATGCCCGACCCGAGCCGAACCCTGTCCAAGGGCTGGTCAGGCGTGCGGGGGCGACGAAAGGAAAAATTGAGAAATGATCTAGCGGAAGACTTAACCCTAACCACGGGCGATTAACAGAATATGGAGTACGCACAATCCTTTGAGCAAGAGTAAATAAAAAGGGAAAGAAAGAGTATTGCTTATCACAAAGTAAACAACTAATCTTAAACCCACATACTTAGTCAAATGTAGCCCACACTGGCTCAAAATAAGACTTAAGTAAACATAACTGTAACATGTGACATAAATCCAAACAAGGAACCCTACACAAAGGTTCTAAACATAAGCATAAAACTAAAGAAGATAAGTCACACAACGATCTCCATGATCACATCCATGTCATCTCCGACCTTTCCTCAAAGAGGAGATCCTGTCCATTTGTGTGTCGCACCACGCAGCCCCAAAACAAAACACAAGAAAGAGGGGTGAGTTTAACAAACTCAGCAATGGTTTTTAATATCACTATCAACATCGAAAACACGATAGCATAGCAATATAATCATTCAGATCAAAGATTTACAAGGTGCATCATTTTTTGATCACACATACACATCACCTAAAACTGCATCATAGTGCATAATCCACATAATTTCATTCTCATCATAATGTCCTGCATGAATTGTATCTCTAACATACATATCCATCATGCCTCATAACATAATCAACCTGCATGGATGTATCTCTAACATACATGTTCCCACATGCATAACATCAATATCAACCTGCATGAATGTATCTCTAACATACATGTTCCATCATGCATCATATCAAGATCAACCTGCATGGATGTATCTCTAACATACATATTCTCACATGCATCATATCATAATCAACCTCCATCAAGGAGTAATCACACGTTGGTGTCACACAGACAGGACATAGACAAGGCCACGAAGGCGTGTCAAGGTCCAAAATTCTACACAAGAATTCAAGAAAGATCGGGGTTGTCAATCCCTACTAACTGCTCGCCCTGGACGATCCTGGCCAAGGATGTCCCATTCTCACATAGAGAATCTAGAGCAGGGGTGTTCGCCCAGGGACATCTCTTGCGGAGGGAAGTGTAACGACCTGACCCGAGTCGGGCCCACAAAATCACTAATAGGAAATTTTATCTTTCCTTGAGCCAGGAATCATCGTCTGAGTGCGAGAGGTACAACGTTCGTCTACGCACTATGGAGCTTTAAGGCTTCCTCGTACGTAGACTTAGGTTGTAACGAGCACGTACACACAACGAAACTTCATAGTTCATCGCGTGTAAAACAAAATAAAACATATTATTATAATGATTTGGATCGGGCCAACGTTGCCTTGCCGTTGGTTGCCTACGTACGTATTGGATATTATTCCAATACGATCGGATCCGAATGTAGTTCTGCCTAATGGCTACTACATACAATAAGCATCAAAAAATCATACGTATAAAATATATATCTCTGAATATTTAGTCGGAGTGTACAAAAACTCGTCATATATCGGAGTGAAGCGGAAGTTAATAAACCAGAAACGTACATCTCGCTCTACCACCGAGCGGGATCAAAACTACACATACACGTCTCGCTTTATCACTGAGCCGAGACTGAGAACACAAATTACACGTCTCGCTCTACCCTAGAGCGAGACCACACACGTCATATAAGTATACATCATGGCATCTAGGCACATAGCATAGTATATAGGCACATAGCATGGCATATAGGCACATAGCATAGTATATAGGCACATAGCATAGTATATAGGCACATAGCATGACATATAGGCACATAGCATAGCATATAGGCACACAACATGGCATATAGGTACATAGCATAGTATATAGGTACATAGCATGACATATAGGCACGTCTCGCGTCCGCGCGCGGAATCGCCGCGCTGTTATACTGCAGCGCCCGCAGTAACGCGGGCGGGCGTGTCGCGCCGGCCCGCGCGCTGCAGCGCGCGCCAGTCGTGCGCCGCGCGCCGTTTTAAATAATTATTTTTTTTTCTTTTTCTCCTTTCTTCAAACACGCGTAACTTCGTACCCCGGATTTGGATTTGCGCGTTCTAGGTACCGTTGGACTCGTATCGACGAGCCCTTCGATACCAACCCACTTAAAGCAACAAAACACACTATTTCCAAGTGGGTCCCACCTATATTGCACATTTCTTAAATATTGTAACTTTCGGTCCCGACCTCCGTTTCGCGCATTCTTTGAATCGTTACACTCGTTATGCCAAGCTTTACTTGGCTACGAGTATTTCATCTAATGAAAACCCTTAATATTAATCTCAAATTACCGAATTACCCTTAACCCTCCCGGGTTAAGCGTAACCGAAAAACAGGTCGTTACATTCTTCCCCCCTTAATAGAATTGCGTCCTCGCAATTCGCCTAAACTACTATTCTAAACACAACAAAATTCAGTCATTAATCAAGCACAAATCACAGATAAAATTCCGATAATCTAATATCAGAGGAAAATCTTTACAAGGAAAATTTAATAGTTCACAAACGTATGAAATACTTTATACAAAATTTGATAATTTAGATCAGATAAAATTGTTATAACATAATCTGAAAAATCTGAAAACACGATCACAGAATGTTGCGATACTAAACGACTTACACCCGCGCCCATGGGGTGACGCGAGACAGAAAGTAAAGGATTTACCCATGACATCCCAATCCTGTGCGCGCCAGATGCCAAAATTTGGCGGTATCCAGAATTGATAGCTTTTGGGCTTTATACCAAATAACCATCCAGACGGTCCGAAGACCCAAATCATCGAAAACTTTATTGTCAAATCAAATCCTGAATAAACATTTTTGATTAAATCGGATTTGTAATCGAAATTCATTTCAATATACTAGCGGAATCAACCTTGGAGCAGTCCACTAACACCTCATGTCATATGCCACGAGTGTTTGATGGTTTCTTCTTAGTAATTCCGCAGGCAATTGAGATAAATTTACTAAATTTTAAATCTATTTTTAAATACCGAAGGATTTGAAATCAAAATTCTATATCAAATCCACCAGTAGATTCAACCTTAGATCAATCCACTAACGCTTGATATTTCATATCGCAGGTGTTTAGTGATTTCTCTTCGGGATTTCTACTGTTTTTCAAAACAGATTTTAAACAAACTTTCAAAATACTCATATTTCGGAAATGAGATTCGTATAAATACATCGGTAGAATTTACTGCAGAGTTGTCCACTAACACTCCACCTTCTATACCGTGGGTGTTTGTTGGTTACTCTGAGATGGTTCTACCGCCTTTGAAATAATCAAAAATATTTTCTAAAATAGACAATTTGAAATCAAATTTCAATACCTGAGTAGAATTAACCATAGGGTTTTCCACTAGCGCTTCATGTCCCATACCATGAGCAGTTAGCAGTTACCTCGTGGAAATTCTACCGTCTTTGAAAATATATTTCAAATCATATTTTGTTTAAATACCCGAGTAGAATTAACTGTAGGGTTTTCCACTAGCGCTACATGTCCCATACCATGAGCGGTTAGCGGTTACCTCTTGGTAATTCTACCGTCTTTGAAAACATATTTTAAATCATATTTTGTTTAAATACCCGAGTAGAATTAACTGTAGGGTTTTCCATTAGCGCTACATGTCCCATACCATGAGCGGTTAGCGGTTACCTCGTGGAAATTCTACCATCTTTGAAAACATATCTCAAATCATATTTTGTTTAAATACCCGAGTAGAATTAACCATTGAGTCTTCCACTAGCGCTACATGTCTCATACCATGAGCGGTTAGCGGTTACCTTTTGGTAATTCTACCGTCTTTGAAAACATATTTCAAATCATATTTTGTTTAAATACTCGAGTAAAATTAACCGTTAAGTCTTCCACTAGCGCTACATGTCTCATACCATAAGCGGTTAGCGGTTACTTCTTGGTAATTCTACTGCGGTTTAAAATACATTTAAAATCGAGGTCGTTGAAAATATTTAAAAAGAATCGTGTCAAAACAAAAATTTTGATCGAGTCAAATTCAAAATCACAATTTATAAAATAAAGGTTTCTGATTAAATCCAAAGCCATACGAGAAAACAAAATTTCAATTCATGGTTGATTAAAAAAAATTGAAATTTAGAAAGATCAAAATATGTCTGGAATTCAATGTAATACATGCAAAATGGAATTCTAAATGAATTCTAAATCAAATTATTCAGAAAGAAATTTCATATAACTTACGATTAAAATTATCATTCATAAAAATCATACTTCATATAAAATTCAATATCACAAAATGAAAGGTTCAAAAGCAAAGTTCATATTAAATCCAAAAAAATTAAACATGATGCAACACATGTAGAATGAAATTCTAAATTAAATCTAAATCAACTTATTTAGAAAGAATTTTCATATAAAATCGAGCTTCATATAAATCACATATACAAAATGAAAAGTTCAAAAGCAAAATTCATATGAAATCCAATTTCTAAATTGATTGAAATAAAAAAAATTAAACAAGATGCAATAAATTCAGACTTAAGCTATAAATAAATTTCAATTGAAAAAAAAATCAAAATAATCAAATTGATGTTTACATCAAATTTTCATGCAACACATGACAATAAAAATCTCAAATAATTATACGATTAAATTTCATAATAAATTAGATGCACCATACTCAAAGCAAAAATTCTAATTCTAATTTAAAATTGATATCTATAAAGTATAAACTTGTCATCAATCAGATACACATACATAGCATAAAACTTTAAAATTACTTCTAATAAAGTAATTTAGAATTTGTCAGAATTAAAGTTCGAACTAATTTAGAATCAAATCTGATAACAACATATTGAAAACATTCTTTATTTAAGATTAAAATTCATAAAATAGAAGTCTATCTTAAATTAAAAATTATCGATAAAACAAAAATTCAAAATTAGAGTTTATGTTAGATTCGATAACACATGGGCATAACCACAAGAAGAAAATCGGATTTTATTTGAAATCCACAACAACACGTCCAGAAGAGAAATTTTTAAAAAAATCACAATTCATTTCAAAAATAATCAAAACGTATTCAAAATAAAAATTCTATTTATTTCAAAATTCAAATCAAAATACTTATTAAATTAATAAAATATTACGCTCTCGCAGACAGATTGATGCTCTGATACCAATTGTAACGACCCGACCCGAGTCGGGCCCACAAAATCACTAATAGGAAATTTTATCTTTCCTTGAGCCAGGAATCATCGTCTCAGTGCGAGAGGTACAACGTTCGTCTACGCACTACGGAGCTTTAAGGCTTCCTCGTACGTAGACTTAGGTTGTAACGAGCACGTACACACAACGAAACTTCATAGTTCGTCGCGTGTAAAACAAAATAAAACATTATTATAATGATTTGGATCGGGCCAATGTTGCCTTGCCGTTGGTTGCCTACGTACGTATTGGATATTATTCCAATACGATCGGATCCGAACGTAGTTCTGCCTAATGGCTACTACATACAACAAGCATCACAAAATCATACGTATAAAATACATATCTCAGAAATGGCGGCGCCGCGGTAACGCGCGGCTCGCGCCTGCGCGCGGAACTGCGGCGCCCGCGGCAACACGGGCGCATTGCGCCGGCCCGCACGCCGATTCGCACACTGCGGCGCGCGCCAGTCGCGCGCCGTTTTAAATAATTATTTTTTTTCTTTTTCTCCTTTCTTCAAACACGCGTAACTTCGTACCCCGGATTTGGATTTGCGCGTTCTAGGTACCGTTGGACTCGTATCGACGAGCCCTTCGATACCAACCCCCTTAAAGCAACAAAACACACTATTTCCAAGTGGGTCCCACCTATATTGCACGTTTCTTAAATATTGTAACTTCCGGTCCCGACCTCCGTTTCGCACATTCTTCGAATCATTACACTCGTTATGCCAAGCTTTACCTGGCTACGAGTATTTCATCTAATGAAAACCCTTAATATTAATCTCAAATTACCAAATTACCTTAACCCTCCCGGGTTAAGCGTAACCAAAAAACGGGTCGTTACAGGAAGAGCCAGAGTTCTCACACAGAGAACCCTAGAACACATGGTAGCGGGGTGCACACGGCATACCACACTGGATTCTCAGGGTCCAGATGACACACATAATAATATTCTCACATATCCGCAAGACAAGTACACAACTCGTCCCCACATAATTCCATTTAATTAGACTCAACCCGGGGAGTGCACTCGTTCCACACAGGAACTCAAATCAAAATATGTCTTTTCGGACCAACCAACTTGCGATTAATCCATGACCGATCAATCCGGCACACAATTTTAACACATTGCATCCAATCGGTCAAATTCAATTAACCACGATGAAGCCTCAATTGGAAATCCATTTTCATGATGCATGCTGCATGGTACATACGTGGCAAGCATACATGAATCCTAATCCATGATAAGTGCTCTCACCAGCCCCTAATGCATCATTCATAATCACAATCTCAAGCTTCAACATCATCATTTAACCCCCCACATGTGTGTGTAACTAGTGGAAGCATTTCACACAATGCATGTCAACATGCTTGAAAATAAACTCACTACCACACTACACATGTGAATTACCATCTAAACATGAATTCCAGCGGAAATCATAAGAGAAGAAACGTTAAAATCATAACTCAAATCAAAACTCAACCACAAAGGTTAAACACACATAAGAACATTCATTTCATCCTTGAGTCATGACATTCACCAACCTCCACATATCAGCTAGCCACATTCTATCATGCCAAATTAGTCCATGAATGAGTTGTAGTTCTACTAAAAATATGCTTAACCAAAGGAAATCAACTAATCATACTTTCAAGATGACTATTCTAACGTCATGCCACAAAACATGAGTCATTCCACAAGTCTCTAAGCATATATCTCAATTCCATAAACTCAATAGCATGCCTTTCCAGTAGCATAATATAGTTTAAAACACTCCACAATCATATAAAATTGGCAAACTAAAGTGGAATCATTGAAATAAACATCATATGTACAACATACAAATTACTGTGTAGTTGTTCGAATGCCCCTCAGACCGTTCGATCGGTTACACGCAAAAATTTGAAATTTACAGTTGGTCCGTTCGAACGCTTAGCAGGCCGTTCGATCGGCTGAACTGGAAAACTGTCGTTCCTACAGTGTTGCCATTCAAACGCCCAGGAGGGCCGTTCGAATGCCAATAAGGCAGAACTGGTCATCTTCTTCCTTTCGCAAATCTAAACCGAAACACCATAGATAACACTTCAAATCCACATCTAACACCCTAATCATCATCAAAAGTCCTTCATGACTTCCAGAACATCAAACCATATCATAATAATGCAAAACCCTAAGAAATCGGGATTAAATATTTCCATTTTCTAATCTTACCATTAACACTCCAAATCAAGTAATCTCCATTCGAAATAAGCCAAAAATGAAGAGTTTTACCACAGATAAACAGAGATTTTGAAGACCCATTACCTCAGCACTTGATTAATGTCAGATTGGAGAGTCAACCTTCTTCAAATCCTTGAAAACACATTGAGTTTGAATTAGACTCCATTACAAATCGATTTACCAAAGAAACCCCTAATTAAATCTTAGATCTAGGGCTTGTTGGTTGTAAAAATCGAATTTTGAAAGCTAGGGTTTGTAGTAAAACACAAATCAATAGCTTTTGATGTCCAAAAACGAATTGAATCAAGGGGAAAATAGTAGATTTTGAAGAGATTAGGAAGAAAACTAGGGTTTAGTGCTTAATTAGAGTAGGCTTACCTTAATCGGCTTCTAATCCGGGCCTAAGTGGGGATTAGGCCAGACCTCCTTCCTTAGCCTATTCCCAAAAATGGAAATGGCTAAGGTTTTTCCCTTTTATAGTAAGGGTTGGGGTATGCATAGGTAAGTTTTGGGGTGTAAATAGGAAAAGTAGGCCAAAAATGGGTATTTTACAAATTTAAACACTAATTAAGCCTAATAAAATTCTGAAAATTTTTGTATGACCTTAAGTAGATGTCTAGGTTCATTTGACCCAAAAATCAAATTTTCAACAGTGGGGCCCACAGGGGTCCCACCAAAACCCTAATTTTTGGAAAAATAGTAAAAATTCTAGAAAATCACATTTGATTTAAAATCACTGAAAACCACTACTCTTAAAGTTGATTTTGGTTAAAACCATCACAAACACTTATTTATTCACGAAATCATCGACTAGATCAGAAAATGTGTAAATCTCACAGTAACCAACAATTAAATAAAATCAAAACCGGTTTAGAGATGAGGGTCCTTACAGGACAGCCAAGTTTTGCTAAGCAGCGGACAGCCTAGGCAGCCCCTTGGGCATGGACGGATGCTGGGACAGCGCAGGAGACGTTGCGGACAAGCTACTCACCTTGCGGAGTAGGCTGGGTAGGAGTCCTTGCGCGGGTGGGACTCTTTCAGCGAAGCTAGGCGCTGCTTGGACTTAGGGGAGGACTCCTAAGCCGGATAAGATTTAGCTTGTGCTGGCTGGCTGCACTCCTAGTTAGAGTAGGAGACCGGGCAGCAGACTCCTAGGATGGACATGACTCGTACAAGCAGGCTGGCTACACTCCTAGGGCGGATGGGAGTTGGTTGGCTGGTTCCCTTGGATGGCATGACTCTTGGTGGCAGCATGGCGAAGGACTTCTAGCGGAAGACGGACTCACGAAGGCTTCCTTATCTATGCTATCCCGGATTGGCTTTGGGCTGAGAGTTGGACAGGGTGAGGACACTTGTATTGGGTGGGTTCTATAATTCTAGTTGCTCTAGGACGGCCAGCCTATGGGTGCGTCTATTTAAAGGGATGGTTGGGGCGGCCAAGGCATGAGAATGATCTGATTTTCCTATACAGCGAACCAGGGAGGAAGAGAAGAGAAAGATATCAGCCTGGTTGTTCAGCCCTGCCCTCTCCCTACTTGTGTTTTTTGATGGACTGATTTACATAGCTTAGGCAGAGACCCTTGCACCAGGTTGTTTCTGTGGCTGTTTTGTTTTATTTTCCCTTACACATACGAGTGGGAAGGAAAGAGAGTGGCTGCTAGTTATGCGATGCAGCCAAGCCATCATAAGAGCGAATGCTAGGCAAAGCTTTATGCCCGTGATAGTGTGCTAGCCGTGGTGCACTTGGCTGCCAGTGGCAAGGATGCTAGTTGGCGCCGGCTTAAGCGAGAAAACTCTAAAAACAAAAAAGTGGTATAAATATTTTTATTATTTTTTAAATATAAAGGATAAGTAAAGATTTTAACATGGGAAGTCGGGGTGAAGAAGAAATTGGGGACGGGTATAGCCACGTACCAATAGAGGAAGGAGGGAGTATTATTTTTTAAATTATCCCTGTTATACCCCTCCCGTTCCCCTCCCCAGTCCCCGATCGATGCCCTACTGTCTTCGCTCCTAGGCGAAGCCATCGGCCCCCCTCCTCGGCGACCATCCTCCCGTCTTCCGCCAACATAGACCGGCAGCCGCTGGATAAGACGGCCCCTCCCTCTTCGGTGAGGCCTGAATCAGCCATCTCTGGCCAGCGCCGCTCCCTCTTCCGCCAGTGCTTACCAGCCCCTCCCTCTTCCGCCATCGCCTACCGGACGCCGCCAGCTGCCATTGCCTACTCGCTTCTTCCTCTTCCGCCATCTCCCCTCACGTCTCCTAAACCCACAAGCTCCCACTTCCCGTCTCCGCATTCCCACCCACGTTAACCACAGCTCCAGGTGAGCCTTCTACCTTATCTCTTCTTCTTAGGAGAGAACAAACCCGGTGTTCAATTGATAACGAATTAATTATCCTTGTTGGGGAATTAGGTTCATGTATGTATGTATTTCTTGTTATATCATTTGCTTGCTTTCGGCATAGAATTTTGCAGTTTGGCTTCAAACATCAAGTTTGGAGCTTGTTAACTTCTTTTATCTCATCGGAAATGAAAAGAAACAAAATTTAACAGCCTTACGCATTTCTAATTACAGAAGTGGTTTCGCTGAATGTGAACTTTGCAATATACCACTTTTTTGGCTGCGGATAACGACTGAACTGCTGTGGATAGCTTTTCTCCACGACTGGTTCACTCCAACTTCATCGCAGGCATTTCCCTGTTGATGTTTCTCTTGATTTGTGGACTTTTAGTTTGACTAATTCAGATGGTAGTCGAATCGTTGAACTTCTTTTCTTGCGCATTTGTTTATTTTGAACTTAGTTCCTTAACGGGTGCTTATTAAAAAAAAATTCTGGTGGTTTTGGTAGCTCCAGAACCAGTTTGTGCATATTTGGCCGTTTTTTATGGAGCTTGTTTCAATGTAAGCAGTTTGCTCGTAATCTAGTTTCTGGAGTTCCTTCTACTTGACAGGAGTTTAGCTGTGGTGCTCTGATTGCCTTTAGGGTTTCTGAGTTCTCTGTACTCCCTCCTTCCATAAACATAGAATGACATGTATTTCTTATCACTACGTTTTTTGGTGGGGTTTGGTTAATATAGAAGAGTGTTTGAATCAGATGATCTTATCACTATGTTCAAGGATGTTTAATATGTTGTTTTGCATTCGCTTATGTTGTTCTAATTTCCATACCCAAATCAAATGAAAATATTTAACAAGTAAACATGTCAATTATTATAATTTAGCCTTTCTGTGTTAAAGCGGTTCAACTAATTTAGCCTTTTTTTCCCTTCGAACCCATCTCTTGCTTTATGAGTGGGGTCACTCAATTTCCTCTTTTTTGTTTGAGAAGCATTTTATCAGTGTTATGACTCATGATTAATAGTTGTGAGCGAAATAATACATGCATCTCCTTACTGTAGGCAGTAAATTAAACATGGCTATTCATGTAGGTCTGACTTATTTTTTCCTAAATAATTTTAACTATGTTTTGGGGCATTTACACTTTTTTACACTTCTTTTAGGTTGCTATTGAAGTGAAGACGAAGTTGTGATTTTTTTAGTTTTACTGTGCAAGAAGATAAGGAACACAAAAAGAAGGAAAATGCATAGACACATATTTTCACTCCTATCATAGGTTTAACTTTCACAATCATCCTACATATTTAGCTATTTTTATCTGTTATCTAGTTTAATTGCTGACTTAGCCATTGAATTGCCTGTCAGTTTGTGTATGTTTTTATGAGGTGGTTTTAAATATGGAAAAAATGAATCAGCTAGTCACCACAGGCAACTCTCCTGCCACAGGAAAAAACTTGTATGTCCCACAAGTTGAAGATGGACGAGTATGTCATTTAATTCATTAGATGAGGTGCATAGGTTTTATAATAGATATGCCAAGAGCATCGGATTTAGTATCCACAGGATCAGCTCACACTTAGACAAGTTTATCCTTGAAATAGTTGGAAGAGTGGTGTTGTTATAAAGGACATAGTGTTTTGAAGAATTCAATGGGTAAGTATGGAGATGATTCTTGTTTGAAGGAAAATGGAAAAAATAAATGACATCAAATTGTGAGAGACCAATGTTCTGCCTACTTGAGGGTTTGTAAAGGAGATGGAAAATATAAAATCTCTAGCTTTGTGGAGGAGCATAGTCATTTACTCATTTATGCACAGCCTAGGAAAATTCATTATTTGAGATGACATCAAGAAGTTTCTATAGCACAAAATTTATTCCAAGTCCATGAGTATGCTTGAGATTCAAGCAGGTGATCCTTCTAATGTTGGGTTTATAAAGAAAGATATTAGAAATTATGTCACAAATAAGAAAAGAAAACAAAGATCTTGATACTCATAATCTTTTGACACATTTTGAGGAATAAAAGAAATGAATGATTCATTTTATTATGCATATGAAGTTGATGAAGGCTATAAATTAGTTTGTTGTTTTTGGGCAAATGGTATTTCTAGGTGTTATTATCATTTGTTTAGGGATGTTATGTTTGATACAACACATGACACTAATCAATATTACTTGATTTTTGCCCCATTTACTTGTGTCAACTATCACAATTTGCCAATTAGCTTTGGGTGTGGATTTATGAAGGACAAAAAAATTGAATCTTTTGTGTGGTTGTTCAAACAATTCTTAGAATGAGTGTGCCATAAAGAGCAATTATCATAGACCAAGATGTAGCCATGAGATTTGCTATCGGGAAGGTCTTCCCCTAAGCCTATCATAGATTTTACATGTGGCATATTTAAAAATAAAAAGAAACTAAAAAATTGGGTACCATTATTAATAGGAATTCATTTAGGAATGCATTTCACTATTGTATATGGGATTCAAACACAATAGAAGAATTTGAAGATAAATGGAAGGAGGTTATGGTTGAAAATGAATTGGAAGACAATGAATGACTTTGCTCATTATATGAAATTTGAAACAAATGAATTTCTACTTTCTCCAAACATGTCTTTGCCGGTATTAGGATTACTCAACATATTGAAAGTGTAAATTCTTTTTTGGATGAATATGTGGGTAAGAAAAATACATTAATAGAATTCATTCAATGGAATGAGAGGGCTCTTAAAAGGCTTGGACACACTGAATTAACTGTTGATTTTAACTCCCAAACAACAAAGCCAACCATTATTACTCCCTTCAATATTGAGAGACAAATAAGTGAATGTTATAGTTATATATATATATATATATATATATACCAACAAGTTTTTACCTGTATTAAAAGAGAGCACATATTGTATTTTGAGTTTGGAAAGAATGAATGAGCATTCAATTTTTTATGTAATCAAGAGTCTTGGAGATGGGGGTGCTTGGGAGGTTGAGTTTCTTGTGTCTCAAGGGTATGCGCTATGTTCCCTATGAAATGTTAGGGGGATGAGCATTGATCATAGTGGGCATGGTCTTAGACTTAGGCTGAAATTCTTGCATATTCTCTTATGAGACACTTTCTTTTACATATATCCCAATATTGATAATCATATCATCCACATTTTTAAGTTTATCACCACTTGAAACGCATGCAATGTCCAACCACTCATCTATAGGAGCTTGAATCCTTCTTATATCCAAAATTTCAAGAACTTGTTTCAAATCATCACAAATTTGCTTCCTTTTGTCATCTACACAACTTCTTTTGTTATGTCCATAGTCCATCTTTTTAAAATCAACTCATTGGGTAAATAGTCAATGTCATTGTTCCTTAGGACAACCAAAATGTGCCTACATGGTATCCCCTATGACATTAAGTTTCAATGACATTAAGATTTCTAGGAAATGTGATTTTTCCAGGAAGTAATGTTTTTCCTCAGAAAAAAATACTTTTCCGGAATCCCTAACAGTTTTAAGTGCAATTTTTGTTGTTAGAATTGGCGTATTGGAAAGTCTTGGGAGGGGTCCTAGCTTTTGATTTCAGATGGATATAACTGTTGAAGGGGAGTTTGAACAGTTGTTACAAGACCAATATACCTTAAGCTCAATTTTTCTTCAGATATTGGTAATTTCACAATTGGCCGTCCCACTCAATTTGCTATTGTAGTGTTAATGATTTCAATTGGATAGTTTTGTCGTTAATTTTACCAGTACATATGGGAATCAATTTGTAATGATTGTGTGATTAGTTAGCTTATATGTGTATTCGAATGCTTAGAACATGTACACTTGAATGCCATTTCATCATGCTTGTGGTTGTAGCTGTTTAATCCACACATCCAACTTTGCTTTAGGAATTACAATGTGATCACGTAATGTGTTTTGTTTCTCAAGAATGAATGATGATCAACTCTTTGTGAAGGCGTTGAGCATGTTTTTGCTTGTTAAGTGGGTTTTCTTGCCCGTCAAATTATATGTTATTCAATGGAATTAAATTACATACAACATGCTTGGATTTTGTTCTTTCCAATGGTTTCTTCAACAAGACTGGTGGGTGATAACATTACGATATTCTCATTTCTCTCTCTAGGGGGATTTAGGGTTTTCTTGGCATTGTATCTATTTTGCAGTTTTGATAATGAAGGATCCGGTTTTTCTAGTTTCTAAAATTTTGGTATGACCTTGAAGTGTTGCTTTTGGGTTTTGAGATTTTGACTAGCTTGGAACAATATTGTATTATTAGTAGAAGTGTAAAAAAGCATTGATGAGTGTGATCCTCCAGTAGGGTTTGCTTTTTATGCTAGCAAGGGGTGAACTTTTGATAGAAGAGCAGCTCTCTTGTATACCAAATGTTAACAAAAAAAAAAGTGAAATTGTCAGTGTTTTCAAATTATCATGCATATGGGTAAATTATGTTCAGAAACTTAGGTGTTTACTTAAATGATATTTAGCAGCATCATACTCTAAAATATCATTTCATATGGATAAAATAAAAAACCAGCAAAGACGATGATTGTGAATTTGGATATTGAAAAAAATTTCCAGAGTTGTTTGCTGTAGTTGTATTTAACAAAAAAATTGGACAAGAAGGAAATTTATTATATTGTTCAGCTGGAAAGAACTAATCATGCCAGTTTCTGGCTATTTGGTCATAAGCTGCCAATTGTGCTTTTAGTAGAAAATATATATGTTGACAGATCTTTTCTCTGCTCTTGTTTAATCTGTGGTCTTCAATTGAATACTATCCAAGCTTCATGGGCTGCTTTTATTCTCTTTAAATTTAATTTATTTCATTTTTTATTCTAAATTTGCTGGGACTTCTTGTTTAATACAGTGTTGACATTACCAATCTAGGCGGTTTTTTGGTCTACATCTGATTACTGACATAATTTTTCACTGGTAAGGATTTTTAGTTGCTTGTTTTCTTAATCAGCAACACATTGTTTTTTGTGTTTACAGTAGCTGAGAGATGTGTCTTCTTTGAATAAAAGGATATCATTAAAGGTCTAGAGAGTTGTAGCGTAAAGGCACTTTTGAGACTCCTTTTCTCCAGTGCAAAAGACAAGAAATATGTTCCGATTAGCTCGACGCCTTTTTACACCTGTGACTAAACTGTATTCTGATCTGTCTGTCACACATGATGGCCTACATTCTCTCAAGGTTGAGTACCCCAAATCCATGGGAGGTTTGTGTTTATTTAGGAAAAGTATTGTAATGCATCATTTTCTATTATTTATTATGACATCCGTGGAACTGAAGCATGGAGTTTTGTCATCTTAATCATTTTTTTCTTTTAAAGTTGGTGCAGCCTGGGTACTTATCTGATATTTTGTTTTATCATGGTTGGGGTTGTGTTTTGAACAGGTTGGCAATTCTTTAACTGATTTTAGATTGATTTCCTCCTCAATTTTGGCCCCTCAAGACAACTCATTTCCTCCAGAGTTGTTGTCAGAGAAGAAAGTACTAACTCCTGATCACACTCCTGGTATGGGACATATATGTGGGACATATGGTTTTACTTCATCTCTGATTTGTGTATTGATATACTTTATAACATTTTTTTGTGTGTATATGATATTGAGGTGGGCTTGTCTGATTCAGTCAGATATATGTAGACAGGTTGACTTGAATTTGAGTGTCCATGCATATTTGTTTAAATACTCAATTTTAGCTACTTTGCAATGCTTAAAACTGGGCTTGGTGGGAGACTATGTCATTTATTCATTATCTATTTGTCATTATTCTTTTAATGTTTTAGTTTAGAAATGATGTCTTACTGCATGGTCCTCTTTTCATGTGGTTAATGTTGTAGGTCTCTATGAGGATCTGGTAACAAGAGTTACAAATTTCAACAATGAGGACAAGGGATTCATGGTTTTGGCTGGTGATGTTTTTGATGTCCCCATCAGAAAAGATATTGTGCATCGTGTTGTGCGTTGGCAGCTTGCAAAACGACAACAGGTTATAAAAAAGTTCATTGATCACAACTTTTTGTTGGCTATATTGTTTTTAGCCATTCTGTTCCTGTGGTTTTTAGGTGTAAGTTCAGATGTATAGATTTATGTAATCATTCAGTTGTGAACATTTTCAGAATGTTTGTGCTGTAAATCTTTTCTTTCATTTGAAACTAATTTCTATGCTTAATCGTTCCTGGCTTTATGATCTTCTGAGACTAAAAACAGTTTCAAACTGAACTAGAAAGTTCTTTACCTGTCCAATTTCTAACAGATCAAGATAACCATTCTCTCAAGGGAAAATTCTATTTTGGAGTTTTATCAACAATTTGCATGTGTAGGTGGGGACTCCATATTTTCTGAGTCTTCATGCAAGGAATTACAATAGAAATTTTTTTACAATAGAAAATTTTTCTGCCAAATGAAGTTCTTCCTTTTAAAATAATGAAACTTATTTTGCTTGTTTTATGGGCTTAAGTACGATATCAGCTGATGTGGACAACCAATTAGCAAACCCCATGAATGGAACCGGCCTTTTCCTGGTGATATAAATTTGTTGTATGTAGAAACTCATAAGCTGCTAGATCCATGTAATCTGTCTTCTATATCTAACAGCAGAAGGCAACACCAGAACACCCCCACAAGAATTACTCCTTTTTTTCAAAATTTTTACAGAATTTGTGCCTTTTGCCCACCCACATGTCTCCTGTGTTATTTTTCAGGTTTTTCACGATCATACTTCCACCATTTACCCGTGATCCAAAGTGTTGTGTTTCAATACCAAATTCAGATGTGCATTAGATGAATTAATGTTAAGATGTCTTTCAGTGGGAGGATCCGGATATCATTCTTATACGCATCCTTAATTGTACTAGGATCGGAGACATTAGCATTTCATTCTTCTTCCACCATTTTCACGTCATAGCCATCAGAGATTACCAGTTTGTTCATTATTTATCCTCCTTGTTTTTCAGAAAGCACTTGTAACACTTGATTCCATGATTATATCTGTCTTTATTTCACTTTTTTTTTGCTAAGTGAATTTAGACTAGTAAAAAAATTTAAGTGATGAGGTGTATTAATTAGAATTTATGATTCAACCCTATCTGTTGATTCCTATGTTACTATCTTGAGATGATGTGTAAGATATACGTTCTGAAATCTTTCTTCATAATTCATAAGATACTATTTCTTTAATTACTTTGAGAATTGTAAGAAGACATTGATATATTCAAATGTTTAAACCATTTACCCATTATAGAACCATACATATGTGAGTGTTAAAAAAAAACCATATCTATGCACGAAATAGGAGTTGATGAAGAGAGCAGAGGATATGGTGTACCCAAATTGTGTGAGAAATGGTTTCTTAGTGTCATGTATCTAAGAGGAAAAAAATTTGGCTGAGATCTATTAAGCACTTTGAACGGATTTCAGATACAGCTTTAAATTTTGATTTTTTTTAGTTTTTAGAGCTATATAACCACTCTATGCTCATTGAGCAGCTACAATGTGATATTTACTACTTTGTATACGTATTTGTAAACAATTTAGTGAGCGTTAACAATATGTATGTAGGACATCTCCACATTATATAATCTGTATACGTAGTTGAAAACACTACATTTCACTTTTGATGCTTTTTTGTTTCTATACTTAATCATGGCTGGTTATCAGGGAACTCATTCAACAAAGACAATTAGTGAAGTAAGTGGTACGGGTAGGAAACCATACCCACAAAAGGGTACCGGGAGAGCAAGGCATGGAACACTGCGTGGGCCTCAGGTTGTATTGTGGCCTTTACTTTTTCTTTCTAATGTCAAGTCGGATTAAGCATGCCAGCTTAGTTATTACTAGTGACCATTTTTATTTTGTGTTTTGCTGCTGCTTTAAGCCAAGAATAGTTTGCATAAGGGTTATTTAACTTCCTATCTTAAAGTGAAGCTCTAGGTTTTTTGTATGCATCTGGGCTTCGATTATTTTCTTGGAGGTTTATGATGTTGGGTTGACGGTGTCGGTCTCTTTTTTTAGTTACTGTGCCTGGTGTGATCAAATTTGTAGTCATGGGAACCTCAACTATTTGGGTAAATACAATAATTGAGGTCCGTGTTGAGGCCTTGTCGTGTCTGTTAAATACAGCAACTTTTGAATAGGCTACTGCAAAGTCTTCAGACTAATGAAGAAGGTTTTGTAAACGGTGAGCAGTTCAGGGGTGGAGCAGCAATGCATGGACCCAAGCCACGAAGCCATGCAATAAAGTTAAATAAGAAGGTTAGGCGTTTGGGACTGAAAATTGCTTTATCTGCTCGTACAGCAGAAGGAAAGGCAAGCAAGACAACTATTTCTCTTTTGATTTTTGTTGCTCTCTTGTTCCATTTTATATAATTTTGGTTGAGTGTTTGTTCTTGTATGATTTTTGGCCGTTTTCTTTATGGTATATGTTCTTCGTTAGAATGGGATGGATTTACATGATAGATAGTGCAATATGATAAATATTAAAATGCAAATTAAATGCATAGAAATATCAGAATCATGAATGACTTTGACTTGGATGATTGATTAGGGAGTCATGAGCTGACCAGGGCTGGTTACTAGCATGGTTTGTGCGATGTGAAAATGTGTTTAAATTGGCTACCTCGCAATCTCTTGATTCTTTTTGTTAGACGAGAGGTATATTTTGTAGAAAATTCATGTGAAAATTGCGACAAGAATAATGA
The DNA here is from genome assembly GCA_035235625.1 of Saururus chinensis. NCBI lineage: Eukaryota > Viridiplantae > Streptophyta > Magnoliopsida > Piperales > Saururaceae > Saururus > Saururus chinensis. The sequence goes on from CP141142.1 coordinate 914,889, forward strand.
TTTATAGAAATACAGTTTGTCATGGCGATGGTGAAGAGGAAATCAGCTGAGTGAGACATCAATTCAGTCCTCTTTTGTTGCTGCAGGCGCCATCGAGAGGCACAAAAAAGTACTGGCTCTGCGATATCAGTGTTATTGCCCGGTGGTCATGAGGGGATCTTCAACGTAGAGGAAAGGGAAGAGCTATAAGAGAAGAGAGATAGCTAAGCTAGACTAAACTTTTATTAATTCTCAATTCATGAACTACAGTACGTAAGAAGCAGATTATATAGGCACAAAACCTTCTCCAAACTGTAATAGTCCTAACTAGGAAATAAACTGTACTAAGATCCTACCTTTAATTGACAAAGCATTAATTACATTCTATTTAAACTGGGAAAGTATTAAACTAATAAAGCTCTATCTAACCAAGGGAAGGAAGAGCAGGTGATTAGCTGGGCACCCCATGTGGTGGCCCATATGGGTCATAAGAGTGGAATAAACAATAATGCTGTTTGTATGTTTATATAAGATTGTTGTTTACAATCATATGGCTACAAATTGCAGTTTTGATGTAGTATTTGCAGATCTAATTGATTGGTTAATTGTTCTTGTGAAAATTGAGGGAGGGTACCTTGTATTCTTATTAAGATTGCTTCGATGTTGTTTTCAGTTTTTGGGAATGCATATTAAAATAAACAACGCTTGTATACTCACCTAGTAACTAGTCAAACTTTCCCAGTGTCTGTCATGTGGATTCTTTTTGAAGCATCACAAAATCGAAATGTCTAATGGAATCCCTGTAGTGGAGAGGTTAGCCGAGGCAAGGCTTTCCACAATAGTGATGATGTTGTTGTTGGATGATCATAATGATGACTGCTTCCTAGTAAAATATGATAATTGTAGGGTATCTTGTTGGCATGTGGGATGTTTGGTGCAGTCAACCTGGTTAGTTCGCAAGTCTGGTTACGGGTTGGGATGGGTAGCTATGATCACACACACACACAACCATATGTACTGACAAGTTTTTTTTATTACTGAAAACTATGCTACTTTTCTTATTGTCCTAGTTATAATTATAAGTCTTGTATGAAAGTTTTTTTTTTATAATATAGTAAGATTTTGTACATTTTTGGACAGCTTATAGTTTTCAATGACTTGAATGTTCTTACCCACAAGACTAAGAACATTGTAAATTATGTTGCACAAATGGAGGATACCAAGAAGCTCCTGCTAGTGGACGGGGGCCCTATTGATGAGAAGTTGAAATTGGCTACACAAAACTTGCATTACGTAAATGTTCTACCGTCAATTGTAAGTCGGTCCTGTCACAGCTTCTATGTGCTCTTTTTCAGTTTTCCTTGTGTTTGTAATGTCTCTATATGTTGTACTTCACCTGTTTCCACACTGGACTCAGTGGTACATCTTTGTGTCATTTTAACAGTGAAACAGAATCTCTACTGACATAGTCAACCTTTTAAACTTCTCATTAGGTGAAAAGAAGTGAGACTTCTTCAGAATGATGTTTGGTGACAATAGTCTTCTTACTTGCGCAGGGTTTGAATGTTTACAGTATTCTGCAGCATGACACACTGGTTATGTCAAGAGATGCAGTCAAGAGGATTGTTGATCGGATGCATACACCCATCAATCGATAGAGAGGAAAGCCAAACAAGTATCTTATTGTAAACCAAGTTTTGATCTAAAACTTCATGCCAACTGTTTTAGCAAAGTTCCTGCCACAGCAGCCTGAATAATTTTTATGCATACTGCATTCTTTTGGCATGCTTGATGGATCTGAGGCATGATGACATTGTTAAATCTATGTTAAAATAGCTATTTGCAGAAATTGTTTAGTGCCATCAATGAACTTGAGGGGTCCATTTGGATGTTCTCAAAAACATAAAGTTTTTGATAAATTGTACCAGATCCTTGTAGAAAGGAGCTTTTACCATGGAAGTATTGCTTAGTTTTTGCTCTTTACAGCTTAACTCTTCCTTAAAATGTTTCCTTCCATTCTACCATCTTGTTTTGTAAAGCCCCATAGAAAAACACATTTTATCTCTTAGCGAAACATTGTACTCTGTTGGTTATATGTGTTCCATTCTCGAGTCAGAGGCAGACCTAAATTGGATGCTAATAGAGATAGATCAGAGGGGATTTAAATTTCAAAGATCATCTGGGAAGAATGGGTACTCCAAAGCAGGCGCATTTACAATACCGATACAGTTGCCTCTGTGTCCTATCTTGCATACCACACAACTATAAATTACTTCATCAACTCTTTTCTAAATAAGGTAAACATGAAACAAATATTAAACAAATGCTACATAATTTGGAGGTTTGTACTTTTCACTTAAAAGATTATTATAATTGTTCTAAAGTTATATATTTTGTTTTGTAGAATAACTTTACCTGCAAAAATAAGGTATTTATATTTTTATTTCAAACATATAGCTAAATTTTCATCGTATTTAAGCTTTTACCACAAGAACTGTCCTGAAATATACTTTAAAATATATAAAAATAATATTCTAAAACCTATATCCTTTGTATTGTATATTTATTTTTTGGAAAAATTAATGCATTGCCATACCTGTATTGTGTTGAGCTTCTGTCCCACGTCTGTGCTCCCTTGAAGAGCATCCTTCAAGCAAAGGTACACAAATTTTCCGCCAACTGAAAAGTTGTGTATCCTCCATGAGGTTGTGTATCCCCTGTCCGCACTTTCAGTCCCTTCCTAATGGATCCCTATTGGCCTTCAAAAAGCTACGTTTTTCATGGTTTCTCATTTAAAAAAATTTTAAGAAAAAATTATATAAATAATACTAAAAAAAGTAATTATCGAAACAGCAAACAGAAAAAAAATTTTAATATGTTTATTTTCGCCACATAGGCACCTCCTTCTAAAAAACAAAATCAATATTAAACGGATTTTGTTCTCTCCACTTTCTCTCCTCTTTCTCCTCTCTCTTTCTTCACAGTATCTCTCTCTTCACTCTCTCTCCTCTTTCTCTCTCTCTTTTGGCTCTCTCTCTTCCCTCTCTCTTTTCTCTTTTCTCTTTTCTTTCTCTTTCTCTCTACATGTTTCTCTCTCATGCACATAAGCATGAGCTCTAGCTCTAAGGAGAAACGGAGAGAAAGTAGGAAAATTAATTTTTTCTTATTTATTATATATTAATAGAATAATTTTTAAATAAAATATAATGTATTTACAAAGGATGAAATGAATATATTTTTTTTTATTTTTTTGTGATTTTGTCCTCTAGAAGAAAGGAGAGGAAGAGAGAGAAAGAGGAGAGAAAAGAGAGATAGTTGAAACAGAGAGAGTAAATAGAGAGAAAAAAAATGAGAGAGCGAAGAGGGGACAAAATTAGTTGATTATTGATTTTATTATTTTAAATGATAAAATTATGAAAAAATATAAAAAAAAGCCATAGGCGCTTGCGTGGCAAAAAGGAACATAATATTGGTAAATATTTTTTTCTTTCTATTATTTTGATAATTATTTTATTAATATTATTTATTTAATTTTCCCAATTTCTAATCTATTTGATGACTACTTTCAAATTTTATTTTAACAAGGAGAAGGTTAACATAGACTGGGTATCATATTTGAAAGTATGACACCAACTCGTGTGTAATGGTGATGAATGTGATTCAAAACCCACCTATCCTGTCAATAGGTGTTGCACAATTAAAATCATTGCCTGATGTGCTTGATGTAGGGTTGTTAATGAGCCAAGCTAGCTTGTTGAGCCGGCCCAGCTCGGCTCAGTTTGAATTAAGCTTGGCTCGAATAAAGCTCGACTCAAACTGGATTCGAGCTCGAATAGGTTCGAGCTGAGTTCAAGTAGACCTCTATTTGACTCGGCTTGGCTTGAATAAAACTCAAACTAGATGCTACTCGGCTTGAACTCGAGCTCGAATTCGAATATAATTTTAAAATTATATATAAATAATATATATAAAATAAATAATACATATATAAACATAATTGTTAATTTATATATATATAGGGAAAATTATTAAAATAATAATTAAAAAAAATATTTACCAAAATATACCACTTTGGGAAATATTTCCCAAAGTGGTGTTCGTTTTTGCCACGCTGGCGCCAGCGTGGCTTTTTTTTATATTTTTTAAGTTGATTTCGTCGTTTAGAACAACGAAATTGGTTTGAACACGATTTTGTCGTTCTAAACGACGAAACCTTTTATTACTTGACCCAGTTTCGTCGTTCTAAACGACGAAATCAAATTAATTTTTTTTAAAATTACTATGTAAAACTAATTTTATCACTTGTCCCTGTTCATTCATTCAAAACACAAAACACAGATGTATATGCACGACTTCATTCATTCCACCCATAACAAATATCACTATCACGAATATCACCATAACAAATATAAGTAAAGTACATCATATACGAGTAACAAATATAATACATCACAAGTAATATCATAATCTCCTACGTCCTCGTCCTCACCCTCGCCCTTGTCCTCGACGGGGGTGTACGAGCTCCTCATGATCTACCTCTGGCTGTGGCTCTAACTCTGGCTCCAACTGGGGCTGGTGCTCGGGCTGGGGCTCCGACTGGGGCTGGGGCTTCGGCTTCGGCTGTGACTCCATGTCAGGCTCCTGCTCGGGCTCCGGCTCAGCATAAGTAATAGATGGTACAATACGAGCTGGCCGATGTCATCTATAATATAAAATTGGATCTGGCTGAGTGACATGTGTAGTGTCTGGAAATGATGAACCTGGAGGAGAGCTATATGCTGCTGATGATGATGGAATATCAGGGCATGAAGAGTGCATCGGCTGCGTCTGAGCGGCCTCGTCGATAGGATAATCTCGATAAACATCCGTGATCACCGAATGAAGTAGTGGCAAGCTACGAAGGACATCATTAGACGATCTAATCACTGACTCACATGCTGCTGCAAAGTCCTCGCACGAAATACAGGTGACAAGTGCATCACTCAAATACGCATTAGTATGTCGAAGCTGACGAAACTATAAAAAAATAAATTAAATATTAGATAAATAATTAAAACAAAATAAGAAAATAATATATGCCTTAATTAACAAAGTTCTACTTACTAGAGCTGCCTCAGATGCTCCCCTAGGCTGATATGTCATCTCTTCTACATCATCGCGCGGTTAAATATATCGCCGTGTAATCGGTAAATACCAATGCATATAAGTACTACGAACATCTTGCAATGTCGTAGCCAGCTCCCCTCTAATAATAGTGGCTCTCCTATCCTCCCATCGAGCAATATACGATGCATGATATATAGCCCAGTCGGTAATATGGCGGCCCTATCGAGTGATGCGATGGACAAACTCGACAGTAGAAGGTGGGACCCCTTGCTCCAGGCTAAACAGGAGCATTACACGATCTGGCACATACATATCTATAATCTCATAACATATGAGAGGGGTTCAAGAAAGCCACACCTCTCGACTGTCAGTGCAGAGTGGAGGTATCACAGCTAACAAGTCCTCTGAGTACGGCTGCCAAATAATCTATATAATATATAAAGATTAGTTAGTTTAAATAACGACAAATTTTTTTAAAATCATTATATAAAAAAGTTCAACACGGTAATAAAATTACCTGGTATGGCCGCTGGTGGTCTAACTCCCCTCTATACAAACGGAGGACTCCTTGTGGATTTTCGGTTCTCTTCTTCCGAACATTCCACCTTAAGGAGTTAAATTTAAGAAATGAGTTCAGCATATGTTCATAAAACGTTACATAAAAAGTAATGTGGTAAACATAAATACAACCTACCTTGCCCCTAATGGAGCACCCTCGACCAAGCGACCCATTTCAGCAGTTGGTCGGTCGACGTGTAAGTGCTCCCACGACCATAACTATGTCATAAAATAGTGATAACAAATATTAGAATTAAAAAATTATACGTGACTAAAACTCCAAGTAAAGTTACATAATTATTTACCTGAAGAAGAGTTAGACAGCCCGCAATCCCCGAGGTCATGGCCTGGCATGCCTTTCCTAACTCTCGGTATAAGAATGCGAGAGTAGCACTGCCCCATGAATAAGTGCCAGCTAGGTCAAAGTCGTGAAGGAGAGAGAGATACGAAACATGCATGTGGCTGCTCATGGTATCCGCAAATATGGTGGCTCCAAGTAAATGCAATATATAGGCTCGTGCATGCTGCTCGATAACTATCTCTGTAGCATCGGCTGGGAGCTCACGAAACTCCTGTAAGAGCCATCATAGGCTCACTCGGCTACCACACATCACTGTAGGAGGAGCTCTACCAAGAAATCTAACTAATATATCCATATGAGCTCCTCCTGTCGTGCCTGTCACCGGACGTCCATCAATACAGAGTCCTAATAGAACTGCCACATCCATGAGCATGATAGACATCTCTCCATATGACAAATGAAATGTCTGTGTCTCCCTCCTCCATCTCTCAACAAGAGCTGTCAATAGAGGCCGATCGAGACGAACATACTGTAGATGAATGAAATGGCCGAATCCCGCTCGCTCGATATAAGGTAATATACGCTCATCTATAGGCCAATGGCGGAGGTATTTAAAATGTTCAGTGCACTCAAGGCACCCGGGGTCCTATAATAAATTTTAAAATTATAACATGTCGTATTATATCAACCAAAAAACAATGAAACAAAATTTAAAAAAAGTTATCATACCTCTCCTCTCCAAATAGCAGCAGACCTATGTGACTCCTGCTCTACGAGTAAAGAAGCGTCACTTGGGCCTGGCCCGTAACAAGGCTCTGCATGATCTATATGATCTGTGGAAGATGAAGATCATATCATTAATCGTAAGGAATACATGCGTACGTAACTAAAAAAATATAATAAATACAGAGGTTGATTATATGTTTACCAATCAACAGGAGGGTTTCTACATGATTTACTATTATGCCCACTTTGTTTACACCTCCCGCATTTATATCCTCCTCTACCATCTCTTTCCATTGTTCTGCGGTCCATGGTATTCCTAATGCGAACAGCCCGTGGGCGACCGGGTTGCCTTGTTGCTATCGGTGGGTATAACACAAACGGTATATCCCTCTCCCAATACTCCCGACCACGAGGAGAATAAAATTCTGCGGAGTACACATTTCTATAAGTAGAAGATGTGTAAAACAGTGATGCATTAATTTGGCTCCTGCCGCTTTGCCCACACGGCGATAAGGTGCAAGTAAGGATAACCATAAACCTGAGGGATGTTGCATGTACAAGTATGCATCGCAGCATTTACCATAACCTTGCGGGCACGAATTGATGTCACTTAAATCGACTCCTGTTGATCCTATTAACTATATACTCCCCAATTTTTCTTGTTTGCTCTCTCAATATGGCTTCCACTCTAGGAGTATATGGGGTGACTATGGCAGAGGCGGCAGAAGATCGTTTAACAAAAAATTTTATGAGCCGATAAAAGATAGCTAACACTAAAGCCTGCATGGGTAACCCTCGTGCCCCCTTCAAGACGCTATTTAAACTTTCAGCCATATTTGTAGTCGTCATGCCAAATGTCATAAAACCACCGTGTGCAAGGGACCACTGTGCAGGATGCAATTCTCCTCCTAAGAGGAGATGTTTTGCCCTAGGACTCTCTTGACCAATCAAGTCCATTTTAGCATCAAACTTTTCTACTGTGAGTGCACAAGCTGCTGCCCCAATCAAGTCCGTCAGTGTATCATTTTTGAACTCCTTAAAATTTGCTTTTATGTGACGGATGCAATAACGATGGTGGTAATCCGGCTCTAGAAGAACCTCAGGTACTGCCTTCTGAAGCCCCTTATGTCAATCTGAAATAATGACAATGTTCGTCATGCCCATCAGTACATGATCCCTCAATTCCATTAGAAACCATTTCCAATTATCTCCGTCTTCCTTCTCGACAAGCCCGAATGCAAGAGGAAATAACCCATTATTTCCATCTGTAGCCGTTGCAGCCATAAGAGCACCAGGATATCTGCCATACAAGTGAGTGGCATCAACGCCAATCACAGGGATGCAATGTCGAAACCCAGCTATAGACGGCCCAAATGCCCAAAACAACCGTCTAAATCTCCTACAAGTGCCACCATCTACACGAGGTACTACATCATCCTCTAAGCGGTAGTAGGTGTCAGGATTGGCTTCTTGCACCGCCCTTAGGTACATTGGCAACAATTTATACGATTCTACCCAATCTCCATAAATGGCCTTGATAGCCATATTCCTTGCTGCCCATGCTTTCTTATAAGATATGTCAACATGATACTTCTCCTTCATTCTTTGAATAATATCCCCTAGTGTGAGAGTTAATTCGGCTTGGATAGCGGGCATTATGACCTTCGAAATAAAGGAGGCACTGCACTGCCTATGATCTGTGCTAAGCTGGGCATTCCGACATATGTGGTCACCTTTGTACGTCTTCAATTTAAAGAACCCACCACCCCTTTTGATTGAGCCATGCACTCTCCAAGGGCAAGTGCTATCAATGCACTTCACTGTATACTCCGCCGGATTGGTTCGTATAACCTTGTATTCGACATGATTTTGAATGGAAAACTCCTGGAAGGCTGTAACAAATGCTTCTTTATTCTCAAAGATGCGGCCAACGTATAACTCATCTTCATTTTGTTGGTCCAAATCCATTGTAGAATTCACTGCCGCATCTATCTCCTCATCTGTGATGTGTGCATAAAGTGGCTCCACTTCACAGTACAGGGGCTCTTCATCATCTACATTCATATCATTCCCAGCAATGGCATTGTCTACCGCATCATCCCCCTCGCCGTCAACCATCTGTTGAGCACTTTCTTCACCTCTAACCCCTTCTACATTCATATCAGAATCTTTTCCACTTACTTCGTCAATATTATCTTCACCTTCATTATCCTCATTTTCATCAATATCTTCACCATAGACATATCCCCCCTACATATAAACATCGCATATGTATTAAATTTCGTAAGCCTAAAAAAGTTGAATTCATTTATAAATATATATTTCACCTCTGATTAGATGGTCCAGCATCGGTATGACCAACATACGTGTAGGGGTAATGAAGGCCCATCGAACTTTGAGTTTCATACCATGCACCGCCTTGAGACATTTGAACGCTAAATGGCTCGTGTGCATGCGTTGTAGACCTTCCATATTACACACAAAATCTCAAAATTTAGCTAAACGTATTTTCATTAAAGGATAATAAGATTGAAAACGTATTCACAACTAAATCAACCCTTACCTCCAAGTAGGTCCACTTCCATCATAAATAGGGGCATACGACCTATGATGTTCATTTGAAGCTATTGTCATAGATAAATTTCCCTCTTCTTCGTCGTCCACCGGCACTTGCATATGACTTTCATTGTTCACATTTCTATCCGAGCTCCTTTGTGAGCTTCTGTGAGAGCTCATATATGAACTACTTCGCCTTTCACTAGTCACTCGGGCCTCTATTTCGAGAAATAACTCGAAAGAAATTATGTGACGCGAGTGGTGAAACATAAAAGCCATTGATGAATCATCATTTATGTTCATTAGTATCATTCTCGATCCATAGGACGGAAGATTACATTTGATAGTAATTTTCCATCTTCTTCGATCCAACCCAACCTTACTTGCTACGTGCATCTCAAATTCATCAAATGTAGACGGTTTCTTCATTAATAATCCTTCTATGCGTCTGTCGTAGTTAATGAAAAAACTAACCATTTTTTCTGCCATTTCTATTCAATTAATTCATAAATAATAAATAAAATTAATATTAGATTAAGCAAACTAATACTAATATCTACCCTAACAAATATATTTTAAAAATATATACGCATAGAAACTAATAACTTTACTGAGTATATAAGCATATCATTAATACTTTATATTAATGAGTAAATTTTCTAATTAATATAATTACACAATTGATGCAATAACGCATACAATGTCACAAATCATATAAGCTATAAAAAAAGCATGTTCAAAAACTCAAATCCTCCTCATTTTCCAAAATTTGAGAGACTTGGCATCTTAAAATATAAAAACTCATTAATTAAAAATCCATCTCAATTCAATAATCTTAAACAAAAAAACATACAAAATGACTGAGAACAATACTTTTAAAACTAGGGCACAATGATGGTACAATTAAAACTTCAAATTTATTCAATATAGCATAGAAAAGATAAATTACTTCAATTTAACATATAAAAAATCATTTATAACGATTAAAAAAGAAGATAAAAAAAGGCAAAAGATCGCACCTGGAGCGGGCTGGACGCGGGCAGCGGATGGACCGGTGGCTGGACGGCTGCGACAGCGGGGCTAGACGTCGGCGATGGGCCGGATGTCGGCAGAGGTGGGCGATGGATCGCTTGAAGGAGGCAGAGCCAAGTGGAGTTCAGCGAGGCGACTGGAGGCGGAGCGGATCAGGAAATATAAGCCCGATGATTTCATCGTTCTGAATGACGAAATCAGTGTCCTTCCCACGACCGAGCCCGAAATAAGATAAGTGTGGTAGTTTCGTCGTTCAGAACAACGAAATCAGCTTAAGTTGATTTCGTCGTTCTGAACGACGAAATCGGGTCAAGTAATAAAGGTTTCGTCGTTTAGAACGACGAAATCGTGTTCAAACCAATTTCGTCATTCTAAACGATGAAATCAACTTAAAAAATATAAAAAACAGCCACGCTGGTGCCAATTTGCTTGGTGGCGCCAATAGTGGCAAAACCGAACACCACTTTGGAAAATATTTCCCAAAGTGGTATATTTTGGTAAATATTTTTTTTAATTATTATTTTAATAATTTTCCCATATATATATATATTTATAACATATTCCCTCCATTCTAGATTAATAGCTCTATTTAATTAGTTTATTTTAAAAAATCTAATTGAACTATTAATCTAGGACGAATAGAATATATAGAACGACATATAATCACATATTTATATACTAATACTATGTATCATATTGATATATGAGACCCGTTTACATCGATGTATATTCCATTCGTCTTAAATCTAATTGAGCTATTAATCTAGGACAAATGGAATATATCGATGTCATGCATCCTCATATTACAATCTAACAACACACACACATAGCTCAGGAGGTAGTTAGTTTATGTCTTCTAGCGCCTATGGATCTCGATTTGATGGCCCATGATGCCTTGGCTCATGCTGACGTAAGAGAGCTTAAATTCATATAAAATTTTTTCATGATATATATCCTTGTTAAATTGTAATGGATACATAATTTTTATATATGATATATATTTTATAAAAATAAAAATATTAGAGACACAAACATTAATATACTCCTTCTGTTCCAAATTAATACTCTATTTGATTCTTGAAGATGAATTAAAATTAGTTTAATTGAAAAACAAATGGAGCTATAAGTATATAACGGAGGGTCAATATCACACTACTATACTTAAAAATACTTCCAAAAGAAGTATGGCATTTAGGGACCAACTTTAGTTCAGAAAAGAATAATTACATATTCTTTTAAAAGTTGAATCCTGACACTGAGACTGTCCTCATCTTACAAAATATTCATCTTTTTATATGTACTTTAGAATTTTTTAAAGGCACACTAAGGTTAAAGAATAACTTTTTTATTAGTGATTTATAAGCATGCAAAGAAAAGAAAACACAAAGAAGTAGATAGCAATGTTGCCATTTTTTATTTTTTACATCTTTTTTAGTGATTATATGTACATAAAGAGAGGAAAATAATAATGCTGCAATTTTTGAGTATATGTAACTAAAACTTATTTGTCATAGTTTTCTTCTTTCATAGTGACTATAATTAAATGTTCATAGTGTAGTCGTAATACTTGTTGAAGTATTTTTATTAATATTTAATATTAAAAATATATTAGTATGTGTGATACTTCATATACTTTAGATTTATATATAGATTATTTTTATTTTTTTAGTTCGAGCCTAGACTTATAATTTACTTAATCAAGTTTGAGTTCAAGCCAAGCTTTGGATTTCTAATTCGAGCCGAGCTCGAGCTGAAAGTTTTGAGCTTCAAGCCGAGCTCAAGCCAAGCCTCATCAATTCGAGCTTGAGCTCTAACAGCCTAATACTGGGCTCAAATAGGCTCGTTTACATCCCTAGCTTGATGCATGCAATTGTGCATGTACTGAGGACATGCTAACCGGACTCCACATATAATTACATTTCTTTGTTAAGAACCTAGCTTTAATAATACAAGTGTATAAAATTTAGTCTTTTTTTATTTGGTACACTAAGAAAAAAAAGAATGGAGAAAAGACAATTAGGAACACCCAAATGTAATATGTTATAAAAAAGGGGAATAGATATTTCAAAGTAAAATGTTAAGGCCTCTTGCGGTTTAAAACATCCACATAGGAATATATTTAGATACACCCACCTCCAATGAACTTGAAATGATCTCTTATTGCAGGGTGGTCGTGTGGTAGTGAAAACAAGTTGTAGTCAGTTACTTCCATAGATTGACCAACTACTACTAAGTTTTTATGGCATGCAATAGGGGCTCATTACAAGTACGTGCATTTGAAAATTTTCTATCAATATGATGCTTGTACATATGGTGGAGATCCTGTGCATACCATGCCTAGCTGTTAGCCCCTCAATTTTTCCTTAGAGAAGGGGGCGGCTACCTCCTATACTTGGTAGTATACAGCCAAGTTAGCCTGGGCAACAGACAACCGAGGTAACCCCTTGGGCTCAGATGGATGGTGGGAGTAGTGTTGGAGTAGTCCCAGACGCGTACTCGCCTTGTAGAGTAGGATGAGGAAGAGTCCCTACGCTGGCAGGACTCTTGGTGGCTAGCTGGGCACCACAACCCCTTAGAGGCAGACTCTTAAGGAAGCTAGGATCCCCTCATGCAGCACAGCCAGACTCATAGCGCAAGTGGGAGCGAAGGCAGCAAGTTTCCCTGAATGGACGAACTCTAGAAGTAGTAGGGGGCTAGACTCCTAGTCGAAGACGAACTCTTTACTAGTTTCCTGATTTGTGTTGGGATGCCTCTGGTTGGGCTGGGAGAGTTGGACAGGGAGGGACTCTTGTATGGGTTGGGCTCTTGTATTCCTAGTACGATACGGACTAGCTAAGGCTAAGTCTATATAAGGGGAGAGTGAAGGGCGGTCATGGTTGATGGATATGTTGTAAAGATGAACCAGAAAGCTCTGAGAGATTGAGCACAATGACTTGGTTGAACAACCCCTGCCATTGTAACCAACGGATTGAGTTTATATAGCATAGGGCAGAGTCCCTTTGCACCAAAGAAGGAATTGCTTATTGATTATTTATTCTCCCTTGTGCATACTAGTGGGAAGGTTGTGAGAGTAGGTTGCTGGTTGCACGGTGCAGCCAGGCCATCACGGGTGTGGACGCTAAGCAAAGCTCTGCGCTTTTGACACTAGCCCACATGGGATCTACCTATCAAATGTTCTGTAGGACTTGTATAGTCCTACATAGGCTTGGCCCACACCAGTTGTATGCATGCCAAGATGGGCAGCCCCATGCTCTCTATTGTAGTACTGCAATGAAAAAGCCGCTAGCAATTACTTTGTTGTCACGTTCATTTATATGGAGATTTGTGAGGAGGAATTATTTACTTGAAAGAGTTGCACATGAGCTATACTCCCATTTTGCACTATTAACACAATGTATATGCTATATACGTCAGCACAAATAGGAGACCCCACCATTTGTTCTCAATGACCTATGTAAAGTGAGAGTATCTCCCATATGAAAGAGTTTTTAATTCTCCTTGCTCACTATGAGCCCGTATAAGAAATGCTTAAGGACCATTTATTCTTAAGATGGACGGTGCACACGCTAACGCATATTAACGTCAATGATATTGATGTTTGTTATTTTCGTACCTTTGCAAAGTTTGTGATGAGAAGTCTTACTAGAATTATTATGATAGAATCAAGCAAATCGCTTTGTCCTTAAGACAGAATTCACCCTCCATAATGGTGCTTAGGACTCTTGGGCGTCTGCATCCCAGGATAAGACGATAAACCATGTATTGTAGGAGCACCTCCAACACAGTACATGTAGTGAACTATAGTATGTATGCTCTCACAGAAATGAAAACGTATGGAAATCCAATGTAGGATTAGTACAGAAATTGTTTTCAATGATTTTATAGGAAATCCCGTTGAAAACACCCTTTCCCATTCAAATGGATGCGTCCATCCATTAACGAACACATTCTTTAGTGAAAACAAACTAGACCCATTTTGGTTAATAGAAAACCAAACCAAATAAATAGAAAACTAAACCAAATAGATTTGTCCCAAAAATATTATCTTGTTGACCCAACCCAACCCGGCCGGTCGCACGTGCAAACCGAACCAAACTAAGCCAGTCATCCGGCGGCGACGGTGCATGCATGTGGGTTATGCTACCTAGGTGTATTGGTCCAACATCTCTCTCCCCCACAAAAGTGGGTTGGCCCAAGGGCCTAACTTGAAAGGCCAAACTTATGCCTTATATATCAACACCATCACCTTCTTCTAGGCGATGTGGGACTATTCACTTCTTTAACTAATTCAACACAAAGTGGGCTTGGTCTCTCGACCATATGGGCTTGACCCACTTAAGTAATATGGGCTTGACCCACATCAATATTATGGGCTTAGCCCATGTAAATATTATACCCACCTTAAAGATATGGGCTTAACTCATTAAATGTAATGCCCACTTCTAACAATCTCCCACATGAATGAGAATTGGCTGGATAACTATGCAAAACAATACAGATAAACCGTAAAAGTAACATTGAAAAGATCATGCATGGGGGATAAGTAGCTTTTGGCTTTGAACCTTCCCTTGTGAAAACTATTGGGTCTATTGGCTAATCAGTGAACGTGATGTCTTAAACTGTTTAACCATTTATGTAAACCAAGACAATAGAATTCACACAATCACTTCTCAGACACACTATGGTTCTCATGATTATGTTCATTTTGGCTCTAAACAAACCTAGTTTTCATGAGTGCTCTAAAAGATTTAGCCTTAAAATCCTCATAGAAGCGACCCCTTCACACTCATATATGTGATACTCATTAGGAGTATCCTGCAATACCCCACTTGAATGAATTCAAGCCATAAGAACAATTAAAAGTAAATCTTATCCTGATTCACTCTGCATGCATCACTATCTCATCATAGGAATGGGGATGAGATTTTATATCAATAGTGATTCCCCTTTAATCCCCCACAATTTGGTTGTCCCTTTGAACTTAGATCTTGGGATCTCCAGTCAACAAAGTTGGGTTGCCATTATGGTGACTCTTAATGTATAGGCTTCAAGTCCATTCCCCTCAATGAACTACTCACTTTTTCTTTGGTCAATCCCTTAGTAAGAGGATCCACAATATTTTCTTTTGGCCTAACATACTCAATGAAAATTATTTCACTAGAGAACAATTATTTTATGGTATTGTGCCTCTGACGTATATGTTGAGACTTACCATTATGCAAGTTACTTTGTGCTCTTCCTATAGCCGATTGACTATCACAATGAATACATATAGGTGGACACGGTTCCCCCACATTGGAATATCCTCTAAAAAATTACGAAGGCAGTCAGCCTTTTCACCTGCTCTATCAAGCACAATGAATTCAGATTCCATTATGAATCTTGCTATGCACGTTTGTTTCAAGGATTTCTTAGACACTGCTCCAGCTCTAAGAGTAAAGACATATCCACTTATGGATTTTGAGTCTTTTGTATCAGATATCCAGTTTGCACCATAGTAGCCCTCTAGTATTTGTTGGATACCTAGTATAATGTAGCCCATAGTTCAAGGTATATCTTAGATATCTAAGAACCTTGACTTAGCCTTCCATTGGTCTGCCCCTAAGTTGCTATTGAATCTATTCAGTTTACTCACTGAGTATGCTATGTTTGGTCTCGTACAATTCATGATATAATTGAGACTTCCAATAATTTGAGAATATTGAAGTTGTGATATGCTCTCACCCCTATTTTTGCTTAAGTGCAATGTTGCATCCAGAGGTGTAATATCCCTAATTTTCCTAGGTTTTAAAAATTTAATACGTGGAAAATAGGGTATTTGACCTATTAATATTCTTAGTAAAATAACTTCCTCCCTAGATATAATTTGTGGCTAAAACTAATTCTATTAGAAAGTAGACAGATAGAGCTTTGAAATGCCACCAAGAACGTGAAAATCGGAGTTCGGATGAAGGAGATACGACTATTCGAAGTTAAATATATCGCATTAAGCCCGTTTACCCGATTTAGATTGTATTTGGCATGTTTAAGTCATTTTGCAGGCCTGTTGTTTATAATTCCAAAATTAATTTTTAAGGTCCTAATTAGGTGGCCTAATTGGGGAGGATTTCCCAACTTCTAAGGGGATTAGGAATCCTAATCCCCATGCTTATAAAAAGGCTTTTGAGGGCACAATTAAGGGGGGGTTGTTTAGGTTGAGGAACGAGAAATGACGGAGAAGGCTATTGAGGGAATTTTTCGGCGAGGCTTCATGTAAGGTCCCTGATTTTTCTACGATTTTCTGGGATTTTTTTGCCATTTTTTTGGTCATTTTCGGCAAGAAAATGTGACGTTTCAGCGTATGTGTATTTGTATATTTTCCCCGTATTTATAACCGTAGAGTCGGGTGTGGGGCTTAGTCGCGGACCACGGGTCTCGCTGCGCGCTTACGGCGTGAATTTTGGAGGTTCGACGCATAACCAGTGGGTTAACGCGCATTGGGGATGCGTTTGGAAAAAGAAAAAAGAAAAAAAATAAAAAGGAAAATTCGGATCGGGTCGGGATCGCCCGATCCAGAACCCGGATGTGAACAGTACCACTGCCCCCCATTTCCGTCTGATCCCTGTGCCCGGCCGCCGGCAAGCTGCTGGACCGCCGCACCAGCTCCGCCCCGGCCGTGCGACGGCAGGGGAGCCGCCGTCCCGGCCCCCACGGCCGCGCCGCCTCTTCCCCCAGTTTGCCCTCTTCTCTCTGTCTCTTTTAATTCCGCCGCCGCCGTGGGCCGGCGAGGGCCGGCCGGCCGCCCACAGCTCCGCCATGGGCCGGCAATGGCGGGAGGACACTTCTCCCAGCCCCGGACAGCCTCTGCTCCGTCGTCCCGCTTCGTTTCCCCATCTGCCATGTTTTTCCGCCGGACGACTGTTTTGGATGATTTGGGGCCGCCGGCGGTGAGCCACGGCCGGCTGTGCTCCGTCCGGCACCGCCTTGCTCTGGCGACAGTGGGAGGCCACCCCTCCCGGCCCGGTGGGCCTCGGCACCGCCGCCCCATCCTCTTTCCCCCTCTCTGCACTGTTCCGCCGACGCATTGTTTTGGGCAAACAGTGTCCGCCGGCGATGATTTGTGGCCAATTCGGCCTTCCTCCAGCCTCACCTTGCCCTGGCGAAGGCAGTGGACCACCCTACCCAGCCCGGTTCCATCCCCTCTGTCGTCCTCTACTCCGCCCAGTCCGATTCGCGCGGTACTGTGGGTGGATTTTTCAGTGGGTTGTCACCGCCATCGTTGGCGGGTGAGGGTGACTTGACCACCGTGGGCTCCACCCCGGCCTGGCGATGGCCCAGGGACGGCCCCACCCACCTGGACCGATTTAGCCTCCGACCCCATGGCCGCTCCACCCTTATGGGTTTTCTCTAGTTGTCCCCTATATTTGGTCTACGTCCGTTTTGGACATTGTGACTGGCGTTATCAGTCGGACGCCGGATTTGATTTAGCGGACCTTAGTTCGGCTCCGCCCTAGCCCGGTGATGCCAATGGGCCACCCCTCTGGGCCTTGTTCAGCCTTGCGGCCCAAAGCCGCAATGAGTTCCGCTTACCGGCACGTTTGCCCATTGACCCCTCTTGCCCAATTTACGCCGTTGGTACCGGACGGCCTTTGGCAAGAGTTTATATGTCTTACCTTGGCAGAAGGTGGACGAGTTCACATGCACAGGCCTTGGCCAGTGACGGCCTCATAGCCTTTGCTCGACCGTGAACCCTCCCCTTGTTCTCTACCGTGCGAGATGCACAGCCGCCCACACCATGAGTATTGGTTGTGGGTGGCGATCGGCGATGTCGCCGCTTAGATTTGACACCGTTAGGGCCTTAGCCCTGTTGGCTTGTGTGGGCCTTGGGTCATCTCTGTTCAGCCCTCTCCCCCGCCCTTTGGGCCTCGTGCGCATGTAGCCACGCGTGTACTTCTGGGTTTAGGGGCCGCATTCGTGCCACCTAACCATCTGTTGGCTTTGCCACCGAGTGGAGTTGACCACTAGAGCCGTCCTCCACCTCTCCTTTGATTCTCGAGCATTGCCCCATGCTCTCCGCCCTTATGTGGGCATTTGTTGACTGGAATCGTTGCCGTTGGGTGCTGTCCACGGCCGATTTCGACGTCTTGTGGCCGGCTGAGCACGTTTTAGCCACTAGCCGATCTTCAGTGAGTACACCCTCGACATCTGGTTGCACCGCCACTTATGTTGGCACGATATTTCTCCTGGCCGCCCTAGTGTGCCGCAGTGGATCGCGGGTTTTACCGCATTGATTTTTGACACCCCGTTTGGCCGTGATAGTTCCGGCACATCCTAAAATCCTCGGGACAGCAGCTCTCTCAGCCAGGCAACGGTTTTGACCGCCAACTCCGCCGCCGACGCTGCCACCATCGTGTGCTCGCCATCGAACGTCATGATTACGAGGTAGGGGAGTTTTGAACTCGTAAATTCATGAAGCATGCTTTGAATGAGTAGCAGCATGCTAGGATTGTATGATTCCATGCTTGGATGTTAAGTAACGATCCGATTGCATGATGTGTGTGTAAGCATGATTGTATGGTATGATTGATATGCATGAGATGTATGCATGTTTTATGGATGTGGATTATGTATGTGCTGGCGATGGCTAGCAAATATGTCAGTATGTATGTTTGATGTATGCATGTGCTAGTGATGGCTAGCGTGCATGTTTCAAGTATGTATGAATGTGTGTGCATGTACTAGTGATGACTAGCATGTACGTTTGATGTATGCATGTGCTAGTGATGGCTAGCGTGCATGTTTGACGTATGTATGAATGTATGCATGTGCTAGTGATGGCTAGCGTGCATGTTTGTAAGTTATGTATGTATGACCGTATGTGTATATTGTACGTATGTGTGAGATATACGTATGTATGATGGCTTTTGCCGATGATATGGTTATGTGTAAGTGTATGTGGGCAGAGGTATGGGCGGTGGACAGTAAGAGGTAACAGAGGCTTTGTCCGAATTTGGATACGGTTGTGTAAGCGTATGACAGAGGACAGAAGATAAGAGTATGACGGGCAAGGATTAGAATGGATCGGTTTGGGTTGGATTGTATGTTGGGCGTTTGTCAGACAGTAAGAGTGTTCATAATTGTACAAGCATAACGTACAGATTATGAAGTGAAAAATAAGTATAATAAGTGAGATATAAGTAAGAGGGCAACAACTGGGTTGGCTCTGAGGAGCGTTATTTGAGGATGTCAGTGTAAGATGTTTTGGCCATAAGATGGATGGCGAAGTGTGTAAGACTGTAAGGGTTTCTTGTACGATGAGTTTTGTCCATGATGTGGACGGGTAAGTGAAGTCTGCTACCCTGACGAACTTGGGTTTCGAATCGGGCTCAGCTTCAATTTGACCAGTCGAGGACTGTGAGTTTGTGTGGCATAATTGTACCGCATAATGTACTTAATTCAAACTTGAATTATAAGCACAGCTAATGATGGCGTTGTGAGTTTGAGACCTGAGGGTTCGACAGATTAAGTTCCGTGTTTGAGCTGGCCGCTAATGAGTCGGCCGAGCATTTATCATGTCTTGCCATGGTGTTATCCTGCGGGATGTTGTGTGTGTGCTATATAGAGCACCGGACGTCTGATGCTCTGCTAAGAGCGACATTGTTTCTGATTTGGTCTGCGTGCTGTATAAGCCCAGACGTTTTATACTCTGTTGAGAGCGATGTACATTTTTGACTTTGTCTGCATGCTGTGTGAAGCCCAGACGTCTGATGCTCTGTTGAGAGCGAAGTATGTTTTCAATTTGGTCTGTGTGCTGTATAAGCCCAGACGTTTGATGCTCTGTTGAGAGCGTTGTATGTTTCCGCCCAAGAGTGGCACTGTACGTTTCTGCCCAAGTGGCACTGTATGTTTTCTACCCAAGAGTGGCATTGGCACTATAAGACCCATTATGGTGGGCAATTCTCTGGAACTATAAGACCCATTATGGTGGGCGATTCTATGGCACTATAAGACCCATTATGGTGGGCAACTGTATGACCCCTTATGTGTGGGTGTTTATATTTGCGCGCTCAGGTAAGTAGTATCATGGATCTACTCTTACCTGTTTGATCCAGTGCCCCATGAGCATTGTTGTGCCTTACCTTCGGAAAAGCCCATGGCGTCTAGTCACTCCCCGGAGGTTAAGGTGTTGCCCCAGTGACATTCTTTTCCTTTTCGACGCTGGAGCCTATTAGTTGTAATGAGCTTCAGTGGTCGTTGATATGTGTATGATTATGTATATGAGTACGACTGTATGAGTGTGAGTACGACTGTATGTGTATTGAGCAGGACTGTAAGAGTGTGTATGAGCAGGACTGTAAGCTTATGAGTATGAGCACGACTGTAAGTGTATGTGTATGAGCACGACTGTAAGAGTATGGGTACGATTGTGAGAATATGTTTCTGAGTAAGACAGTAAGTATGATTTTGTGCAGAATGTACGAGTAAGGTCGTACATGTATGGGTAAGCTGTATGAGTGAGCATACGATTGTACGAGTAAGGTCGTACAAGTATGCATATGTTGTATGAGTATGCATACGGTGGTACGAGTAAGTTTGTATGACCCTGGATAAGGGTATTTGTGTAAGTTTGTATGACCCTGGATAAGGGTGTTTGTGTAAGTTGATTGGATATTATGATTTTGGCACGATGGTGCCTTTGGTATGTTTGTGGCATGATGGTGCCTTTGATATGATCGTATGTGTATGTGCACGATATGATTATGTTATGTTGACTGCTTCATGTTTGAGTTGCATGACGCATGTGATTATGAACTTGTGAGTTCACCGTTTGGGGTTTCCCCTACTGGGTATTTTCCTACTGAGTATGAAAATACTCACCCTACTTCTTTTAGCCCCGTTGTACGGGAGGTTTTGCAGGTTGTGCGGAGAGCTCCTGGAGATGGACGCTCATTTCAGTGGTGGATTGATTCCCGTTGACTCAGGTATCTGCTTGACTCATTGCGAGTTTATTTGTGCCACGATCTCCTGTATTGAGTGAGACGAGAAGTTAGATGTTTATTCTGGACTTTCATTTGGATGAGTCTGTGGACTGTTATGAGACTTGTACTCAGGGATGCCTGGGAGAGTGATTTGTATTTAAAAGTCTATGATCATAGCAATTTATTTGTACGTGTGTTTTCGAGTAGCGCCTGATGATATTTGATTTGACAGTACGAGGTTTAACCGTATGATATTGTAAATTATAAAATGTTTATACAGGTTTTGATTTTATCGTTTTGACTCTGATTTATGAAAAAAAAAATTCTATGAGTTTTAAGAAAAAGGGATGAAAAATTTCGGGCGTTACACTTCAGCGGCGGTGGATTGACATCAACTAAGCCATGGAGGTAGGATTTCAAGTTTAGATTATTATCGATTTTGTTAACTGATTAAATGAAAATTAAAATAATTTTTGTAAAGAATAGCATTTTTTGCAAATACTGTTCACGTAGTATTTTGCATTTTCAGTAGCCGGAATAGCTGTCGGAAAGGGACCACACTGGCCCTGGCGGCCCTGGCTCTGGGCGTGGTGGTCTTGGCCTTGTCCCCAACGGCTTGTATCTGGCAGCCTTGGTTGCGGCGGATTGGCGGCTGCAGCAGCCGGGTCATCTCAGTAGAAAAAAAAAAGAAAAAGAGAACCTGTTGCGGCGAAGCACAGCCACCAGCTGGAGGATGGACTAGGGCTGCCGGAATCGCCGGATGATGGTGATCTGGTCAAGTCCGGTCCATCGGCCAGCCGTGGTGGCTTGCCATCACGACGCCTCCGTCGTTCTTTTAAAAGAAAAAAAAAAGGGACGTTTTTGGTGGCCGCTAGATGGCCACGGAGAGGCAGCCGGCCTAGGCTTAACAGGATCGTTGCATGGAGGTGATGGTGGAGCCCAGACCACCGCCCTACTGTGGCGGCCAGGGCGGCGCTGCCAGAGGCGTTTAGCCATTGGCTGGACTCGGGGAAGATGACCTGCGTTGCGGGTTGTTGACGCAAACCAAACCGGTTCGATTTGAAAAAAATTAAGATGAAGTAAAAAAAATTACTCAAGGACCCGAAGAGGTGTGGGAGTATTCTGACCAAGTTTCAAATTGGGGGAAAATCCTAGTATTTATAAAATTACCCTTTAACCTTTGTAGTAATATTGTCGTGTGAAGACTACTTACCCGACTTCAGGGCTCCGGTTCAATGGCCTATGAGTGATCTTAAAAGTTGAAAAAATTCTCAGAGAGAGTGTAATGGGTCAAAAATCCCACTATGTAGATAATTGACTATTTTACCCCTAGGGTTAAGGTAAAATGATTAATTGAATCAGGGTCGGTTTAAGGGGTTTACGACCACGTTAAAAGGCAAAAAAATTTCCTCGGGTTCATAACGTCAAGGTCTAAACCTTGTGATTAGTTTTGGACCTATTGAGGTTTAGGGAAGCTCTGAACAAAAAGATAAAAATACCCCTATGCAGACCGGCTCGCATTCGCGTGGATGTTATTAATGGGCCAATATGATATTGAAACCTTTTGAGAGGTTAAAGACTTACTCGAGAGCAAAGAGGACTATATCTAATGTTGGATAATTACCTTAATGCCCTCAAGTGCATTATGATTAGTTTTTAAAGAGTATTAATAAGCTAACCTAAGGAGGGTTAGGCACGTGAGCTCGAATAATTTAATATCATTATTGAATTTGATTATTGATATTATGATGTGCTTGGACCTGTGTGGTTCTACTTGTTTTCATTGTTTCAATATTTTGCTATTGATGTTGTGATAGTAACTTATCACTAGCTTAAGATTATTGAAAGATTAATTGATTGGGTGGATAGCTTTGAATTGGATGAGAACACCTAATTAAGATAAAGACTAAAATACCTCAGAGGGGTCTGGGACTAGTTCATATAGTGAACAAAGCCTTTGTGTAAGGACCCTCATCTTTAAACCGGTTTTGGTTTTCTTTAATTATGGGTTATCGTGCAATTTACGTGTTTTCTGATCTTATTCGGTGATTTTGTAAATAAATAGAGTTTGTGATGGTTTTAACCAAAATTAACTTCAATATTAGTGGTTTTAAGTGATTTTAAACCAAATGTGAATTTTTAGAATTTTTCGGATTTTTCACTATTTTCCCAAAAATTAGGGTTTTGGCGGGACCCCTGTGGGCCCCACGGTCGAAAATTTTATTTTTTATGTCAAATGAACCTAGACATATACTTAAGGTCACACAAAAATTTTCAGAATTTTATTAGGCTTAATTCGTGCTTAAATTTGTAAAATAACCACTTTTAGCCTACTTTTCATATTTACACCCCAAAACTTACCTATGCCTACCCCAACCCTTACTATAAAAGGGCAAACCAGAGTCATTTCCATTTTTTGGGAATAGGCTAAGGAAGGAGGTCTGGCCTAATCCCCACTTAGGCCCGAATTAGAAGCCGATTAAGGTAAGCTTGCTCTAATTAAGCACTAATCCATGGCTTTTCTCTTAATTTCTTCCAAATCTACCATTTTCCCCTTTGATTTAATTCGTTTTTGACCATCAAAAGCTACTGATTTGTGTTTTACTACAAACCCTAACTTTCAAAATTCGATTTTTACTACCAACAAGCCCTAGATCTAAGATTTAATTAAGGATTTCTTAAGTAAATCGATTTCTATTGGTGTTTAATTCAAACTCATTGTGTTTTCAAGGATTTCAAGAAGGGTGACTCTTCTATCCGAGCTTAATCAAGTGCTGAGGTAATGGGTCTTCGAAATCTCTGTTTATCCATGGTGAAACTCTTCATTTTTGGCTTATTTCGAAATGGTTTGCTTGATTTAGTGTGTTAATGGTAAGATTAGAAAATGGAATTATTTAATCCCGATTTCTTAGGGTTTTGCATTATTATGGTTTGGTTTGATATTCTGGAAGTCAAGGAGGACTTTTGATGATGATTAGGGTGCTAGATGTGGATTTGAAGTGTTATCTATGGTGTTTCGGTTTGATTTTGCGAAAGGAAGAAGATGACTGTTCTGCCGTGTTGGCGATCGATCGGCCTTGCAGGGCGATCGATCGGCTGAACTGAAATTTTCAAAATTTTGCGTGTAACCGATCGAACGGCCTGAAGGGCGATCGATCGGCTACACAGGAAATTGTATGTTGTGTGTATGATGCCTATTTTGATGATTCCACTTTAGCTTGCCAATTTTATATGAATGTGGAGTGTTTTAAGCTATGTTAGGCTACTGGAAATGCATGTTATTGAGTTTATGGAGTTGAGATATATGCTTAGTGATGGTGGAATGACTTATATTTTGTGGCATGATGTTGGAATCGTTATTTTGAAATTATGAATAGTTGTTTCCCTTTGGTTAAGCATATTTCCGTAGGACTACAATCATTGTTGGACAGATTTGTCATGATAAATTGTGATTAATGGTGTGTGAATGTTAGTGAATACCATGACTCAATGATGAAATGAGTGATGTTATAGGTGTTTAGCCTTTGTGGTTGAGTTTTGAATCTAGCTAAGATTTCAACGATTCTTCTACTATGATTTCATTTGGAATTCATGTTTAGGTAGAAATTCACATGTGTAGTGTGGTAGTGAGTTGATTTTCAAGCATGTTAATATGCATCATGTGAAAGGCTTCTACTAGTTACACACACACATGTGGGGGTTAAATGATGATGTTGAAGCTTAATATCGTGATTATGAATGATGCATTAGGGGCTGGTGAGAACACTTATCATGATTAGGGTTCATGTATGCTTTGCCCACGCATGTACCATGCTGCACGCATCATGAAAATGGATTTCCAATTGAGGCTTCATCGTGATTAATCGAATTTGACCGATTGGATGCAATGTGATGGAATTGCGTGCCAGGTTTATCGGTCGTGGATTAATCGCAAGTTGATTGGTCCGAAAGGACATATTTTGATTTGAAATTCCTGTGTGGAGCGATTTGGAGTTCCTGTGTGGAACGAGTGCACTCCCCGGGTTGAGTCTTGTTTAATGGAATGATGTGGGGATGAGTTGTGTACTTGTCTTGCAGATATGTGAGAATATTATTATGTGTGTCATCTGGACCCTGAGAATCCAGTGTGGTATGCCGTGTGCACCCCGCTACCACGTGTTCTAGGGTTCTCTGTGTGAGAACTCGGGCTCTTCCCTCTGCAGGAGATGTCCCTGGGCGAACACCCCTGCTCTAGATTCTCTGTGTGAGAATGGGACATCCTTGGCCAGGATCGTCCAGGGCGAGCAGTATTAGGGATTGACAACCCCGATCTTTCTTGAATTCTTGTGTAGAATTTTGTACCATGACACGCCTTCGTGGCCTTGTCTATGCTCCCGTCTGTGTGACGTCAATGTGTGATTACTCCTTGATGGAGGTTGATTGTGATAACATTATGCATGTGGGAATATGTATGTTAGAGATACATCCATGCATGTTGATATTGATGTTATGCATGTGGAATATGTATGTTAGAGATACATCCATGCATGTTGATGTTGATGTTATGCATGTGGAATATGTATGTTAGAGATACATCCATGCATGTTGATGTTGATGTTATGCATGTGGAATATGTATGTTAGAGATACATCCATGCATGTTGATTTTGATGTTATGCATGTGGAATATGTATGTTAGAGATACATCCATGCATGCTGATTTTGATGTTATGCATGTGGAATATGTATGTTAGAGATACGTCCATGCGGGATTGGTTATGATGTGAATGCATGTGGGAATATGTATGCTAGAGATACATCCATGCAGGTTGAATTATGCATTTTTATGCAGTGTTAAGTGATATGAATGTGTGATCAGAAAGTGATGCACCATGTAAATCTTTGATCTGAAACGATCTCATTTCTAAGCTATCGTATTTTCTACGTCGACAGTGATATTAAAACCATTGCTGAGTGTTAAAACTCACCCCTCTTTTGTGTTTTGATTTGGGGCTGCGTGGTGCGACACGCGGATGGACAGGATTGCCTTTTTGAGGAAAGGTCAGAGGTAGCTTGGGTGTGATGATGGAGATCGTTGCGTGACTTTCCTTCATTTTGTTTCATGTTTTATGTTAGAACCTATGTGTAGGGTTCTTTGTTGTGGATTTATGTCACATGTTACAGTTATGTTTGCTTATGACTTATTTTGAGCCGGTGTGGGCTTTACTTAAACTAAGCTTGTGGGTTTGAGATTGTTGTTTACTTTGTGTTAAGCAACACCTTTTCTTTCCCTTTTATTTACTCTTGCTCAAAGGATTGTGCGCACTCCGTGTTGCTGTTAATCGCCCGTGGTTAGGGATTAAGTCTTCCGCTAGAATCGTTTCTCAATTTCCCTTGGACCGGGTTCGGCTCGGGTCGGGCATGGCCGGGGCGTGACACTTTGACTTGACGATTAGCCTTGGTTGATGAACCGATGATAGTTTCGAGTTTTAGACCCTAGTCTAGAAATGACCAATACGATTTGGGATAGTCATTTGGAATCCTGGCTTATAAATGAGCAAGATAGGGTCAGAATGGTTTCCTAAATTTTAGCTCTATTGAGGAGCTGCTGATTTGACCGTGTAGTTGCACCTCTCCATTGGAGGGAGCTCTGTGTGAGCCGGGCTCACCACAGATCTATTGAGGATCTTTTAGTATACACGTAATTAAATTTGCTGACATCCTGCTTGGTTAGCTTTTCCCGCCACTTCTGTTCAGGTGCAGTTGTGGGCCACACCCTTCCACTCCAGTCAGGTCCTTCTTGGGTAAGGAGGGGTGATGGTACTTCCTAGTGGATTCTAGGGGCCTGGTAGATTCCAGGGTGTTTCGTTATCATTTGTCACTTAGGTTGATCTTTGATGAGTCTGTTTATCATTGGGATTAGACAGAGATATTAATTATTGAACAATGATTCAAGAGATAATTAATAACATTGATTAATATTGCTTGTTTAATTAGAACAAGTAGAACGATTAAAAGACTTGCATAAAATGTAGGTTGCTTGAAAATACTTAAGCATTGCATGTGTTATGCTATGTTTCTTAGTATAGTGTAGTATTAGGCAGAACTATGTTTGGATCCGATCTTATTGGAAACATTGGAAATGTTGTTTGATGAGTACGTAGGTAAACATCGTGTGATGTTGGCCCGATCTAAAAAATATTAAATAATACTTTTGTTCTTTTGAATGCTCCTCCAAGAGGAGGAGATGTTTTGTTGCTTGTTTGGTCTTGTTTGCTTGTAGGTTCTTTAGATGAGGACATTGCGAGATCGGGACAGTGGTGGGCATTTGAGGACGATGTTGCATTAGTGGAATCTAGTTTCTTACTTCTGCAATCTTGTAAGTAATTGTAATTACTGGCGTGAGAGCCAACTTTACTTAGTTGTTTATTTTTGGACAGATGACAGACTTGTACCTAGATGGTTAACTTGCTATTTACGAAATTTGACACGTACAATAATATCATATATATTGATATTCGTATTTGTGAACCCCAGTTATCACGACCTGTATATTTGATCGAATGATTTGTTTTGTGTTTAAGAAAGAAAGAAAATTTATTGTGATTTATCATTGTGTTTAAGAAAGAAAGAAAATTTGTTGTGATTTATCACGTGTCCTTTATTTAAAAAGGGTTTTAAAAATATGGGTCATGACAAGAGGTGTTCTCGCTAGACGATTATCATTTTTATTAAATTTCTCTAAGATTTTCTCAATATAATGAGATTGAGATAAAACATATCCATTAGATGTTCTAGTGATTTTCATCCATAGTATGACATCTATAACACCCATATCCTTAATGTCAAACTGTTTATTCAACATCTTCTTAGTAGCTTTAATGATATCATCATTGCTACCAATAATGAGCATGTCATCTACATATAGGCATACAATAACATAGTCATCAAGTCTTTCTTTGACATAAACACATTTGTTACCTTCATTGATTTTGAATCCATTTGACATCATTATTTTGTCAAAATTTTCATGTCATTACTTAGGTGCTTGTTTAAGCCCATAGAGAGATTTAACAAGTCTGCACACTTTATTTTTTTGACTCTATACAACAAACCCTTTAGGTTATTGTATATATATTTCCTCATTGAAGTCACCATTCAAGAATGCAGTCTTCACATCTATTTGATGTATTTCAAGATTATTCAAAGCAGCAATAGCGATTAACATCCTAATTGGTGCTATCCTTGTGACTAGTGAATATGCGTCAAAATAATCTTGACCTTCCTTTTACTTGTATCCTTTGATAACAAGTCTATCTTTATATTTGTCAATTGTTCCATAAGCTTTCATTTTTCTCTTAAATATCCATTTATATCTAAGAGGTTTACTCCCTGGTGGTAGGTCCACCAACTCCCAAATATTATTTTGCATAATGGATTCAATTTCACTATTTACTGCCTCCTTCTAATATGATGCTTCAGGAGAGGACATGACTTCCTTAAAGCTTTAAAGCTCATTTTCCAACAAGTTAAAAGTCTGGACTAAAGGATTTTGATGTTCTAGCGCGTTTGCTGTGTCTACGTTTATCATCCTCTCCCTCTCGGTCTTTACTATTGTTCTATTTAACATCCAAAGTTCTTTTAAGAGAACTTTCCTTTTGTGTATTAACATTTACATCAAGAATATCCGATTATGAACAAGAAAGCGATATGCACTACTATTATTGGCATAACAAATAAATACATAATTAATGGTCTTTGGTCCAATTTTAATCGTCTTGGGATTAGGGACCACCACTTTTGCCAAATACCACCACACTTTTAAGAATTTGTAGGAAGGATTTTGACATTTCTATAGTTCATATGGTGTCTGCAAGGTTTATTTCTAGAATAGTAAAATTTTAGGAATTTATGCCTGAATAGTAAAAATTCCAGTAATTTTTTCACAGAACTAGTAGATTTCAAATTTTGATGTACAAAACTGTTAAAATTCAAAAAAAAAAGATGAACAATAGATTTTTGAAATTCACACAATATAATTTATAAATTTACTATTCTACATGTAAAATAGTAAAGTACAAAAATATTCATAGAATTCTGTCTTAAGATTGTTATTTTCATACCTTTACAAAGTTTGTGATGAAAAGTCTTACTGGAATGATTATGATTGAATCAAGCAAGTCGTTCTGTCCTTAAGACAGAATTCTCCCTCCGTAATGGTGCTTAGGACTTTTGACCATCTGCCTCCCAAGATAAGATGATCATATTGTAGGAGCACCTCTAACACAGTACATGCAGTGAACCACAGTATATATGTTCTCACAGAAATAAAAATAGATGGAAATCCAATGTAGAATTAGTGCAAAAATCGTTTTCAATGATTTTATAGGAAATCCCATTGAAGACACTATTTCTCATTCAAACGGATGCTTCTATCCGTTAACAGATACATTCTTTAGTGAAAACAAACTGAACCTATTTTGGTTAATAGAAAACCAAACTAAATAAATAGAAAACCAAACCAAATAAATTTGTCCCAAAAATATTATCTTGTTGACCCAACCTAACCTGACCCGACCCAGCCCCGCGTGTAAGTTAGCCTACGTAGGTGCATTGGTCCAACATCTCTCTCCCCCACAAAAGTAGGCTGGCCAAGGGCCTTACTTGAAAGGCCAAATTAATGCCTTATATACTAACATCATTACTTTCTTATAAACTTTACACGAGCTTACAATAAGTGAAGAGCATTAAAAACTTTTTCCTCCCGTATGGTACACGGGGAGTACTGGATAATATATCATTTATGAGAGTTGTGAGGAGTGAGCGCTCACTTCTCTATTTTTTCATCAGGCAGCAAGGGTGGGGGTTAGCGAATTGATTCAAACATTTCATCAAATACTTATTCACTTGGAGATGCGCACGGCAAGTGTTTTTTCATTTCTAGTCAAGTTCTCAAGGTGGTTAATTGTCGAGTATAAATAGGCAGAGGGCTGAAAATGTCACTAGTTTTGAACTCATGATATCTGTATTTTGATCTGTTCGAAATTCTCGGATTTGGATTGAACTTCGTTTGTGCAGTAAAATTCCAAACTCCTTTCTCTTTCGCTTATTCTTTGAATCTTGCTAGGCTGCTACAGTAGAATTGTGAATTGCTGCTGCTTCAGAATAGATGCAAATGTCCCAGGAGTGACATTTTGCTGCTTCATTTGTTCGCTTTTTTTTATAAACCTTTCTAGTGGCAAGCAATCTAAATGCCGTTAGCATCATCACTGGGTGCATTCCGAATCTCGTAATTTTGCTCTACATCTTAGAGTAACAAAACGTATTCTGTGGATGAAGTAAAGGTGAGGACTCGGAATAAATTGAACTGGAATGACAAGTTCTCTAAGCACATGGAATAAAGCAACCCCCACCACCAAAGGTTGCCCTTTACCAGGCAACATGCAATTGGACATTTCTACCGAATCTTCCAAGTACAGTTAATAGGCAACTAAAGGTGAAGACTTTCAGGGTGAGTTGAGACTGCTGTTGAAGCTTTCTCCTTTTCATTCACACCGACCAAAGTTTTTACGCTACATCCTTTTCTGATATATTCACTACATGTCCCTAATCTTGTCCCTGGACTTTGTACAAGAGCAACCCATGTCCTTCATCACCGAAAATGATATGCGAACTTAAAATCTTTTCAACAGAAAAAGGCCTTTTAGGCTAATTTTTCCCACTTTCTTCCGGCTTAAACTTTGCACGACAGACTGACAACATTGCTCAAATGACTTTGTCCATCCCACCCAGTTCCTCCCGTGCGGAACTTCCATATGCTAAAGCGAAGGAATTGGACAGCTATCGCCACTGTTTATAAAAGCCTACTACAATACAATCTACCTTTTGGTTTTTTTCTGAACTTTGGCCCTCCATTAAAGTTCTTCTTCCAAGGGGATTAAGATTAGACCCATCTCCTCTACAACTAGATAAGATCTACTCTCTTTTTTTGTTTTGTTACCTTTGATATGTGATTTGAAGTTGAACGCAGTCTGTGCTTCAGTACTATGCCAATTTCCACGAAAAGGTAATAGGAATGGCCGTTAGAACTGGTCAAAGCATTTTTCATTCTGTTTCCCACTCCACTTTCTCAAGAAACATTAATTGTCGTTGCCCTTTGTGGGTCGAACGTCTACTACTGGGAATTTGCATGTTCAGAAAACCGACGTGTTTGACGGTCCGAGGGAAGACCCTTCCAAGTCTTTGGCCCCACTTTGAGCTCTTATCGCTGGCGGTGGTAGCTGCCCATCCAGCTCAGCTGATTTATTTTCACGGAACATCAAGGCGTAGTGTTCATAATAAATGCTGCGGCACAGATATATGTTTTGGTGTGCTACATATTTGATGTGTCTATGTTGCAGGCCAACGGTATCTATGCTATGTATCACAAGTACTACAGTTTGCTGTTTTTTGACAGTATGAGCCAACAAAGTTCATGCGCACCGTGCGGTAACTCGGCATTATGGGATCCAGAGCAAAAGGCAAAATTCGATTTGCCCTGGCCCCCTGTGTAACTACTGTCTTGTGTTGTTCAGTCGGGTATTCCAAATCCGACGGCGCACAACTCGTTTCCACTTTAACCCCTACAAAGCCCGGCCTATTTACGCCTGCTGTCGGTTCAGTTGCTTTGCCTCCCATAATTGAATTGCACATTCCCGTCCTTTTTAGGTGCCCCAGCCCCTCATCTCTTCTCGTCTATTTTCTTCTTTCTCTACTGTAAATCGTCCGATTTGAAGTCTGCTAAGAAGAGAAGAAAAGACAAATACGGTGGTGGCTGTCTTCCCCAGTTGCTCCTCCGCCATGGCCAACCTCGGTGCAGCTTCGCTCTTGATCCTTCTCTCTCTCCTCCTCCTCCTCCAGACCTTTCATTATGCCCGTAAGTTCTCTCTTTCCCTTGGCTTGACTAGTAGCATTTCCAGACACCTCTGGGCTCTACCAGGTTTCTCTCTCCGTATGCAATTTGTGAAATTTTGAAAAAATAGACACCATCTGTGTATGGCTGTTCTTGTTTCACAATTTTGTCCTTTCGATTGGACCGGCAAATCTTCGAATCCGGACTGGTTTAGAATTAGATCGGTCGTGTTCTGTTTCCAGCTAGCTTGTTTTCATCACTGTTCCAAATAGTATTAGCTTTTTAAGTCGAAATTATAACTCCGTTTTATTTTGATCATTTGGGTTATGTATTAGAATTGATGATCGATTATCTTTCCGGTTTTCGTCATCTCTCTCTGTTTATTGGTGGCCACCGCTGGAGCTTTTCTACCTGATGAGTAGTGTGGAGGAGCTTTGTATGAATTGAGATGAAATTGATTTCTTCTCCCCAATTTTAACTGCCCATACATTTATTCTAACTCACTTGACTTTGACTCCTGTTTGTGTAAACAACAACCCGATGAGAGTTCTAAAAAGAATCCCCACAATTTTTTTCTAAAAAAAAAAAAAAAATAGTTTTTACCTGGGCACTACCCCCGAGGTATTTTCATGTTTTTTCCCGTTGGGGGAACGGGAAGGGTTGTTCGGAAGGAATGCTACCGTTGGGCTCCCCCTCCCCCTTCACGGGCAAGGCCCAGTCGTTCCTTCTTGTTCTGTGACAATTGTTGTAAAAAAATAAAAATAAAAATAAAAAACGTTTAGCCTTGACCGGGCGCCGCGACCAGCTTATATAAGACTTAGAATGTAGTGCGTAAAGACTGAAGACTAATTCACCATTTATGTATATATAAGATGTTCTTAAATTAAAGTTTGTTGTTTAGGGTTAATTAAAGATGTATGATTGATTGACCCAAGTGGGTTCGACTCACCGAGTGGAGTTAACCCGGCTGTTTCTTTTTCCTTTCGACTTGGCTGCAGATGCCCAGTCTTTCATTGGCGTCAACTACGGTCAAGTCGCCGACAACCTACCTCCGCCGGACCTGACGGCGAAGCTCCTCAAGTCGACCTCCATTGGCAAGGTTCGCCTCTACGGTGCCGACCCGGCCATCATCAAGGCCCTCGCCGGCACCGGCATCGCCATTGTCATCGGCGCTGCCAACGGCGAACTTCCCTCCCTGGCGTCCGACCCGGGCGCGGCCAATCGTTGGCTGGCCTCAAACGTGCTCCCCTTCTACCCCGCCTCTTCCATCTCCGTCATCATGGTGGGGAACGAGGTGCTTTCCTCCGGCGACGCGGCACTCGTCTCCCAGATCCTCCCGGCCATGCAGAACCTCCAGAAGGCTCTCGCCGACGCCTCCCTCGCTGGCCAGATCAAGGTCTCCACCGTCCACTCCATGGCCGTCCTCAAGCAGTCCGCCCCACCCTCCGCCTCCATCTTCGACCCGGCCTTCGCCGACTCCATGAAGCAGATGCTCGGCTTCTTGCAGGACACAGGGTCCCCCTTTGCCATCAACCCCTACCCCTACTTTGCCTACCGGAGCGACCCTATTCCGGAGACGCTGGCCTTCTGCCTCTTCCAGCCCAACGCCGGCCGGTTCGACCAGGGCACCAAGATCACCTACACCAACATGTTCGATGCCCAGGTAGACGCCATCAGGACGGCGTTAAACGGGATGGGGTTCAAGGGGTTGGAGATTGTGGTTGCGGAGACGGGGTGGCCCTACAGGGGGGATACCGACGAGGTGGGGGCCAGTTTCGACAACGCAAAGGCCTACAACGGCAACCTAGTGAAGCACCTGAGGTCCAAGGTCGGGACGCCCCTCATGCCCGGCAAGTCCGTCGACACCTACATCTTTGCCCTCTACGACGAGGACCTCAAGCCCGGCCCGACCTCTGAGCGCTCCTTTGGCCTCTTCAAGACCGACCTCTCCGTCATCTACGACATTGGCCTCACAACGACTGGCTCGACCTCCGGGTCCGGCAATGGCACCCGCGGAGAGGTAATTAATTTCATTCGTATCGGTCAGTAATTGGGTTAGAGATCATAGCATGAGAGTCGAGACGGGTACGGCTAATCTCATGTCTGTGTTCTTGTAGGAGAGTCCGGCTTCTCCGACACCGGCGACTGGAAAGGCAGGCGGGTGGTGCTTGCCCAAGGGCGGTGTCTCGGACGCGGAGCTGCAAGCGAACCTTGATTATGCATGCGGGTTAGGCATTGACTGTGGGCCAATCCAACCGGGAGGGGCCTGCTACATGCCCAACACCATAGCTTCCCATGCCGCCTACGCCATGAACCTGCTCTACCAGACCGCCGGTCGAAACCCATGGAACTGCGACTTCAGCCAGACAGCAACCATCACTTCCGCTAATCCCAGTACGTATCTGCCAACACACCTCCTTTCAATTGTTTCCAGTTGCTAGTAATTTTCGTTTTGCCCGACCAGTTCTTCGTTAATAAATTAATTAATTATATATGCTTCTGATCTCTTTTCCACGTATATATATATTTTTCTTTATGTTATTGTAGGCTATGATCAATGCAGTTACCCTGGAGGAGGGAGCTAGGAGACACCTAAGACAGTGAATTCTGGAGAGTAGAGGCCTCCATTCTTTAACGACGACTTGTAAAAGTACCATCAATAAAAGTGTGAAGAAACGTGGTGTATCTGTAGTGCCGTGGGTTTTGTGTATCATAAAGTATGGGTTGTGTACTAATTATTGCGGCTGAGCAAATCAATCAAGCTTTTTTTTTTTTAACGGGAATCAAGCTAGTTTCTGTTATGGAAAATCAATAAAGGAATTCTGGCATTTATACACCGCTATGGCAAGTAGCTTCCACGGTTTTATTCGGTGACTTCTCCTTCCATTTCAGGAAGTTCAGTATTCTAACATGTTTGTTGCGGGGATAATCGCGCAGCCAATTTACAAGCTAATTTTGCCTTTAACCAAGGCTTCTTTCTCTCTTAAAGAAGTCACTGCCACCTACACAATAACATATAATAGCGGTGGACATCTACCCTTCGGTATTTATATCATCTACAGATTAATGTCGATGGATCGTGGACTTAGTTATTAATATTTTGGCACGTTGCAGATGGAAAAATAAAATAAAATAAAAGAAGATAGAGAGGGGAGTGGAGGAAGAAAATACCTGTTTTCTAAGTTAATTTTATAAGTACTAGTGAATAAAACTTAGATGAGGTAATAGTGAGTGGATTGTTGGGTAAAATATGGGGTAAAAGAGCAAAAAAAATATATACAACAAATTATTGTTAAAACAAGGTTAGCGAGGCATTATTTGCGTCTAAATAGCTACATTCTTTTTTTATTAGACATATATCTCTCACACTCCCACTCTATTTCTCCTATATCTCTCACACTCCCACTCTATTTCTTCTTCCCCTACACTAGTGTAAAGTCGTCGTCAACATGGCCTGCCATCTTGCTAGTCAAGCCTCCCCTACCTCCACCTTCTCCTTTCCCTTTTTTCCTCCTCCTAGTCTTGTCGACAACTAATGGTCCAACCAACCCACAATTGTAGCAAAGTTGTGTCCTTTTGGCATCACTGGTTGCGACCACATTTGTCCCTTCCTCTCATCTTCCTCCCTTTTAATATACCCCTCCATAACCGGTTCTCCTCCTTCACAAACGTACGTGGGATTAAGGGGGGAAGTGTGGCTAACAACAATGTCGGCATTGACACTATCACCAATGGTGTGTCCAATGTTAGAGAAGGAGAATAAATAGGATACATGAGATAATAGGAAGAGAATAAACAGGAAACACATGAGGAAGAGAGCAATAAAAAATCAAGAAATATTGTATGCTCGGGGAATTGCACTATATCTCACGTTTCAGTTTAGGAGAAATTTTTTAGTGTGCAACGCACACCTTGCTAGCCATATATTTTACCATTTAAAATACGACTCATCAGCATTTATAACCACATACTGCCTGATATCCCACAACTATGTTGATGAGTTATTTTATAAATGGTGAAATACATGGCCAGCTGGGTGTCCGTTGCACACTCAAAAATTTCTCTCAATTTAGGGTTTCTCATTCTACATGTTAGCAGTTTGCAATGACAAATTATAATTTTAGACCCACAATATAATCTAGCATTTAAGGACTACATTTAGGGGTTATTTGGGTGTGAAATTTGTGTAACATTTCAGTGATTTCATCTCAATTATGTCTGGAATAACCGAAATCATAATTGGGTGTAGAAGATGGGCGTAATTAAAAATTGGGCCTAAAAGTTTATTCCAAGGCACCGTTTCTAGCCGAAATCACCGAATCACCTCGTAAGGTGATTCCGGCTCTAAGCCCACTATATTGTAATAAAAGATTTTGCTATTTTTTAATTGTTACCTCTCATATTGATTTTAGCCTGAAGAAGTGTATCATATAGTTGAGGCCCATTTTAAAAGTTTAAAATTACCTACCCATGTAAGATCTTGTTTGATAGGGCTCGAATTTAAGAGTGCAAAATACCAAGAACGTGCATATCCGAGTTCAAGAGAGAGAGAGGTATATTGATTTAAATATTAAAAATAGGTTTAATGCAATATCCAAATTTATCCTAAAAAATTATGTTACCAACTATAATTCTCATTCAATAGTGAATTATTGGAAATAATTAAAAAAATTCTACTCATGTTTCTAAAATATTCCATACCTAAATAGCCCTAAGAATGCATACTAAAATGTTGGGTTTATAAATCACACTTTCAAAATGCATGGCATTAGAGGTGTAAAGGAGGACATAGGTAAAGTGTTTGAAGGGAGGAGGCTAAGGGGACTCTGGTTTCTATTTGACAAATTATGTTGCCAGTTTAACGAACTCCGACAATAATTGATAGACTCCAGTTGTAATATCCCAGATTTTTCAAGGTTTTGAAAATAAAATATGTAGAAAATAGTATTTTGACCCCCTAAGATTCTAAGTTGAATAAATTCCTAGATAGATGGAATTTATGACTGAAACTAATGTACTTATAAAGTAGACATAAAGAGTTTCGAAATACCACTAAGAACGCATGAATCGGAGATTGGATGAAAGAGTTACGACTATTCGAAGTTGAACATATCTTCCAGGGCTCGTTTACCTGATTTATACATGTATTTGGGCCGTTTAAGTTGTTTTACGGGCCCGATTAGTTAAAGTGATGAAAATTAATTTTTAGAGACCTAATTTGGTTGTCTAAGTAGGAACTTTTAAAGGGATTAGGAACCCTAATCCCCATGTTTATACAAAGATATTTAGGGCTTATTGAGAGGGAGTTTTTTGGCCCTTAAGAGAAGGAGATAGGGAAGCTCCGACGGCGATGGATCGATGGCAAACCAAAAATTAAGGTAGGATCGTTATCTTACTCTTCGAGTTAAGATTAGAGGGGGTTTTGTTGAGTAAATTTGAATGTAAATTACATTAATAGTGAGTTTTGCAATGACTACTCTTGTAATTTGTTTGAACAATGTTATCTTTAATTTTTTTTTAGACCCTACCAAATGGAGGCCGATCCTTTTTCACTAGACTATCAAACATCTTTCCGACCATAAACACCTAGTTGCCAGAATAAACTGACATGGGTGTGTGTTCAATCATCTGGGAGAATCAATAAATAAAAAAAGGGGGAGCGTCGGCAGTGCATACCGCCGAAAAAGGGGGCCTCGTCAGGTTGTGGCCCTCCAACCTCTCCGCTTTTCCTTATTGAACGACAAAGACCAACTGGAGGCAAGCCCCAGTGCTGCTGTGTGTGCCACTATTTCAAAAAAAAAGAAGGAATGGCCTTTGGCCACCTGCTGTAACACCCGAAATTTTTCATCACATTTTCTTTAAAATTCAAGAAATATTTTTGCAATATAATGGTTGTAAATTAGGAAAAATGATAAATATGAAACCTATGAAAGCAATTTTTATCATTTAAAACATCATAAATTAGTTTTTTTATACAAATTTTTGCTCATTCAATCAAACATCGTACGAACAAACCAAACATCCTCATGCGCTACTTAAAAACAAACATACGAAGTAAATTGCTATGATCATATACTTTAAATACAAATCTCTCCTAGGCACCCCTGAGTGCAAGTCCCATAACAATCCACAGTCTAATCTAATTTATAAGTCTAAAAAGCATAAATACTTTAATTCTCATCTCACCCAATACAAGAGATTGTGGCACAAATAATACTTGCAGTGAGTCAAAGATGTACCTAAGCCAAATGGAATCAAACCATCGCGGAAACCAGCATCCATCTCTAAGAGCTCTCCATCACAAACTTGTAAAAGCCTCCCGAACAACGGGGCTAAAAAATAGGGTAATGAGTATTTTCATACTCAGTAGAAAAATACTAAGTAGGGGAGTTCTAAACAGTGAACTCAGTAAGTCCATACATAGATGCGTTCATTCAACTCAAACATGAAGCAGACACACATATCATAATTATGCACATACGCATACAATCATGCCAAATACATGCCATCAAACCAATTTTACACTTACACTCTTAATCAGAATCTTACAAACTTACTCATACAATCGTACGCTTACTCATACAACTTACACATACTTATACAACTTTACTCATACAATTGTATACTTACTTGTACGACCTTACTCATATGGTCTTACTCATAAACATATACTTACAGTCTTGCTCAGAATCATATTCTTATAGTCATGCTCAAAATCATACTCTTACAGACGTGCTCATAATCATACTCTTACAGTCGTACTCAGAAATTATACTATTACAGTAGTACTTAGAATCATACTCTTACAGTCGTACTCAGAATCATACTCTTACAGTCTTACTCAAAATCATCCTCTTACAATCTTACTCAAAATCATACTCTTACAGTCTTACTCAAAATCATACTTACTTGCTCATACAGTCGTATACATACTATTGACCATTGAAGCTCATTATAATTAATAAGCTCCAGCGTCGAAATGGAAAGGAATGTCACTAGGGCCATTACCTTAACCTCTGGGGAGTGACTAGACGTCATGGACTTTTTCGAAGGCAAGGCACACCAATGCTCATGGGGCACATGATCAAACAGGTAAGAGCAGTTACATGATATTACTTACTTGAACACGCAAACATAAACACCTACACATAAGAGGTCATACAATTGCCCACACTTTAGGGGTCTTATAGTGTCAGTGCCACTCTTGGGAAAAAATTATACAATGCCACTATTGGGCAGAATCATGTAGCGCTCTCAATAGAGTATCAAAATTCTAGGCTAAATACAGCACACAGACCAAATCGAAAACATACATTGCTCTCAACAAAGCATCAAACATTCAGGGCTTAATATGGCACACAGACAACATCCCACATGATAAACATCATGGCAAGACATGAGAAATGCTTAGCCAACTCATTATCGGCTAGCTCAAATACGGAACTTAATCCGTCGAACCCTCAAGTCTCAAACTCACAACGCTATCATTAGTTTTGTTTATAATTCAAGTTTGAATTAAGTAAGTTATGTGGTACCATTATGTTATACAATTCTCAAACATACAATGCTCCATTGATCAACCGAAGCTAAGCCCGATCTGAAACCCTAGTTTGTCAAGGCAATAAACTTCCTTAACCCATCCATCTTATGATCATAATTCATCATACACCAAAATCTTACATATTCATACAATCTCCACCATCCACCTTATGGCCAACACATCTTACTCGGAAGTCATCAAATTGAGCTCCTCAGAGCCAAACCCAATTATACCCTCTTACTAATACCTCACTTATTATGCTTATTTTTCACTTCATAATTTGTACGTTATGTTTGTACAATTATGCAACATGCTTACTGTCTGACAATCCACATTGGCTCTAATCCAAACCAATCCACTCTAATCCTCACCCGTCAAATTCATATCCTCCGTCTTCCGTCATACGCTTACACATCCACATTCAACTCCATATTAAACCCTCTATCGCCTCTTACTGTCCATCACCCATACTTTTGCCCACACACACATACACATCCATTGCACAGGTGTATAGCCATCATATATATGTATGTCCATCACACATACATATAACGTACACATACTTTCATACATAGCTTACTAACATACTCGCTAGCCATCACTAGCACACACATAATCCACATACATTAGCTTACCAACATACTTGCTAGCCTCACTAGCACATACATACACATTCATACATGTAGCTTACCAACATACTCACTAGTTATCACTAGCACACACACAATCCACATATGTAGCTTACCAACGTACTCGCTAGCCATCACTAGTGTAATGCATATTCCACATACATAGCTTATCATCATACTCGTTAGTCATCACTAGTATATACATACACATCCATACATGTAGCTTGCCAACATACTCGCTAGCCATCACTAGCACATATAATCCACATACATGAACCATATTTACAGCTCACATGCAAGTCATATGCATTCCAACATGGCATAATTTATCCTTTTGCATCATGCAAACGGATTAGGATTTAATATCCAAAGCATTGAATCATACAATCCTAGCATGCTCCTAAACATTCAAAGTATGATATCATAAAATTATGAGTTCAAAGCTCCCCAACCTCGTAATCATGACACTTAATGGCGAGCACACGATGGTGGTGGTATTGGCGGCAGAGTTGGCAGCCAAAAGCATTGCCAAGTTGAGAGAGCTGTTGTCCCAAGGTTTAGGAAGAGCTAGAAGCAATCAAGGCCATATTGGGTGACACAGATCAACGTGGCAAAATCCGCAATCCACGGTAGCACACTAGGGCAGCTAAGAGAAAGGTCATGCCAACATAAGTGGCGGTGCAACTAAAAGTCAAGGTGTACTCACAGAAGGTCGGCCGATGGCTAACAAGTACTTGACCGACAATGGAAAAAGTACCTAGCTGGTCACAAGACATCGAAATCGGTTGTAGACAGCACCCAATGGCGGCGATTTCACTTCAAGAAGAACCCAAAATAAGGCGGAGGGCATGGGGTGACAATCAAAGGTGGAGAAGAGGTGGAGGAGGGTTCCAATGGTCAAATCTGATCGGTGGCAGAGCCATCCAATGGTTAGGCGGTGCAAGTGCTTTCTTCTACAATGGAAGGCTAAACTTTTCTTTTACTTAGGAGTCCAGTAGATTTTCTAAAGAGAAAAAGGAAGAAGAAATACACACGTAGTCACATGCACACATGAACAAAAAGGCCACTCTAAGGGGAGATGGGTCGGACAGTGGCAGCCCAAGGCCCACAAAAGGACAATTCAGCTAGGGCCAGAAGGTGGTGGCCGACTGAAATGACAACATCATTAATCGCCAACCACAACCTCACATTTGGTGTGGGCAACTGTGCATCTCGCACGGTATAGGGCAAGGGCAAGCAGCCCATTTCTGATGGAGGCGTAAATGAGCCAAGTGGGGCTAGCCCTCACTATCGCCAAGCAGGGGCAAAGCCCATGATTGCCAAGTGGCCCGCAGCTCGCCGATGGCAACAACCCAAAACACACCCAAAGTGTCTAACTGGGCAAAGGAGATGGAGCGTAGTGGTGGGCAACATGGGTATACAGGAAGTTGAGCTAGGCTAGGGTTGTGGTCCTACCTTCACCAACCCAAGGACGACTGGAAGGTGGTGATTTGGAGGCCGGACGACAATCAGAAACACACAAGTGTCTAAAAAATATACCAGACAATGAGTAGAAGAAAAAGAAAAGTCGAACAAAGTGCTGGTAGCTCACAGAGGAGCAAGGAGAGCATGGCAGCTGCTCTAGCCAGCACCTATGGGTTCCTAGCGGCCAAACGAAGATAAGTCTAGTTGAGGGCAGCCGCAAACGGCAGCAAAATTGCACTCCTATAGCCCAAAAATAAATTTAAGAGGTGAGAAAAATCGAAGAAAAGACTGGTACCTCATTGAGGAGTGAGGAGGGCATGGCCGCGGTCCTAGCTGGTATCAACGGTCTCGTGGCAGTAAGGCAAAGTGGATCCCAACAAGAACCAGTAGAATCTGACGATGGAGGAAGGACAACATAGCAACCAAAAACTCACTCATGTTTTCTCACAAAGTTACTAGACGTGAAAATTTTTGGACGTCCTGGAGCTTCCTAGAATGCATTGACCCATTCCAGATTTATAAACTTTTTTCCTTTTATGTCCCTAACACATGTTAACCTCCTGTTTACGCGTTATACCTCCAAAATTCACTCTGAAAGTGCTAGTCTAGGCCCACGGCATATGACTAAGCCCGACACCTGACTCTATGGGTATAATACTGAGGTCAAATACATAAATACAAATACACTAAAGCATCACATTTTTCTGCTAAAAATAACCAAAAAAATAATAAGAAATTCATAGAAAAACGAAGGACATTACACCCGCCAACTGCTGGGCCAGGGCCATCTGAATCGCCTCAAGGTGGCAATTCAGTCAGCCTTGGCCTTGCCTGTAGCGCGGGGGGTGGAGGTGCCGCCAAAGGCTAGGAAGGCTATTGGTCGTCACTAGGGAAGACTACCTGCTCCGCGCATCATTGATTTCAGTTTTGGCCCAAGTTGAGTCACCTGACCCATTTGGCTCGCGTCTAATTTAAGAGAGAGAGAGAGAGAGAGAGAGAGAGAGAAATAAAAGAGGGGAATGAATCGGGTCCAATTTAAGAGGTTTTAAAGCCAAAATAATTAGAAAAATTACCAATGGACCTTGACAGGTGTTTGAGTATCTTGACCAAGTTTTAGGCTGGGAAAAAATCTTACAGGCTATAAAATGTCTATGATACCCTTGTAGCTAAGTTACAATTCACTCACCCGATTTAGGGGCTCCAGTTCATTGGCTTATGAGTGGGTTTAAAAATTAAGAAAAATTTTAGAGATAGGTACATGTGTACCCTAATTATAGACCAAGGCACAAGCTAGGAAAAAATCCCAATAAATAGATAAGTATCTATTTTACCCCTAGGGTTAAGATAAAATTATTAATTGAACTGGGGTCGGTTGAAGGGGTTTATGATCCCGTTAAACGGCAAGAAAATTACCATAGGTCCATAACGTCAAGGAGTCCCCCTGAGATTTGTTTTGGACCTATTAGGGTTCAAGGAAGCCCAAAACAAAATAACAAAAATACCCCTATGAGTAGACTAGCTCACATTCGCGTGAATGAAATTAACGGGCCAATTTGATACTGGAAACTCTTGAGAAGTTAAAGACTTACTTGAGAATAGAGAGGACTATGTCCAATGTAGAATAATTACCTTAATGCCCTTAAGTGTATTTGACATATTTTTATAAAAGTTTAATCAGCTAACCCAAGGAGGGTTAGGTCACGAGAGCGTAAACATGTCTAATATCATTATTGAGTTTGGTTCTTGATATTATGATCTGCTTGGACCTGTGTGGGTCTGTATTGTTTATGTTGTTCATTGTTTTGATGTTTACCATTGTTATTGTTATAGTAATTTAACATTAGCTTAAGATTAATAAAAGATTAATTAATGGGGTAGATAGCTTTGGATTGTGGGTTGACACTTAATCAAAATAAAGACTCAAATACCCTTAGAGGGGTCAAAAACTCATTCATGAATTGAATGGGGGTTTTGACCTGGCAATTGACTTGGTTGATGAACAAAGGGTGGTTTTACGGCCTTAACCTAGACTGATGAGGCTAATGGGGTTAGGGTTGATCTATGAGTCTAAGCTTTATTGATAAGCCATTTGATTTGACCATGAAGTTGCACCTCCCCACCGGAGGGAGCTCTGCATGAGCTGGTCTAACTACCAATTTATTGAGAATCGTTTAGTGTACACATATTTGGATTAGCTGACATCCTGCTTAGTTGGCTTATCCTGCCACTTCTATTTAGGTGCAGTTGTGAGTCATGCCCTTCCACTCCAATTAGGTCTTTATGAGCTAGGTTGGGTTATAATACTTCTTGGTGGATTTCATGGCCGCACTATGGATAATTCTCTTTGGAGGAAGGTCTATGGTGGTTGTATCATTTGTTACTTAGGTTGACATTTGATAAGTCTGTCTGTCTTTGGGATTAGATATGGATATTAATTATCGAACAATAGTTCAAGAGATAATTAATAATATTCTTTAATATTACTTGTTTAATAGAACAAATGAAATGATTAAAGGATTTGCATAAAATGTAGGTTTGTTGAAAATACTTAAGCATTGCATGTGTGATGTTATGCTTCTTGAGATACTGTAGTTTCTAAGTAGAATTACATTTAGAT
The DNA here is from genome assembly GCA_035235625.1 of Saururus chinensis. Classification (NCBI taxonomy): domain Eukaryota; kingdom Viridiplantae; phylum Streptophyta; class Magnoliopsida; order Piperales; family Saururaceae; genus Saururus; species Saururus chinensis. The sequence goes on from CP141142.1 coordinate 959,224, forward strand.
CCAATTTTGTTGGAAACATTGGAGATGTTGTCTGATGAGTACTTAGATAACTAACATCGGGTGATGGTGCCCTGATCCGAAAAACCTAAAATAATACTTTTGTTCTTTTGGAAACGCTCCTCCAAGCATAGGAGATGTTTTGTTGTTGTTTGGTATTGTTTATTGCAAGTTCTTTAGATGAGGATTAGTGAAATTAGGACATCAATGAGCGATTGAGGACAACATTGCACTAGTGGGATCTAGTTTCTTACTTTTGCAATTTTGTAAGTAATTGTAATTATTGGTGTGAGAGCCAACTTTACTTGGTTATTTATTTTCGGACAGATGACACACTTGTACTTAGAGTGTTAACCTGCTATTTATTAAAATTTAACACGTGTAATAAGATCATATGTTTGATATTCGTATTTGTGAACCCTAGTTATCATAACCTGGATATTTAGTCAATTGATTTGATTTGATTGCAAAAAAATAATTCGTGATTTATTGTAGTGCCCCGACTTCTTAAGTTAAATTAAAGGTTGGAGTGCCACGAATTCGTAATTAAAAGAGGGGCAAGATCAACCGTGCACAAAAGAGTAACTATTCATTAATTTACATAATTACAAAAACTTTACAAAACAAGGCTTATCATGCCTTAGCAAAATCAAAGTCACACATATCCAGAATTAATACATAACAAAAGAATGTAGTAAGGTAAATTAACAACATAGGCCTTTTGAAGTTCTACAGGCAATCTTCATTGACATCAACATCTTCATTCAGATCTGCAGCATCTAGGGGTGGGTGAGTAAAATATACTAAGTAAATAGAGTTAAATTCTATTAGCATGCAAAAATATAGAACATAAATAAATATCTCATAATATTTTATATTCAAAAGTCAACTCAAACTAATATTATTGACTAACAGAATCCAACGCACTTCTTATACAAAAAGTTAGATAAAATAGTTCTTTACAGAATCCGGTAAACTAGCATAATTCGTTCGTAGCTAAAATCCGATAAATAATTCAAAATCGGACAAAACGTTATTCACATAATGTCACCAATACCAGAGCGACATACACCTGTGCTTAGGGGGTAACAGGATCAGAATAAAGAGGATCTTCCCATGATATCCAACTTTATGGGCGCACCATATGCCATAATAGACGATACTTAGGAGTCATAACTCTGATAGTTTTTGGGTTTTATACCAAATAGCTACCATTCAAAAACCGATAGTTTTGGGGCTTTATACCAAATAACTACCCTTCAAATCCGGTCATAATCATTCGTAAATATAATTCAAATAATAATATCGTTAAAGCTTGCATAATGATAAAATCCATCTTAGAGGTGTACGATACGCTATTATCTTAGCGTTCTCCCGACCTCTAATAAATATCATTTATTTTTAAAATAATATTTTATTTAAGAGATGAATAAATTACAAAATATAACGGCTAGTTGTAGCACGGAATTAGAGCTTAAAACCACCTACACTTCGAAATCATACGGTCTAGTCAGAGCACAAAATTAGAAGTTAAAGCCACCTACCCTTCGTTCTTTAAAATGACCCGATTAATGGTTGGTGATCAGAGCCTTGTCTAGTTCCAGGGTTCACGAGTGACAAGCGGAGCGGTGGATAGTCTCCCCTTACGTCAGGACGATTTCTCCTTCTGGCTCAAAAGCGGTGGACAGGATCTCTCCTTGAGTCGAGACGATTTCTCCTTTTGGCTCGAAAGTGACGGACATAGCCTCCCCTTGCGCTAGAACAAATTCTTCATCTCAGCCCCAAAGCGGCGGACGAGGCCTCCCTTTACCCCGGGTCATTTCTCCCCTTTAGAGTAGCTAACTTAAAAAATGGACCCCTCTACAACGTAGGGTTCCCTTGAATTAGTTAGAACCGTTTTTGAAAGGAAGAAATCGAACAAGATAAAGGTTAGAAATGAGCGATACAAGGTGGGAGAACGAACAAAATCAAATAGAAACTGGGGAAGAATAATAATAATAATAAAATAGTGGTTTGTGTTGGAGTGGAGAACAACCCCCCCCCCTTTTATAGGGGAGTGGGGGCGCCGGGGCGGTTGATGTGCCCTGCGAGTCAGCCGCTTGCGTCAAGCATTTTTTTTAATTTTTAATTTTCTTTTTTAAATCAAAACAAAAATTAAAACTTTAAATGATCGTAACTCTTTACCCCAAACTCAGAATCGTTCTTGGTACCATTGGACTTATATCGACAAGCCCTATGAAAAAAGATCACACAACAGTATATTTTCTCATCAATTAAAAGTGGGTCCCACCTATGACACACTTCCTAATGCTATAGCCTACTATCTAGGTGTCCGCTTGACACGCTCTTAAGCTCGATACATTTATCTCTCCGAGCCTTATCAAATATCTTAAGGCTCATCTGAATGAATCAATCTATAAATAGTCTAATTTTAAGGAAAACTATGATTGGGCCCTTAAACTCATTAATGGGCCCAAATGTTCAATTTTCAAAATATTGAAATTCAAGGGGGTTACAAACTGCCCCCTTTACAAAAAATTTATCCTCAAAATTTGCACAAAATAATTATTCTTAATGTATTCTTAAAAATAAGGCAAATAAAGAAAACACGATTAAAGCATAGGGTTATTCCCCCCTAGCGGCACTGGTATCTTGATCGAAAAACCGTTAAGCAAAATAAGTAAACTTCTCTTAATATGTAGAGAGAGGATTTGGAGGCAGTTGACATACTTTGATGATGGTCCTTTAACTCCAAAGGTGGTCGACAAACGTTGATAATAGTTTTCCATACTTCGGTTAGGTCTAGCAGACTCTACAGTGGTCTAGTGAATTTAGGCAATGGAAGAGGGGATGCTAGAAAACTTTAGCAATGGTCTAACTACTTCAACAACATACCGATGGGAGAAGGGGAGGACAACTAGAGAAGAGATTGCAAAAGGAGGAAGAATGAGGTGAGAAGTGGGAAACGTGAGTGAGATGTAGAGGTGTCAATTGGTTAGGCCCGCAAAAGGCCAACATGAGGGCTGGGCTATTGGGCCTGGCCCTCACTGCCAAATTGTAGCCCTGCACAACCCTTGGGCCCAAAGTGTCGACCTAGCCCGTTAGCCCTTTCAATTTATTTTTAAAAGTATAAAGTAATATAATTTTATTTAAAATTATAAATTTATAAAAAATATTAAGGAGAGAAAAATTACATCACTGTTGTTTCGAGGTAAAAATTACTCGAGTAATTTGGCTTAAGAGATTGAGTGGAGCAAAGCTACTTGGCTTTGTTAAATAAGCAAATAACCCCCTAATTGTAAAAAAAAATAGCTATATTAGGGGGGGCAGGTCATTTTTTTCTCATCGCCAATCAATCGGTCCCCCTACTGTTCGATCTGCCATCCAACAACAACTCTAAAAAAGAGTCGTTGGCGGCCTAATGCTAAATTGTTGGGTTGGGCACGGGCCAGTGTGGCCGGTTGTCGGCCCTCCAACGGGTCTAAAAAGATCAAAATGACGCTTATGGCGGTGCGGGCTCTGTTGGACTTGGAGCCTGGGCCTTCGTAGGGCTGGGGTTATTTAGGCTAAAGGTCCGAAACCCTAGGACGGTATGGTCCGGCTATTTGCCACATCTATTGAGATGAGATGAGATGATTGTCTGCATTTTCAAATTGGAGTAGAGGGTCGTAACTGAAATGTAAAGATTGAACCCCTATTTGAACTGAACTGAACTGTAAGCTTGCATAAAATCAGAACTAACTAAGTATATAGTTAGAGTTGAGAATCCCTAACCGACCAACACATCTACCTAACCTGTGGTGGCTCTCCTCCTCCTGACCCCTCACTGCTTCGGTCCCACACCCACTGTCTCCGCCTCTGGATCGATTCTGACACTTCTTCCCCCAACCTCGTCCTTCCTCTTTCTCCAAAATCACTGCCTGCTTCCTCCCCCTCTGCTCTCTCTTCCATCTCTTCTTGAATTCCGCCTTCTTCCTCCCTGACTCTACTTAATTCTTCGGTTCCGTTGGCCTTCTCCCTCGGATCAAAGTCGATTCCAGCTAACTCCGTCTTTTTATGGCAGAGAGTTCACACTGGTCATAACTCATCATCAATATGGGAGGTTCATGGCAGCCGTCATTTGTGCGGCCTATTTCCAAGCGCTGAAAAAACAAAAAAAAAACAAAAACAAAAACAAATTGAGTGGGTGATTCATGTCTGTGGCGGAGCTCAAGGAGCGGCACTTGGCTGCCACCCAAGCGGTCAATTCCCTCAGGGATCGCTTGAGGCAGAGGCGCCTCCTCCTCCTCGATACCGATGGTACCCTTCCTTGCGTTTTCGGTTCCCAATTCCCCTTCTCCTCCGCTTTATTATTATTTTTTTTTAATTGACAACTACATCATCTCTTACTGTCTCTCTCGCCGCCCTTTCTCTCACTTGGGCTTTCGGTGGTGGCATGATGGTGCTTTTGCTTCCACAGTTGCTGGGTACGCGAGGGCGCAAGGGAGGACGGCGATCACTTTTGGTCCCACAGATCTGGTTTGCTGTAGGACTTTGCAGGGCCATAGCGGAAAGGTCTTCCCTTTCTTCTCTCATTCATCCGTTTTCCTTTTCCTTCTTCCCTTTTTTCTTCTCTTTGTCTGTCACCTTTACTCCCCGCAGTTATGTCTGTTTCTCTTTCTTGCTTTAAATTGTGCCTGCTCCCATTACTAGTTTTGCTTCTTCTTAGAAATTGTTTTACTGTTGCTTTAAGTGTTTGCTCTTCGATGCTGATTATCGGTATAAATAAAGGGAAAAGCAGGATTCACTACCCCTTTCTTCTATGCTACGGAACAAGTGCTATCAAATGATGATTCGATTTATGACTACTCCTTGTAATACGCAGCATAAATAAAACAATCTTATAGGTTGCAGTTGGTAATGTCGGGAAAATTTGCTTTATTATGTACATTTCCTAACAGCTGCAAGTATCATGCGCCTCATGACCTAAGTTGCTGGCTAAAAGTATTTCTTGGCTTTAATTTCATTAAAGCAGCTCATCGTCTGATCTGGGTTAAACTTGGGAACACTGCTATCTAGTCTGTTTGGATGATCATCTTATATACATCCTGAAAATGAAACTTTCATTTATGTTTCTTGGTTACTAGATTTTGCTAGAGTTGGGGGCTCACGTAGTTGTCCCATGTGTATTGAATGCACTTGTCAATATAATCATTTTCTACCCCAAGCTTATGATTGTTCAGTTTTGGTATGATAGTACATATATCACCGTCATGCTTGTCAACACTTTATTGCAACTGCCTAAGTGTTGATATGTTCATGGGGGGTGATGGTGGATGTTTGCTCATGGGAGAAATAGAACATCCACAAAATTTCTTGTGGTAGTCGCATAATGTGTTTCTACATGTCAGGAATAGGTCCAGCCTTTGTCTCTTCTCACTAGACTTTCCATTTTCCTTGCTTCCCACTAACTACCAACTCACAACCACATTCAAATTATCTGGAATAGCATGGAGGCTGTTTTTACAGTCAATGCTCGTCCTGATGCCAACACTCATTTACTTAGACTAGGACCAGCTATGCAAAAGATTAACACTGGTAGATGGTTAGTAACTGCTAACCTTTACTGTTCAGAAAAAAACAAATCTAATTGTAAATACGTGAAATATTTTGGTTTAATATGCAGGAAATTAAAGGGTGTCTTAAATTTTTTTGTCCAGTATGCAAATACTAAGTTCTGTATGATATAAGTTTATGTTGTTTAAAATTTCCTCGTCAGGTATATTCACTGGATTGGACACCTGAGAGGAATCGCATTGTTAGCGCATCTACAGATGGAAGGTTGATAGTATGGAATTCTCTTACGAGTCAGAAAACCCATGCCATAAAGTTACCGTGTGCATGGGTCATGACATGTGCATTCTCTCCCAATGGCCAGTCAGTTGCATGTGGTGGTCTTGATAGTGTGCTCTCGATTTTCAATCTTAATTCTCAAATTGGCAATGATGGAAATCTTCCGATCTCAAGAATACTTACTGGGCACAAGGGCTATGTGTCTTCATGTCAATATGTTCCAGATGAGGACTCTCACTTAATTACTAGCTCTGGTGACCAGACATGTGTTTTGTGGGATGTTACAACAGGCCAAAGAATTTCTGTTTTTGGAGGAGATTTCCCGTCTGGTCATACTTCTGATGTGTTAAGGTACATGAAGTGACCTTTGCATGTATACCTCATCGTACAGATGTTGAGTTCCAGGTTCATTCTTTGGTGCTTCCATGGATATAATAGAATTATTTTCTTTCCCAAAATTCAGAAATAGAATGATATTAGTTGAATTTTTCTTGGGTCTTATCTTTTTATTTCATCTCTTTTGCTGCATGTCCAGATCAACTTCTTTGTATGGTCACTTGCCAAATGGAAACTAGCGATTCACTATGATGTCAGAGTATATCTTTTTCCCTTGTGATATTAATGTGTTGCTCTCGGTCTGAGGATAATATAGATTAGATTAGTGCCTTCACCAAAAACGCTGCACCTTGATTTTCTTGTTGAGAAAAAAGTCCTGGTTATTATGTTAGTACACCATTCTAATAGCTGGGACTGGCTATTAAATTGCTGGCTTGAAATATGTCTTTAGTGATTCTAATGGGTGGGCCTTACTTGGAACTCCCAGGTTGTCACCGGTTGCAACTCAGTTTGTAAACAGAATGTAGATATGTTTGCAGTATATTAATGGATACACCCTCTGTCCCACATTAATAGCTCTATTTAGTTTTTCAATGCGAACTAATTTTAGTTCATCTAATGGGGGGTTAAAAATTTTGTTGGCATTTCTGAAAGATAATCAAACAGTATGCCACAGATGATATTTTTGGTTAATTAATTATACAAATGGATTTTTGACCTATAACCTACAGGATCTGTAAAACATTTCTGTCTATCAAATTAGTTTTTAACACAAGATTTATTAAATGAAGAGATTTTTTTTGCAGAAATAGACTACTAAATCTACATTTATGGTAAATATTGAGTCTAATGCTTGTATGAATTGCACACTATTTTGCTTACATATGCTTTGGGTTTAGAAAATTACCTTACTCTTTTCCTCAATCTTCAACTAATATTATGTACTTCTATTTGCTACAGTGTATCAATCAATGGGTCAAACTCAAGGATGTTTATCTCTGGTTCATGTGATACAACTGCTCGATTGTGGGACACTCGCATAGCAAGTCGAGCAGTTCGGACTTTTCATGGTCACGAAGGTGCTGTAAACACTGTTAAATTTTTCCCTGATGGAATGAGATTTGGAACAGGATCAGATGATGGTACTTGCCGGTTATTTGATATGAGGACTGGTCACCAGCTTCAAGTTTATTATCAGCAGCTTGATGACACTGATAATGAGGCCCCAACCGTGACTTCCATTGCCTTCTCAATATCGGGCAGACTTCTCTTTGCTGGATACTCAAATGGTGATTGCTACATATGGGATACCCTAGTGGCTGAGGTATGTTATTATTTGTCTGCTTCCACATTCTATCCTTGCCTTGGAATCTGTTTTGACTAAACATATTTAAATGAATTGAACCGATGTGGATTATATGTGTCCTTGTCTTTTAGTAAATGAAACCCATTTCATTCTGTTTATGCTACTTACTTATAGATTCTGATATTCTTTTCCAGGTAGTCTTGAATTTAGGATCTTTGCAGAACTCGCATGAGGGCAGGATATCTTGTTTGGGTCTATCAGCAGATGGGAGTGCCTTATGCACGGGTAGTTATGACAGAAATCTAAAGGCTAGTTTTTTCACCTCTCCTTGTGTACTTTGACCACTTTCGTACTTGTTGAAATGAAATTGAGTTCATGAAGTGAAAAGTGTTATTTAAGAGAACACTTTTAGTCGGTATTGGGCATATCTAGGGCTGGGAATCAAGTAGGGTCGGCCTTGATCTGCACTTAAATCGCATGACCCAACCCTATTTATTAAATGGGTTGAAAATGCAAACACTAACCCTACTTGGGTCAGGTCGGGTATGTGGGCAACCCTATTTTTTTTTTCTCAAGTAAGTTTTTTTATTCATAACTTGGTATGTTATACCTTAACTTTGCAGGGGCCAAATGTAGAAAGAATTTAAATGCGTCATAACATGATAAATAGATGTCAAATATTTTTGTATAATTTGAGAAAGTGAGAGTTAGAGAGAGAGCATTGCTACATTATAAGTAGGGCAGGGAATTGGGTTGGGTCAGCCTTGACTTGCACTTAAATCGGGTTGGATCATGACCTGACCCTACTTATTAAACTTGTTGAAAACGCAAACCCTAACCCTACTTGGTTTGGGTCAGATATGCAGGTGACCATACTTTTTTTTCTCAATTAAGTTTTTTTATTAACTTGGCATTTTGTACCTTATCTTTGCAGGGGCAAACATAAAAAGAATTTAGATATATTGTAACATTATAAATGGATGTCAAATAGTTTCTGTATAATTTGAGAAAGTGAGAATTGGAGAGAGAGCATTGTTGCATAATAAAACACGTCTAAAACTATAAGAATCCCACAAAAGTTACTAATTGACTATCAAATAAAATAAAAATCTAAGAGAATAGAATTCTAAGAAAATTTCTTTCTATTTTTTCTACTTTGGTTATGACATGATTAAATAATAGGGTCGATGTCGGGTTGTGGGTAAATCTCGACCTAACCCTATTTTTAAAAAGGGTAAAATTTTAAAGCCCTAACACTGACCTTATTTTTAGTCAGGTCAGGTGCGGGTTAGGCGGGTCGGGTGTGCGGTTTTCCCAGTCCTAGCTATCACTGTTTTGTAGATGTAATTATGTGGGAGAAAAAACATTTATGTGGGTCTAATTTTCTTGATAAATCCCTCTACGGGTAATTAAATTAACTGTAAGACATTGATTTTCTTGAGTGCATTGCTAGAAAAAATATTTATGTAGGTCTAATTTTGTAAATATTTATTTTATCCTCTACTAAAAGATTAAGCTGTTAGGGAAGGGAGGAGAACCTTTGACTGAGATTCTGCTAGCACATTAGTTAATCACTTCTCCTGAAGCTTGGGCTGTTAGGGACGGGATAGCTTTTTATGTTGGCGTGGCAGTTTTTTTTTATTGACGACTTAGTAGTCTCTTTCATTCATAAAAAATTGTAGAAATTTAAATTTATTGGCCATGGATTCGTTAAATCCTAAGGTCTAGCATGAAAGAAATTAAGACCATACTTGCTGACAGGACCCAAACGATTTTTTTATGCAAGACACTACCTAAATGAAAATGCAGGTGAGATTGGCAAACAGTCAAATGACAATCTAAAACCAAAGCCAATAAATATATGCATTAAAAAAACAAACAACTAATCAAGTTGCAATCCAAGCGGATAACCACAATCTGGTAGTATCTGGTATTTGCAGTGGAAAGGGGATTGTTAAAAGTTGAGAAGCCTAAAAGGCTAGGGCATGGTCAGCGTAAAGGGGCACAATGCCATACACGCAATTAGGATGGGCTTGAAGGTTGCAAATGTGAATTTTTCTTGGCTTTAAACAGTAAACACAATGGCCCTACTCACCAATCACAAAGAAGCCAATTAATGCGGGTTAATAATACAGAAAGGTACTACTTAAAAAGCAGGAGAATATTAATTTGTTGCTAAACTCTTGTATTATTATTGTCGGAATGTTGAGCTGGGAGACATGTTAGTCACTTAAGCAAGTCAATGAGTCTCTGCTGTCTGATTGATTGCAAGGAGGATAAGTCAATGATGTTGAAAAAACAATTTCACTTGTCATTCGTAAATAATATTCCCTAGAAAATACAATAGCCATTTTTGGAAGCCGATGACCATGGAAGGCAACAATGATCACAATTGGCAAAGTAGACACCAGGTTTGGGGTGGTCATCAATGGAGTTGTGATACTCAGCCGACAGTTGAGAGGATCCAACAGCAGCTGATGTGGCAGTAGGGTGTCACCAGGATAAGGAAGTTGCAATCGACAATGGAATTAGGTTGGGCAGCCGCTGTCTCTGGAGAAGACAAATAGCAGACGTTCGACTAGATATCTTGGATGGGAAATGAAGGAACAAGAAGAATGCCCCCTGCTTCAGTACCAGGGGTTGTTGGAGTGCGTATTTTTTTGGGTAACTGGTGACCACCCCACGAAGGCTAAACATTTACAACTCAACTATGACAAGTATCATCAGCAGAAGAAGGGTAAAAGAAAATTTGTGAGTGTAGAAAACCAATTACATGAAAAGTGATCCAGAGCAAAGTTAGCAAGTGCGTCAGCTGTTGATTTCCTTGTTGGTGAATATGGTGAATTTGAACTAGTTGGCAAGCTTGAAGTAGGCATCAAAATTTAGAAATGAGACGACAACTATGGCATGGACTTGAAGAGGGCATTTTTTAATATACTGTATAATGAGGTTGGAATCCCCTTGAATTTGAACATTTGTGTTGGGGTGGCAGGCTAACTGTAGGATGAGAAGACAGGCATAGGCTTTTGCTACTAACGGAGAGTCAGTTTGTAGATTAACTGCTGTTCCAGCAATAAATCTTCCTTCATGGTCCCAGATGATAGCTCCAGCTGTTGCTTTATTTATTGATTTGAGATATGTGCCATCTTAGTTAAGAGCAACCAACCCTCCAGGGGAGGCTTTCATAGAATGTATATTTCAACGGTTGTGCATACTGGTATAGCAGTGTGTTGACAAGCTTTAAGCTGATTAACTTTCAGCTGCAAATATAAAAGAATGTTCTGGAACTGAGTTAATATTAGGAGATGAACGCCAGTATACTTTATCATTTCAAATATTCAAAAGAAGCCATGTTAAGATCATAAAAGAATGTAGAAGAAAAACTGATTGTGGATGGGATGGATGATGAGAGTCCAAAAGTAATTTGAGCCATGCTACAAAAGAGGATGCATGATCAGAAACTTGCCCATTTGTAGTTTTGAATGATATTGCACGAGTAAAAGGATAGAAACAAGAGAATATAGGCTTCAGCACTTAGATGTCCTGGATTCAGCATTAGGTATGGTGAAACTCATTCAGCAGAGGATGGAAACAAGAGAATATAGGCTTCGGCACTTAGATGTCCTTGATTCAGCATTAGGTATGGTGAAACTCATTCAGCAGAGGGTTTTTTTTTTTGGATCGGTATTCAGCAGAGATTTCTTTCACTCGGGGAATGAAAGATTGTCTATCTTTTCACTACTGGTCCAGGACCCTTTTTAAAGGGTCACAAAATAAAACACTATTTTAAGTAGTAACAAAATAAGAATAAAATCCTTTTCTAAATTTACAAATAAAGGGAATGATTTCCCTAATCAAATCCCTAATAAACATGGACATGAAATAATCTTATATTAAATCCAAGATCAGTTCTGTAACAAATAATTTAAGCTTCAAATAAAAAAAAGTCTTCCACTTGTGTCTGCTAATCTTTTATGATTTCAGGCAACTGGACTTGATTTCAGAATTTGATACACTACCAAGGAACATCTGTCTACATCCTTCAACGAGAAATTTTACTGGAGTCTGTTTTGACCAGAGTGAACCTATCAGCTAGAAGTTATTGTATTTAATATTTGTGAGCTATTAGAATATATTTACTCCTACAGATAAACATAGGTAGTGATTTCATGCTTTGAGATATTTGCAGAATTGCCCCGTAATTCATTGTGGTGGTTGGTGTGGATAATTTTTTATATTAGTGTAGTGTTTAAGAATTTTCTTGTTAAGTTTGATGGGAAATGCTTAATACTGGTTAATATGTCAATAGCTCTAAAGAAAAATGTGATTGCTTGATTAATTTGAAACATGGGCGAGTTTGAATTTGTTTTTTGCAGATCTGGGCTTTTGGAGGACACAGAAAGGTGCTCTAAATGTTTCATTTCATGAGTTCATAGGTATGTTGTACTACATTGAAGCTATGAATTCTCTTAGTGCATGCCCAACTGTTTTCATTAACTCATCAATGCTGTGGCGACTGGCATTGCAATATAAATGATACAAATTGGAGGTGCAAGAAACTGAGCAATGTTTCCAAGGAGCTTTCTAAGCAGTATGTCTAGATCGGATTTAGGGGAAATTTGCATGACACTGGAGCCACAATATAATGCTTGTCCTATTTATGTGGGTAGATAAAATTGATGTAAACAGAAGCTGCCTCTTCTGGTTTTATCTCATTGTTAGTTTTTTGGATTGAGCAAACATGTTTCACATGTATGATTTTTGTCTTCTTTTCATATGTACCTTACATGCTAGAAGACTTTGATGCTTCAATTGACTGCTCTTTGCCTTCGTTATACACAAGATGGAAAAGGCAGAGTGATTAAATTTTCTGGTTTTGTTGGGACAACCCTGATCTGTCTCCTGGTCTGTGGAAGCTGAATGCCTCTCGAAAGATGCTGCTAGTCCCGTTCTTCCTTACGTTTCTTATTTTCTTGTTCACTTCCGAAAGGGGTTCGTTTGTTATGGAGTTAATTTGGCATGCCTGCATCAGTACGTTTTTAAGATTAATTTATGTGACTCGGGTCACGTTGTCTGAGACAATGAGTAATGGTTGAAATGCTCCACGGATATTGAAGTGAGAACCTTGTCTCAACTCTCAAATGGATATCATACTATATTATAAAACAAATTGATCTACTGTACAACTATCAAATTCTGATTATTTTACCCTTAATTTATGCTTTTAATCTTTATTTTACCTATATTTTATACTATTAAATCCCTATTGTTCAATGTCTCCAACGCTTGCATATAGGACTCTTAATGGGTAATCATTTACCTGCCTTATTCATTTGTCCGATCTGAAATTTGTGGGTGGGTAATTTGTAAATAGATAATGGGTAAATAAGTGGGTAATTTTACCCGCCTATTTATTATGTAGGTAGGGTATAGTTAACCTCTTATTCATACCCATTACCTGTTACCCATTACATGAATCATATATAAAAGCATAGTTGCATATGTTATCAAGAATAATGTTTTGCATATGAAATATTTTGTAATTTCATTCTAAAACATTGGATAGGTTTTTAAAAAATATATATAAATTTATAATACAAACTTATAATTAAGAAAATGTAAGAGAATGTGGTCAATCTTTTGTGTCTTCTTATATTATACTTGTTGCATAAAATGTGTATCTTGAAGGGCAAATACAAGTTTTATTTTCGATGAATCGCAATATGCAAATGAACGATAAGTGAGGGGATTTTGTGTTGAGTAAACAATAAGAATTTTATTTTTAGTTTTTGATGTCATATTTTTTGGTTTTGATAAGTATTCAGTTTTTACTTTGTTATAGTTGATAAAAAAGTAAGGTTAATATAAGTAACAAGATTAGTTTTGTATTTTGTAGCATTTTGGTATGATGATTGAAGGACTTTGGAGTAATAAAAATTACTTTAAAGTCTTGATTTTTTTATATGTATATATAAGGTGTCATATTCTTATTATATTATTTTTTTTATAAAATGTAAGGTTTGTGTATGCAATATTGCTCATGTCCTTATTAGATTGAACTTGTGATACATTAGCTAGGCTTTTAAAATTTTAAATAATTATAATAATTTATTATATAATATTTATTATTATTTATTGATTATTGATCCGTTATCCGCCCATTTACTCAATGGGTAATGGGTAGTGGGTAGGGTATAGGTAATGAATGAAAAAATAAGTAATGGATAGTGGGTAGGGTATGAGTAATGAATAAGGAAATGTGTAATAGATAGGGTACGGGTAAAATTTTTGGAAGTGGGTATGGATGTGGGTAAAGCCTTACCCATTGACACCCCTACTTGCATCACCTACCAACCAGGTTACGCATGGAAGCATCTCGACTAGTTCTACGTGGGTCACCTTGTGGACTATTGTATTTTCAAAGAAAGATTACGACAAGTTTGCTACCAAATTCTCCAAATTGGGTATGTTCGAGAAGAAGGGTCATGTGACATCCCTCTCTTTCATATTGGTGTTCTTAGGGTCTGTTTAGATCAGTGGAAAGTGGGGGAAAAGAAAGGAATCAAAGAGAAACTAAAGTAAAAATTAAGAGAAAATAGGTAAAAATTTTGCTCAAAAATTTCACATGTCAAATAGATTTTGGGAGAAAAATAGTGTACTAAAAATTTATATCTTATCGCTACTACCACTATCATTACTGTCACTGCCTTCACTACCATTGCTACTGTCACAATTACCATTGTTGTCATCGCCGCCACCACTGTTGTCACTATTACCGCTGTCATCACTACCACCGCTGCTACCACTACCACTATAGTGCTACCACTATCACCACTACCGCTACCGCCGCCGCCACTACTGTCATTGTCGCCGCTACTGCCGCTACCACTACCTTTAACATTATTTATGCAACTAAACAATAATTTTTTTTAAAAAATCTCCTAATTTCTCTTTCACCTGGATTCACTTTCTCTTTCTTTTTTCCTTCTTCCCGGTTTCCACCAATCCAAAGAGACCTTTAATTATTAGTGTTTATAATATGGTTATGGATACGAATTTTTGGGTTCATGTGCCTTATGGGGGATTGATGGGGATCCTCTGGATTTAGTCTGGTTGGATTGTACATGACTCGGGTCACCACAAAATAATGTCGAATTCATCCTTATAATCGTTTTGTTCAAGTTCTAACAGGTAATTGTTTGGCTAGTATTAGCATTGTGTGGTGGAAGAGAAATCACAACGCTCACCATATTGCTTGTAACATTTTAGATTTTAATCCTGACCTTCCAACATATGTCATTATTCGCTGTGTCGTCGAAAGCATTTAATTCTTTGATTTCATGTTACAATGAAAGGAAGATGGATTTTGATTGGGCCACACGCTTCTTTGTGAGTAATTTCTATCCTGTTATGCGCTTAGCTCAAATCAATCTCTTTGCCCGGCCTTTCCTGCTCATGTTATCGAAGAAAAGAGTCCCAAATCGTGGCCAAGAGCTATTTGGGATGGTTGTATTCTGGATTTGCTACGCAATTCTCGTTTCCTTTTTACTGAAATGGACCGAAAAAATACTCTTTGTTATTGCAAGTTTTGCTGTGACAGGAATCCACCACGTCCAGTTCACATTGGGTAAGCCTTGCGGGAATGACTGGTTTGAGAAGTATACAAGGGGGACTATTGACATAGCTTGTCCCGCCTGGATGGATTGGTTTCACGGAGGATTGCAATTTCAAATTGAATACCATTTGTTCCCGCGCTTGCCACGGTGCCATCTCAGGAACATTGCACCTGAGAGAACTTTGTAAGAAGCTCAATTTACCTTACACCAGTATATCCTCCTGGGATGCAAATATGACGACAATCCGACCAATCCGAGTCTGAGGACTGCTGCTTTAAAGGCTAGGGATATCACCAATCCGATACCGAAGAACTTGGTTTGGGAAGCAGTTAATACTCATGGTTGAGGTTTTTATGCAAAATAGAGGCTCCACAGCATCTGATGTGGATATGTGACACTCCTTGTACGAGGATTGTTGTTAAGGAATCTTATGATTTGGAGCTGTCCACTACGGAGAACGATAAAGGAGAGAATATCTTGACTACTGTTTAGTTTAAAAAAAAAAAAAAACAGAATGATAAGTTACAAAGGAGGGACGCCATTGATGATTGCTGAAACTCTCTGGATAGACGTGTGCATGAAATAGAACACTCAGCGTTGGAAAGAATTGGCAGTCATGACGAGATGAGACAGAGAAGTGGAGTCTGGAGTGATTCAAGTGCAGAAGTTCAAAATAGAGAAGACTCTTTGTTGATTGGCTAGCGAAGGTTGGCTAAAGTCAGATAATTAAGAGGCAACCAACGTGAAGCAGAGGAAAAAAAAACTCTCCGCGTTTTTTACTGTAGCAAACGATAGAAACAGAAAAACAGAAGCAGAGGTGGATTTTAACGAACCAACCAAAGTGGACTAAATGACTTCTAGGACTCTTAGGATATTACGTTGGATAGGGCTGGTTTTAGACCCGCTACAATAAAAAAAATACTATTAAGCGTCATTCATAGTAGTATAACCATCTCTAATAACTATTAGTAATATTTAAAAAGTGTTACTAAATAAGTCGATGAAAAAAGAATCGTTAATAGTTATTAGCGACATTTATTCTTAAGCGTCGTTAATTATTTATTATTAATTAAATTTTTTATTATATCTCTAATGAAAGATTATTAGAGATATTTTTTATTAAGCGTTGCTAATATTATAGTATTAACGATGTTTTATAAAGTATTGCTACTAAAAATAATTTTAATTTTTTTTAAAATATTTTAAAAAAATTTAAATTAAAAATATAATTATTAGAGACTAAGCATCACTAATAATATTTTATTAGTGATATTTATTTAAGCATCACTATTGTATATAATTATTTTAAAAAAATATTAAAAATTATTTAAAAAATAAATTATATCATAAAAAGAAAAAAATAGACCAAACAAGGTCAATATAGTGCATTGCACAACTGAGTCAGGTGTATGTAGGAGTGACTTGCAGTATGCAGGTCATCTTCTTCAACCTCTCGACTCCTTATCGGCAAAATAGTACTGCAGCGAAAATCAGCCCGGTGGCGAAAAACAAAATGGAGGTGGAAAAACACAACTACGGCAAAAACCAAAAAAGCGACAAAAAACATAACGACGACGGATACAGAACGGTGGCGGATACAGAATGGCAGCGGATACAGAATGGCGGCGGATATAGAACGGGAAGCTTCTGCCCAGGCGAAAAACAGAATGCAGGCTCCAAAGACAACCTGGGTGAAGAGATCAAATTTGACGAAGAGGGCAGTGCGCTCAAGACCGGGGACGCCCGCGAGGTCGAACCTGACCGAGTGGTTCCACTTCAGGTTGGGCATGCCTCCGTCGTCTTCAAATCCGAAAGGGGCTACTGCCGCCGCCGCCCAACCTTATCACCACTGGAACTAGCATAAGGCTGCAAAGGGAACAGGGGAGCGGCAGGGAAGGGGGATTCGGAGAAAGAAGACACCGGGGGATGGAAGGAGGCCTGACGACGGCGTGGACAGTGGCGGCGCAGTGGAAACGGTGAAAATAAGAAAGAAGGAGCACGACACGAAATGGCGGAAAACAGCCTGTCAACTCAGGAAATTTCGGCCACATGTGAAATTTTGCGTGTGGTGAAACTTCAGCCCTTTTGCGACACTTCCTCAAGCGACTATATTGCCAAAATACTCATGCTTTTCGCAACACTTCATATAATCGTCATTAAAAAGAAATTGTGATGCTTTAGATGATAAAGCGCTGCAAATAGTATTAGTTTTTTTACGACGCTTAACCATAAGCGACGCAAGAAAATGTATTTTCCATTATAAGAGTTGCAATAGATTTTTTTTATAAAATTATTGTTAACTCACCTCTCTTTCTTTTCTCTCTCCCCCCTCTCTCTCCTCTTTCTCTCTTCTCACTCTCCTATCTTTCTCTGTCTCCCCATCCCATCTTTCTTTCTTCTCACTCTCTCTCTCCTCACTCTCTATCTATTTTAATTTTATTTTTTTAAATTAAAAAATATTATTAGCGACGCATACACGTACGCATTGCTAATACACTTTTTTAAAAAAAAATATATCCCCCTCACTCCCTCTCCTCTCTCTACCCCCTCCCTCTCCTCTCTCTCTCTCCCCTCTCTCTTGCTCTCTCTCTCTTCCCTCTCTCTCCCCTCTTCCTTTCCTCTCTCTCCCCTCTTCCTTTCCTCTCTCTCCTCTCTCTCCCCTCTTCCTTTCCTCTCTCTCCTCTCTCTCCCCTCTTCCTTTCCTCTCTCTCCTCTCTCTCCCCTCTCTATCCTCTCTCTCTCCTCTCTCTCTCTCACCTCTCTCTCTCCTCTTTCTCCCCTCTCTCTCCTCTCTCTCCTCTCTCCCCATCCCATCTTTCTTTCTTCTCACCCTCTCCTCCCTCTCTCCTCTCTCTATTAACTCTCTATCTATTTTAATTTTAATTTTTTAAATTAAAAAATGCTATTAGCGACACATAACTGTATGTATCGCTAATACTACAGAGTATTAGCGACATATACTGTTATATATCGCTAATACCCTATAGTACTAGCGACGCATATACGTATGTGTCACTAATACACTTTTAAAAAAAACATATCTCCCCTCACTCCTCTCCTCTCTCTCCCCTCTTCCTCTCCTCTCTCTCCCCTCTTCCTCTCCTCTCTCTCCCCTCTTCCTCTCCTCTCTCTCCCCTCTTTCTCCCCTCTCTTCCCTCTCCTCTCTCTTCCCTCTCCTCTCTCCCCTCTCTCTCCTCTCCCCTCTCTCTATTTATTTTAATTTTATTTTTTTTAAATTAAAAAAAGCTATTAGCAACACATAACTGTATGTGTCGAGTATTAGCGACATATACTATTATACATCACTAATACCCTATAGTATTAGTGACGCATATACGTATGTGTCATTAATACACTTTTAAAAAAAACATATCTCCCCTCACTCCTCTCCTCTCTCTACCCTCCCTCCCTCTCCTCTCTCTCTCTCTCCCCTCTTCCTCTCCTCTCTCTCCCCTCTTTCTCCTCTCTTGCCTCTCCTCTCTCTCCCCTCTCTCTCCTCTCTCTTTCCTCTCCTTTCTCTCCTCTCTCTCCCCTCTCTCTCCTCTCTCTTCCCTCTCCTCTCTCTCCCCTCTCTCTCCTCTCTCTTCCCTCTGCTCTCTCTCCTCTCTTCCCTATCTCTCCTCTCTCTTCCCTCTCCTCTCTCCTCTCTCTCTCCTCTCCCCTCTCTCTATTTATTTTATTTTTTTAAAATTAAAAAAAGCTATTAGCAACACATAACTGTATGCGTCGCTAATACTACAGATTATTAGCGACATATACTATTATACATCGCTAATATAGCGACGCATATACGTATGTGTCACTAATCTAAATTTTTTAAAAAAAACATATCTCCCCTCACTCCTCTCCTCTCTCTAGCCTCCCTCCCTCTCCTCTCTCTCTCTCCCCTCTTCCTTTCCTCTCTCTCTCCCTTCTTTCTCCTCTCTCTTCCCTCTCCTCTCTCTCCCCTCTCTCCTCCCTCTCTCTCCTCCCTCTCACTCTCCACCCTCTCTCTTCTCTCTCTCTCTCCTCGCTCTCCTCTCTCTTTCTCCCCTCTCTCTCCTCTTTCTCCCCTCCCTCTCCCCTCTATCTCCTCTCTCTCTCCTCCCTCTCCCTCTCTCTCCACTCTCTCTCTCTCTCCTCCCACTCTCTCTCTCCTCTCTCTCTCCTCTCTCACTCCTCTCTCCTCTCTCTCTCCTCTCTCACTCCTCTCTCCTCTCTCTCTCCTCTCTCACTCCTCTCTCTCTACACACTATCTCTCCTTCAATTTCATTTTTTATTATTTTTTGTTTTTAAAAAATAATTTTTAAAATAAAAAAAAAATTAAATTAAATAAATACTATTAGTAACGTATATAACTACACGTCACTAATAGGGTAGGTATTAGCATCGTATAATATTATACGTCGCTAATACCTACACTATTAGCAATGTATAGCTCTCAAATAGTAATTTTTTTTAATTTTTAAAATAGAATAAATTATAAAAAAAACTTAAAAATTAATTAAACCACTTCTCCCTCCCTCTCTCTCCCTCTCCTCTCTCCTCTCTCCCTCTCCTCTCTCTTTCCATTCTCTCCCTCTCTATCTCTCCCCCTTCTCTCTCTACACACTATCTCTCCTCTAATTTCAATTTTTTTATGATTTTTTATTTTTAAAAATTAATTTTAAAAATAAAAAAATTTAATTAAATAAATACTATTAGCGACGTATAATAATATACGTCGCTAATAGGGTAGGTATTAGCGACGTATAATATTATACGTCGTCAATACCTACACTATTAGCAACATATAACTCTATACGTTGCAAATAGTAATTATTTTATTTTATTTTTAAAATATAATAAATTATAAAAAAATCTTAAAAATTAAAAATTAATTAAACCACCTCTCCCTCCCTCTCCTCCCTCCTCCCTCCCTCTCTCTCTCCTCTCTCTCCCTCTCCTCTCTCTCTCCTTTCTCTCCCCTCCTCTCTCTCTCTCCTTTCTCTCCCTCTCCCCTTTCTCTCCCTCTCCTCTCTTTCTCTATCCTTTCTCTCCCTCTCCTCTCTCTCTCTCCTTTCTCTCCTTCTCCTCTCTCTCTCTCCCTCTCCCTCTCTCCTCTCTATCTCCCTTCTCTCTCTCTACACACTCTCTCCTCTAATTTCAATTTTTTATGATTTTTTTATTTTTTAAAATTATTTTTTAAAATAAATTTAAATAAATATTATTAGTGACGTATAGGACTATACATCGTAAATAGTATTTATTTTATTTTTTAAATATAATAAATTATTAAAAAAATCTTAAAAAATTAAAAATTAATTAAACCACCTCTCCCTCTCCCTCTCCCTCTCCCTCTCCTCTATCCTCACTCTCTCTCTATATCCTCACTCTCACTCTCCCTCTCTCTCTATCCTCACTCTCTATCTCCTCACCCTCTCTCTCCCTCCACTCTTCTCACTCTATATCTCTCCTCCATCTCACTCTTCTCTTTCTCTCTCTCTCCTCACTCTCTCACCTCACCCTCTCTCTCTCCTCTCTCTCTCTTTGATCTCTCTCTTCTCTCTCTTCACTTTCTCTTTTATTATAAATTATAATTTAAAAATAATAAAAAATTAAAAAATAAAATATATTATATCTAAATAGTGAAAGTTTAATCTATTATTAACATTATTTTTTATTAAAAATTAATATTTATTTATTATATACACAAATAGTGAATATTGAATAAAATATATATTATATTTAGGAAGTTTTTTATTTTTTTATTTATTAAATAAAATTAATTAATAAAGTTATTCATGATGCTTGTAAATAAGCGTCACTATTACGAATGTTATTTGCAACACATATTTAAAAGTGTCGCTATTAATTCAAAATTTTTATTTTTTATTTTAAATTAATAACTAATATCAGGACTATTAGTGACGCTTGTGTAACACCTGACCCTAGCCAGGGCCCAAAAAATCTCTAATAAAAAATTTTATTTTTCTTAAGCCAGGAATCATCATCTTTGTGCGAGAGGAACAACGTTTGTCTACACACTATGGAGTTTCAAAGTTTCCTTATACGTAGACTTATGTTGTAACGACCATATACACAAAATGAAGCTTTATAGTTTGTCGCATATAAAACAGAATAAAACTTATTATCAATTTGGATCGGGCCAACGTTGCCTTGTTGTTGGTTGCCTACATACGTATTGGATATTATTCCAATATGATCAGATCCGAACATATTTCTACCTAACGGCTATTACATACATCAACAACACAAAATTCGTATACGTTAAAATACATATATACTTATTTTTAATAGAAATCATACTGAAATTTGTAATCTATCGGAGTCAAGCGGAAGTTAATAAATCAACGAAATCACACATCTCGCTCTACCACAGAGCGGGATCAATCACATTCACACGTCTCACACTATCCTGAGCCGAGATTGGACACACACACACCACACGTCTTGCTCTACCCTAAAGTGAGATGAAACATAACAAGTCACATCAAGCATAGCATATCAGAACACAAAGGATCAAATCATAGTACACATCTTAATTTAGCACATGCAGCTCTATAATTTAAATAAGAGGTTAACAATGCTTACTCCTCTGATGTCTCGCAAGGTAGCGGCATTCGGGGTTCCTCGTTCCTTCTAGTCGTCCTCCCCTTCATATCCAAAGGCAATAGATAGAACCTCCTCTAGCATCCATACGTTCATCGCCTTGCACCAAAATTCGATGAACAAACACTCCTCTTCCATAAGATTCTTCTCGTTTTTTGTGCCTGTAGGTGGCTGACAAAACCTCCCCTACTCAAGGATGTTTCTCATACATCGTGGCCCTTCGGTAGAGGGTAGAGTCTCCCCTACTTCG
Organism: Saururus chinensis; assembly: GCA_035235625.1. Classification (NCBI taxonomy): domain Eukaryota; kingdom Viridiplantae; phylum Streptophyta; class Magnoliopsida; order Piperales; family Saururaceae; genus Saururus; species Saururus chinensis. Next base: position 981,152 of record CP141142.1, read on the forward strand.
GACCACTTTTCTTGTTGTGGCTCAAAAACTGCGGATAGAATCCCCTCTTGCTCTTGGACTATTTTTCTTTCTTTGGTGCTTGAGGACGACGGGCAGATCCTCTTCTTTCTTTGGGAGGTTTTCCTCTTATATAGTCATCAACTTGGAGAACATACCCCTCCATTGTGTAGAACATACTCGATTTAGTCAAGAATGCCTCTTGAACTGACTAAATCGGAGTTAGGATGCCCAGAAACAGATAAAAAGAAGTTTGTCGGTGATAAAGGACAACAGGCAGGACCTCTCCTTCTCATGGTCGTTTCTTCCTTATATGGTCTCCAACTCAAAGAAACGACCCCTCCATTACGTAGAGCATACTTGACTTACTTAAGAACGCCTCCTGAACGGTCCTTAATCGGACTCAGAATGCTCAGAAAATAGAGGAAATGAACGTTTGTTTTAAAAACCGGAGAAAATGGGGTATTTATAGACCCGAGCTGTGCCAAAACCGTGGCACCGCTGCTGGTTTTGGGTGGTGGCCACTGCCGAAATGGAGTAGGTCGCGCCCACATTTCCGCTGCACGCACCAATTTCTTTTTTTTTTTTTCTTCAAACACGCGTATTTTTATACCCCGAATTCGGATTCTCGCGTTCTTGGTACTATTGGACTCATATTGACGAGCCCTTCGATAAAAGTTCACTGAAAGAAATATAACCTGCTATTTTCAAGTAGGTCCCACCTATTTTTCATGCTTCTTGAGGTTGTAAATTCCGTTCCAAACCTCTGTTTTGCCCGTTATTTGATTCCTTATGCTTACTATTTCAAGTTCTACCCATTACAAAGGTTTTAACATCTGAAAACCTCTAAAATTTATCCCAAAATTATTCAATTAGGCCTAACCCTTTAGGTTAGACATAATAGAAAAATGAGTCGTTACAACTTGTGTCTTAAAATATATATATTTTAGTGATGTTTATATAAAGTGTCTTAAATAGAGGAATTATTAACAATGTTTATAATAAAGTTTCTCTAATATGATTAGTATTAGTAATGCTTTAAACTATGCGTATCTAATATATGACTATTAGTGACGCATAAGAAAATACGTCACTAATAGTGCATTTTTTACAATACTTTTATATGCATCGCAAGTAGTTATTTTTTGTGACGCTTATATTTACGTCGCTAATACTATATTTTATTGTTGTGACTAAGCTAATCAAGCAACAACAAAATCCAGGGCTCAATTAGAGGAAAAAAAATAGAGTTCTAAATGAAGGAGTAACATGCTGTGGCTCTGTTGGAATTGGTTGAAAAGAAAAAGATACTTATACCACATGAGAAAGGTTATTTTCTGCGGAAGCAATCCAAATCAATGTGAAACCAACAAATAAAACTAAAGTCCAGAACCAAAGCAAGGAAACTCTCTGAGTTTTTTTGTGTGTTTATCTAAAAGAAAACCAAAGAAAAGAAAAATTAGAATAGAACAACCAACATCCATCACAATAAAAGAGGAGGCCGAAAAGAAAGAGAAGAAGAGATCAGAGAAGAAAGAAAAACAGAGAAAAAATTTTGCTCTGCCCGTGGTTACTGTAGTAATCGGTGGGGGTTAAAGACGAACTCTTCAAGAACTGTAGCTAATGCTGTTTACGCAGTACTGTAGCACACCGCTTCGAGTTTTTTTATTATTCTTGACGTTGCTACTCATCTTGTACCTATTGACAACCATTGCCGAGAACGACGGCGTGGGAGAGTAGACATTGCAGTTCACCACCAAGACGTCAATTTTCGCTAGGCTTGAAGCGGGTCTTATCGAAGAGGGAGTTGAGGCTCGGCGGCCTTTCAAGTCGGTGGTAGGCAAGGGACGTAATGGATGGCAGGTGGAAAGGCAGTGGTGTTGTCCCCGAAGCCGAACTTCTGAAGGACCTTGGGTGCAAAAGTCCGCGAGCTTGGGGTTGTTGTGGTAGAAGAGGTGAGGTGGGCATGCTCGACGTAAGAGGTGAGGGGTGCCCGGCAGCCGACGGTCGGCTTGAGGTAGGTGAAGTCCACCAAGTAGATGGGGCGGGTTCGAAAGGCTTGGCGGACCCAACAACCCAGGATTGAGACGCAGCAAATGACTACTGGTAGAGAGGGCTGTAACCAGGTCTAGGAGCATGACCAGCAGATAAGCCATGGCGAAGCGAAGAGGATGCAGGAGAGGGGATTGGGTATTTCAAGAAACCGGGTGAGCAGGTTTTCAATTATTTCCTGCTTCCAATTGCCCTCTCAATCCTGGTCACGAAACCTGGTCACCGTGCGACATATTCTTGGCCCTACTGCCGTGGGTTTGGAAGGCAAACGGGATTCTCAGCGCCAGGTTCGGGAGGCGTCTCTTGCAGGCCATCAGAATATTAATCAGTATGCCATGAAAATCATAATCTCTAAAGAAAAGCAAAATGATTTGAACTTGAACGAGAAGCTTGATTTGTTATCGAGATTCCGATACATTTAGTCGAAATAAGAGGAAGATCAAGGAGGGCTACTAGTTTCCGGCTGTCGGCTACCTGCACCGGCGTCCGAGAACATTGGAGAAGAGAAGGTTTGAGGTTGGGGTGGGTAGAAGTAAAATCGTGGGGGACTATGGGTTGGGTTTCGCAATAAAAAAATATACTTTTTTTCTCTTTTCTGGGGGGTAGTACGTATATGTTGGGGGAAATAGACGCATTCTTTCATTGGAAACCAGGTTTTATGGGATTTTGTTTAAAAAACCAAGCAATGTGAAATTTTGTGTTTATTTGCTGGGTAGCACGGAAATCCGCTAAAGGATTATTCCGTGTTAGTGCTTCCTACTATATCTCATGTTCGAAGCCCACATGCAAAAAGATTCGGTGAAACATGCTATGATAGCCCCGTTGAACCTAGTACAAGAAATGTCTCCATTAACATATTCGTCTTTGGATCGGATCTTATCCCAAATGTACGTACAGAGATAGAGATAACCTTTGCAGGATGAAATTTGAAAAACCCCATCATGCCCAGAAGTAGTATGCTGTGGATGGGTACACATTTGAGGCTGCCAAAAAGAGAGAAAGGGCGAGCGACACAATCTCTATGCTGGATAGCACAGGTTGTCAAAACCCATGTGCTCTCTCTGTTGCAGCTTCTCCACAAGATTTGATATGCCTGCTCCTCCTGCAGTAAACACCGTTGCACATTTAATACAATGATAATTTCATCATTTCGTGATTTTGATGCCCTCAAGCAGTCGAGCGTAGTCCGCCTCAGCAAATAGATTTTCACTCACCTAAACTGATTGCACTAACAAAGATTGTTAGCGCCAGTATAAATATTATCAAAGACGCCCTCCCAAGAAATGTAACTAGCTTCCTCACAATGTGCTGACCCACAAAAGCAGCAATGGTGGCAACTAGGGTAAAGTAAGCAGCTGCAAAGTGGAAGGGTAAGTTCTTCCTGCAGAAACATGCAATTCAGAAAATTTTCTAGCATGTGCTTGTATCAATGTCAAAGTCTCACCATAAGGGATCGGGAAACGGTTTAGGAGGTAATTTTGCACAACGGACATTGATGCTGAGAATGCCATTGCAAAAGTTGATGTGGCGCTAGCAACCTGTTAAAGTCGACAGATATTCACAACTCCTGATTGAGAAACCAAATTAACAAGGCTTTTTTTAAAACAAGGAGGACGTGTGGCAGGGATATGTAGAACCTGAGGAGGAACTCCCAGCTCAAGGAATAGTGGCCCTAAGATGAAGCCCCCTCCAAGCCCAAGCAAACCACCAACTAGACCCGCTAATATTCCCAAACAGCAATAGAGAAGAAGTTGATGTACTCTCCAATCCACATTTTGCTTTCCCTTAGATGAGATCACCCTCTTTCCTGTGTATAAACTGATGGCCTCATAGAGTGTGACAGAAACAGCAATTGGGACCTGAGATTGAAGAAGGATTTTTCAGGACGAAAATTAAAATTGACATAATGAGATGATGCTAATTGGACCTCCTTTCTGACAAAAGAACAGATGCTCGGTCAACTAAAAATGCTTGGGAATGAAGGCTCAAATTCATGGACTAACTAAAACAATTTGATTCAAGAATTTTCCCAGCTAGAATGCATTAAACACTCAACAATTACACAAAAGCCCAAGCACTATTCAGCTGATGGAAGACTTGAAACCCTTTGATACTAGATCATATCAGCAAGCTAAGGAAAAGAAAATTTCTAATTAGGTTTCTTTTACATAGAATGCTATTGAATCCCATTCTGACTTTCAGCTGTATTCATGAGATGTACAAAAACTGTGTTTTATGAAGTCCATAAAATTTAATCTAAAGAAATTTGTCATGCTGCGCTTTAACTTCCATGCAAGGTTCAAAAACAAATTGTTGCCATACGGGAAAAAACATGACTAATTCTGATGAAGATTTGACCTGCAGTGAGTTCAGAACCCAATACTCTGTTGAGCAGGTTTTAGCGTAAGTCTGCATTGGGATCAAGAATAAAATCAATTTATTAGATTCAATAATAACCATTTCAGACAGACATAGAACAGAAAAACAAGTGTTGTAATGAGAGTGACTAATGAAAATACCGTAAGGGTTGATAACTCACCTTAACAATCTGAATGGCGAGAAGTGCCACCCAAACAGTCACCAAAAGCACAAGGTCTCTCCAATAAACATTTTCGTAAATAGATAGATCTTCATCTAGTTTAACCTTTAGTTGACTATCTACAGCTGGCCCACCTGGGAGTGATCTATACTCCGTTGATGTTCCATCTGCGACCAAATATTGACTGACATAGTTTTATCGTTCAATCGCACATTTGTTTCAAATTTAGACAGACATGTAATCAACATCTCAGGATACACCAGAAGCTCACAGTAGGTAAACACAATATTTTGAAGTTTAAAACAGTTGCTTTGCATCATTTTTTGTGTGACACCCATTTGATTTTGAAAGGGGCAATTTCTTGATTCACTGAATCTTCTTCAAAATACAAAAGTGTTCTTGTCAATTTCAGAAAGCAAGACATTTGACTCCTGCTATAGTGTCCAAATGCTGTAGCCAACTAGCCAAGTCAATTTTACCATGAACACTGTCTTTACGTGGGTATAATATACGTTCAAAGGTAGAACACACGTTCCCATTTTAATCTTAGAGAATTGCTTTTACATTACGACAGGTCAAATTGCATAATGCGACTCTGGTTGGGACCGTTACACTCACCGACCATACTTCTGGATGATTCCAACAGTTTGGCAGCTTCCTGAAGTCCAAGGAAAAGCCACAAATTGTATTAATGAAGTTCTGAACTACTCTAAAATAACAAAATGGGTTTAAGATATGGCTGAAGAACCTTGCCTTTTTCATTGTTGTCTCTTTCTTCCATGTTTCTAGGCCTTTGAAGAATGCCTTAGTTGATGTCCCTATTAGTTCAAAACCACGAAACAGTAGGTGAGCTGACAGATCAGCCTTTTGTACCAAATACTTGTATTTGTACGACGTAGAACCAGGACAACCAGTCGATAACATGTTGGATTTCTTAGGCAAGTTATAGAAAATCACTGGTCCAGTCTGGAGGGATTCCAGGATATCCTCCCTCAGGTAGGAGACGTTGATCATGAGGATCAACGGCACACACACTAGCACACGCAACAGCATCACCGAGGTTAACATGAGCTAGCGCATGCGCCTTCAATTCATGATAAATGTCTCCCCTTCATGGAGGACATCCTAGCCGACATCCTCCACTAGGATCGTAAAATGTTTTGAGGATAGACTTGTTATAAAAGGTTCAAGTTTAGACAGATTTGATGGATGAAATAGCTCACATTGGCAGTCCTATGAAAATCATGAATACCTGTGGCAAAAATAGCCAACCTAATTCATAGGGTCGTTCCCAACGAGAAGAATTAGGATAATTATAATATTGAAGATGGAGTAAGCGAGATTAAATCATAAAAGACAAATTGATTGTAAGTGACCTATGCACTGAACTGATTAAGTTGGAAGTATAATGATTGAAGAGAGGCTTATGTAGGAAAAGGAGAAAAGATCCAATTTTTTGTTCTAAGGCAAGAAGAATTTCCTGAAATGGTTTAGCCTACACGAAGAGAAGGAATGGCTCAAACCCATCAACAAAAAAAAACAGCACGTGATCGTAGAGGCAGCAAATGTAATTCACCCACCAAGAAATAGGATAATAAGAAGAACAACGACCATCCAGTCGGCAAACATGACATTGAAGGCAACTCCAATGCTGATGCCCAACAAAAGCATTGGCTGAAATAAGAGAGCCAGGTCATAATCTATAATGGGCAAGTCCAGAGTTGGGTGCCGAAGTTTTAAATTATAATACACTGTTGAACCCGCCGCTCCCATTATCATGCCTGCAGAACCAATTACCAAAGTCAACGAGAAGGCTGAAGTATCAGCTTATACAAATCCAAATCCAAAACCAGACATGAGTATGATCGATGTAGGTGAGGAGAGAGTGAGAGAGAGTCAGGGAAAAAGTGGTAACATTTGGAGATGGCCGTTGAGGACTTCGGATCGAAGCCAATGATTAGAGTGAGCATTGGAACGAAAATTCCACCGCCACCCACGCCTCCAACGCTTCCAAGAGCAGCGCCAAGGAAACCGATTATGGTGCCCAACACTATTCTCCAACCAAACTCCAATTCCTATGCACAAGGAAAAAAGAGCCAATCAAACAAAAAATTGAAAAGATGAGTGATTGGGAAGAGAGAGAGAGAGAGCCGCCGCAGCAGCAGGAGGAGGAGGAGGAGGAGAGAAAGGAAATTGACTCACCGGCCATACATGGGGGCGAGCCGGCCCGCCGCTCTGCTTGAACAAGTCCAGCATCCTGACAAGAGAATTGCCGGGGTGCCCATCATTCTCTTTGTCCAGTGTGGTGGCCGGATCAAGGAAGCCGAAGGGCCTGTCACCTCGAGCCACCTCCACAGCTAACAGCACGCTCGCTACTAAGAGTCCCAGCTTAAAAAAGCTCTCAGGCCCAGCCATGGACAGAGACATAGAGCAGCAGACAATGGTACTCTTGAAAGTTTACTGAAAGCTTTCCTTCATCCCTCTCTCAATTTCTTTCTTCTGGGTAGACTACTACCCTCTGAAAGGCGAAAGCTGCAGCAAAAAGGGGAGACTGGAGAGATAGAGGTAGAGAGCTTGGCTTTTTAATGCCCAAGCCGTTAGTCTGCAGTACTACGCCACTTCCCTACTCCCACCCTTTTTTTACGGTCAAATTCCTACTTCAACGTACTTATACAGTGCCCAACCACTCGTACAAGATCCTCTTTCTCGTTAGTATTTAAATGGTTTTTTCTGTCTTATATTAATAATTATATTTAAAAAATAATAATTTTTATTAAAAGGTGAAACCCGAAAAAAAAATTTATATCATTTTTTTAAAATACTTAACCATTTAAACTTAATAAAGTAAAGTTATATAAAATAAATTATTTTTTCGAATAAAATTATTAATTTAAGACAGATAGAATATTATATAAGAGTCTTTTTAATATGCATCACATATGCGCTCTAGCGCATATGGGCTGCCCAATGGCAGGTGGCCACCTGCCTAGGGAGCAGTTGGATGGCAATCCAACGGTTCTCAATGAGTGGTGCATGTTAACTTTGCGCATTACACAACAGTACCACAATACATTTTGGGACTTGAGAGAAGAAGCGTGTATTTGTACCGCAATACATTTTGGGACTTGGCTGTTTCCTTTCCCGTTTTCAACTTCTTTTGCTTTACCTAATTAAGTCATGCCAACACCATTTAACACTACTTTCCTTCTGTCTTTGCCTAATTAAGACCATCTATTCAGTAAGTAGGTGGCAATCACATCCGAAACTGGGCATGTGGGTCCGGGTAGGATACATTTTTAAAAGCGCTTATGTACGATAAGCACAAAATAAGCCTCTTATTATAGGTGGCACGTGGCCATAAAAATTGGCTGCAATTAGTGTGATCTTCCTAAGATGACCAATTACAGTTGATTTTTATGGCCATGCGTTCACATGTAACGAGGGTTTATTTTAGGTAGGTATATATAAATATCTTCACAAATCTATCTTGTTATTTTAGATAGAAAATATTTTTTTATGTTTTTTATTTACAATGAGCCTAATATAAGTTACATATTGGAGCATTTTATTTGTAAGATCAACAGCACACATACTGATGTATATTAGCATAAGTGTTAGTATGTGTACTGTTTATCTTAAATATTAAGAATTTTTATATAACTTGTATTAGGCTTATTGTTAATGAAAAGTATGAAATACACTTCCAGGTAGGTGATGTCTTACTTGGTTGACCTTTTCTTTTATTTTTATATAAAAAAAGTTAACCACAACTTAACCCTTTATAGAATAGAAGAAATGACTCAAGAAAGAAAAACTTAAGGGGTTTCTACATCCTATAATAGTAATATTATGGTTACAATTACCTCAAAAATACATACATCTTTCATTTATTTCTACAATTACAAATAGATGAGTTGTGATCAGCTGGTGAACCTTCACCGGTATACAGACACTAGCCATTGATCACCCTAAATCAACGGCACATATTAGCACACAAGTTTTACTAAAAATAATTTTTTTGACAGTTTTGTACACTAATACATGCACCATTAATTTACGACGGGAAGGCGAACCCTTCACCAGCCGCTACGCTGATGAAGGTTAACCAGCTGATCTTGACTCGCATTTTAAATTTTGTAATCACAACTACATTAATTGATCAACCAATAACGTGCATTATTCAACCTCAACAGGGAAAATCTAAACAAGGGGCTACTTCCATCCGTGTCATTTGTCAATTTGTGCATGTTATAAGGAAATGAGTAAACAAAATGGTTCAAAGAAACAAATAAACAAATAAACATTCAAGTGTTCTCTTCCATTGGTTCTCAGCTGGAACAGTAATTCTTGGGGCTGTGAGAGCGGAAGCACTTTATATGCTCATTATCACGTTAGCATCAGTCCTCAATTTTTTTGGATGCACACTTCTCATGTCTTCCTTGAGTTGGGCTCTCTTTGAGTAGGAGCATATAAAATGCTTCATGTGAGAGCACCTCACTACAAATCAGCCAATTATATGCAAATTAAAATAAGTATACGTGGTTGTGTGTAAGAAGCCATAAAAAGAAATGAAGTATTTTTATAATGTTCCCCATTAATAATAAGTCAGTGTAAGGAACGTGTGGGAGCACTTGATATTTAAAGATCTTCAGCTTACACACTAACATGTGTTAACTTGTCATCATTCCTATAGATGAAGGGCTCTTATGTGTTCTTTATGCGGGCCATAATGTCAATATGGAGCATAGAAAATACTCCCTAAAAAGAAATAGTGGTCGGCTTGGATCCAATCTAGCCATGTGAATCTCCTACAAGCCAACATGTCATTAATCTAATATTTGGGCCCTCAATGCAGGATTTTATGATTTTTTTTTTCTACAAGTTGCTAATAAAGATGAGTGCACACTGCATTATTTGCCTGCATTAAAATCTGCATATACGCATAAACACTTGTGTATATGTTCATCCCTACGCTCATTTTCTAGAAGTTGGGTGGTGGTGAGGGCCATCAAGCCCAAGGTTTAGGCATGCACACGCTTATGTTAAATACATGTGTTAGTGTTATATTATTCATACTTGAGCATTCTGAATATGCAAGTAAGATACACAAATTGCAGCTCTGAATCATATAGTATAAATTTTTTTAAAAAATATTTACCTCCTTTGGTATACTAAATTATTGTATAGTTCACAAGCAAAATCTCCTTCAAAGATAATCAATAGAATATGCTCTCAACAAAAAGCAAAATTTCTCTTCTTTTGAAGTTTTGTGAAAGAATTAGCTAGATAAAGTTTTAAAAAACACAATTTTTTTTTATGAAGTATACATATATTATATATTTATGTAAACCTACATAAAAAGATATATGCCTTAGGAAAAGCCACTATAACTCTTCCCACTATAACACACTGACAATTGATCGTTGGGTCATTTTCATCATAAAAACTTGTGTACCGTCTTGATGGCTCCTTCTCAGTGAATATTATTGTAAACATCCGGGAAGTCCATAAAATTTTCCCTTATTAGCATAACCAACCCCTTCCCTCAGTCAATGAAAATTAGACATTGAGGTTTTAACTTTTCCTATTAATCTTTAATTAAAAGATCACATTGCCTCTCCCCCTTAAGACTTCCATAATTACTATTATATTTCACATGGTCTAGGAGGATCGATTCAGGCTTAGGGTAGACCTCGGCTTTGCTTTGAGTTTGACCAAGGAGGACAATACAATTGTCGTTATAATTGTCTGTGTATGAATCACACTTAATATCTAAATCAAAACATTCGGATCATGCTCACTCGTCATAGTGACTTGGATCAGTGGGCATATAGTTCATAATCAATAATAAAAGGCTTAGGGGCCCTTGCCAAAGTGTTTGGTTGTGGAGTTTGCTTGGGTCATGTGTCTTTTGAGCTTGGTTTCTTGAAGTGAAGTGTTTGCGAGGGTTGTGAGGACGCTTACAGCCCAAGAAGATTGAATGACCAGTGACCAGTGAACATATAGAGGGAAAATATAGAAACCCTTTAATCTAATTTTTAAGTTTCTCAAATCACTATTTGTGACTTACGAATGATGTGGTTGCTTCTCATTATTGATATCAATAATAATGGTCAAGTTTGACAATTTTAAGATGTAAGTGCCCAATCAGCGGCCCCACTAAGAAATGCATGAGTCCGCATTTTCACACCCCATGGCAGATGATTCGGCATTCTCACATCGGTCACACAGCCGCTCTAAATCCGTGTTGGAGAGTTGCTGTTGGTTGGTGGTCCAATCCAGGACAAGATCACTTAGCACGATTTTTCAGTGAGAATAATTAGCGTAGCCTTGCCGATGTATTGTGAGAATCATTTTGTTCACCATATATTCCCTCCTTTTCACGGTAATATCACTATTTAGTTTTTTTAAATTAAATTAGTTTTTTTTTTTTTAATAAATCAATGTTAACTCATTTTGAAAAAACCAAAACGAAGAATATTTTGTTGATTTAGTTGGAAGATATCCTATTCTAAGAGTCTCATGGTCACTGATAATTAGCCGTACCGAGTCGTTGGCTTAAACTTCCTGGAAGCTTCGCCGTAAAGATTGGGTACTGGCTACTTTGGGGAGGGGAGCTCAGTCCTTCTTTCGGCTCCTCCTCCTAATTTATCCGGTCCCCATCTATTCCGGGAATCAAATGGGATGCGGAATCCTCACTTAGTGACCAGAAGTTTCATGGATGCTTCCTTGTTCTGGTAGCGAACAAGCTTCACTTTGTCCTGACGCAAATCGAGGCCACCAAGTGGAGCCGAAATCATAAAAGTTGCTTTCTTGCTCTCCTCTGTACATAAGAACACCCGAAGTCGGTCGACTTGCGAATTGCGATGGATGCTTCATTGGAAGTTTGTGAAACATGTTGGAGTGGGGGGCCAGGAGGATATGCCCGCTACTTTCAGAAGCAAACATAATTCATTTGTCAAGAAAAATGAGGATGGTATTATGATGCTACCTCCAAATCAAGAGAATAGAAGCAGAGAGAGAGAGAGGCTCAGGCAACTCCTGGCACTCATTTTCCCTTTTTTCTATGTGGCATTGAATAGAATTACTATATTCATGCCACAAACAAAAATCTGCCTTAGTGTATTTTTTTTAGGATTAGCCAGCTCACCCTATCTATATATACATATGGTAGATGGGTGGGAGATTTTTTAGCCGTTTTTTAATTTACTTGTTCATCTTCATCATAGCATACAAGGTATTTTAACAAAGAAGAACCAATTAAACCGATCCTCCTATGCTTTAGAGTGTTTTAAGTGAATGTCATATTCGTTTCTTTTTCTTTTTTGACATTAATGTCACATCCGCTTCAAACATCCTAGGATCACTTATAATTCCTATTCAGAAATCATGTCCTCCACCATTGCTAGAGGTGCTCATCATCTTAAGTATTTTTTCCAATTCTTTTTTGTGGCTTTTTCGGTGTATTGGATGTTCCATCTTTCATGTTCTTCATCATTCCGTGACACTCGCTCCTTTCTCACTTATCTATTTCAATTCAACTCCTCCTTTACCATTACTTTTCATTTTCATTTTTGCTCCACTTGATGTTTCTATGTATTCCGACAAGTAGTATATCAAATATACTTAATTGAGGAGCCTATCACCCCATCTTTTTGCCAACTCCATACAATATAACGCGCCAATTTCCCCCCTAACATACACTTAGTAACCCCAAAAATAGAAAAAAGAAAACATTCTCCCTTATTTTGCTACTTGGCTTCTAACACCTAAAGCCTTCTTCTTCTTCTTCTTCTTCTTCTTCTTCTTCTTCTTCTTCTTGACGACACTGGTGTCGATATTTTGACAGCCAACAGCCAGTGGTGAAGGCTAGCTTGCCTTGACAAGCATGCAACCAGGCATGACTGGGAGGTCGCAGTTCACCGCACCAATGCCAAATTTATCTATTGGGCTCGGCCGTGAGCTTTGCAAGCCACAACCCGACCTATTGAGCTCGGCTAAGAGCTCTACATGTTGTGGACTTTGCAACCAGTGGCTTTGCCTAATGGGCATTGTCATGGGCCCTGTAACCCGTGACTCTACCTACTAGGCACATGCCGCAAGCACTCAATCAGCATCTTTGCCTGTTGACCCCAACCTGTAGCTTCACAAGTCGCTGCCTAATCTACTTGTTGCAGCCAACCGCACCAGCGGCTTGCAAGGGTTGGCCATTGCCTGCAGATGTGAGATCTGTTAACTTTATTATTTCTAATTGATATAAAAATCATTTGTTTTCAGTTTGATTTGATTTGATTTGGGAAATAGGTAAGCTTAATTATAAATTTCTCGAGTTTATTTTTATTCTAGTTTATAAATATTAGTGCCTAGCTTAATTCACTAATTTCTATAATTTTATGTTATTTTTTATTTAAATTCCTCAATTAAGGAAGTGAGCCTCAATGTGGGACGCACGTTTATATTGGAATACGTGCTAAGCCTGTCAGCTGTCAACCTTTTTTTTTTCTTACTGGGCTTGGATTTACTTAATTTTATTTTTGAGATCTAATGCACACATATAGGTTCACTTAAAACTTATTAGACTCATTTCTTAGCCCAAGAAGTAATTTTATAGCCCAATAAGTCACTTATTACATATAGCAAACCCTAGCCCTTTCCCATTTAGGGAAGGGCTGAGATTTGGGAAAGGTTAGAGCTCTTCCCTCATTCCCAAAGAGGAAATCTTGTCTTAAGGTGAAATTTCCTTTAATCTTTCCTTAATCCTTTTAATTTGGCTTTAATAATTTCATGTTTCACCTCTTCTAATGGGATTATATGTTTATTTCCATTAAGCTCCTCTCTTTAATCTTGATTCAAAACTCTAAACCTTGTGATATTTGTTTTTAACCCAAATGAGTCTTGGATCTATCATCTAGTTGTTGATTTGAGTCTATTTTAGTAGAAAAAGTTAGATTTTACTTAGGACTAATAATAACCCTAATTATGGGTAGGGATTCTTGAACTTGGAGATCATTTAAGAGGTCTATAATCCGATTAGAGGTAAGAGATTTTCATTTAAAGAGATTTTCTTGTATTTAGTACCATGAATGTGGTAGATTCAAATTCTTGAATCTTTTTTATGAGTTATGGTGATTCTTCTAAACTAGATGATTTGATGTTTTGCATGTTTAAGCATGAGAAATGCTAGATTTAACATGTTTTAGGCTTAGTAATGAATGTATGGAGTTTTAAGATGTTTTAGGAATTACTATGGATTTTTAAAATAATTTTGGTTCAGTTTCAATATAAAGAAGATGACTGGTTCTGTTTTATGAGCAAACTGTTTAATTGCTCTAGCAAGTTGGCTATTCGAATGTGTTGCTAGGCTATTCAAATGGCCCAACGGGCTTTTGGGAGATCTTTGTTCCCATTTGAAATAGATTTACTAATTTTGGACACATGCTCATTTTTAATTAAATTTTGACTATTTCTTCTTACTCTTTCATGATTTCAGTAGATTATGACCATGATGAACAATGAATACTTACACATATCACATTAATTGCATATGAACCATGTTCTATATGTTTTAATTTAATTATAGAGATGACTGTGTATGTTTAAGCTTAGTATGACACCCTACTTGTCATAAAGTCATATTTCAATTATTTCTTCATGTTTACTCAATAACTCTAATAGCTTATGACCATAAGAGTATGAATGTTTGCACATGTTACGTTAATTACATATGAACCATATTCCACATGTTTTAGCTCAATTATAAACACGACCATATATGTATATTTTTATTCATGCTTATGTAACCTTATTTGTTACGAATAAACCATGTTTCAAGCATAATAGGACTAATTAGTGTATGTATACCTACGTTTGCATCCATTAAACTTTGCTCACGTATTTATCATGCTACATACATCATGAGAATGACTTATTAAGCAAAGATTAGTCATGTTTAATCGTGATTGGTTTATTGGATGCCGCAAATTTTTAAATTAATTGCATCGGAGGTTTATTGAATTAGTTTTAAGTCTAAAAGGGCAAGGTTATATGTCTATTGAATGGGGTTTTACATCCCTTTAATGACGAGTTTCCTCCCTGGGTGGGAAGAATGAATTTGCTAAAATAAGATAAACTATTATGACCTTCTCAACTTGAGAATTCAGGCCGATATGTTCATATGCACCGGCTTACCAGGAGGCACATCCGATTTACAATATTTGCCCAACCTACTCCTGTCTTCCTTTTAGGAATTCAGATTTTCCTTTTAGGATTTTCTGTATGAGCATGTCTGCTTAAGCTTCGGCTTGGGTAAGTAGGTTATTTTTTCTATTGTGATACATTCATCGTGGTATTTATGCATGTTGTGTATGGATTATAATGCTCATTAACACAGGTTGTGTAGGAAAAATAAAGCTTATGATATATAGGTTGTGTATGGAATGGTGATACTTGAACATGTAGGATGAATGTGGATTGTTATACTTGATTATGCAGGATGTGAAAGGAATAATAATACTTGTTTATGCAGGATGTGAATGGATTATGAGATTTGAATAAATACACAGGTTGTGCGTGTATGATTATGAATTATGATTAAAACTATGATGCACAGATGTAGTTAAAGGATGTGTAATGCATAAATGAGAAAATATCTATAGGATGATTACATTTGGTATTAGTATGAGCTTATGTTTTATTTAAAGCCCTTACATAGCTAAGCTCACCCTTCATTGTGTTATTTTTATTTTGGTTGTATTCTTGTGTCATGCCGGTGCTCAAGACGAGTTGTTTCACAAGCATGACAATGAGTAGATGCATACTGAGAGGGGGCTAGTTGTTTTGTTATGAAAATAAACTCATGTTATGACATGTGTTAGAACTTGTTACTTATTTGATGTTTTATAAATAGCTCTGTGGTGACTTAAACATGATGTCACTTTTTTGGCTTGTTACTTTTATAATTATAAGATTATGTGAGTCATGTGTTAGACTAAGTGAGACTTTAATTAATTTTTTTACCTTCTACTATTTACTTTTGCATAAAGGGCACATATTCTATACTTTGATCTAGCCCACGCTAGTTGCGGCTTGTAGAGCCGACAATGGCCAGATTTGGGCCGATGGCCTAGTTGGTTGCAACTTGGTATGCTTCTTATTTACACCAGCCAGTCATCGTCATCATTGGCTACTAATGTTATGAATATTTATTATAAAATACTATGGGATAGATAGGGGTATACATGAATAATTTATTAAATTTTATCGGGGTCCAAAAAGAAGGGGGGGTACTAAGTATATATTGAGGGGAAAATAGATATTTTCCTTACAATAAGTGGCTCATTCTCTCATGAAACACCTTAACACATTACAAGTGTGCAATTTTTGTTTGAACCAAATTATTGAGAAAATTTTAGGTGTGTGTCATACACCATGTTGTCCATGTGTTTTACCACTCACCAAATGATCTATTAGTATATTGTAGGAGATAATAGGGTATTGGCGATTATAACAGGCTGACGAGTCGTTTCTTGAGTAGTGGAATACACCACCAACATGGTGTGTGACACTAGAAATTTTTGGGTGTGCGACACTGATGCACACCATTTTGTTTTGGCCATGTATTTCATGGCCATTACCATGTTATAACCATCAGTGCCCAAGTATCTCACATACTCTACTGATGGGTTAATAACCATTAGTGTTTTAGTGTCTCACATACTTTATCAACGGGTTATACAATAGTGAAAGGCTTCTTATGGTTCTAGTGAAGTCCAGGATCTCTAGTGAAGCTCCTCATTAAGCAACAGTGAAGGGCCTAAAACATTCTTATCACTTTAATAAGATTCCTATTAAAACATAATAATACTTACACACCACCAAACGCACAACTAGAACAAAAAAATAGATAAAATTATCATTAATATATTGAAGATCCATATGAGGCTATGAAAATAAGTTGTATATTGCCTTATTGTTTTCATTAATGTAACTAATTTTATTTAATAAGCATCTTATGTTGCAGGTCTTCATAGTAATTATGTTGGGCCTAGTGTATTCATGGTATTTTCCAAGTCATTTGCAAATATGCCAAAAAGGTCAAATAACTTTAGCCAACTACTAATTATCTTTGTTGCCGCAAGTGAAGGATGATTTTGATATTAAGATAGGGTGTGAAATGTTCATTGTCAAATGGAATTTTCATAATCACATTTACTTCAAAAATTTGACAAAAGATTGACAATGGAAAAAAAACAAATGCTCTTTGCAAAGTGTTTATGAAGACTTGAAGTTAGAGGGGAAGAAAATTAAAACATGTGGCTGGCATTTAGAAGAGGAGGATGAGTGTGTAGAACTAAAAACATTTTAAAATTAAGGCTCTAGCAGAACTCGTAATTAGACAAAGCAATAATCTATGCACCTACATATGTTCAAATATTATTAACAAGATGAAAAATATTTAGCATATAACAACTCTGCATTATCCCTATATAACATAAGAGACTTATAAACATACTAACACTCTTTGGGCCATCTTTTGTCCCATGCAAGGAATATAATAAGAATATGCATACTAGTATTTATGGTGTTTGAAATCAACTAATTCAAATAATAATTAACTATATTTCCATTTAACTTGATCATGCTAATAATTAACTATGCATACTTGTAATGAAAGCATCAATCATAGATATGCAAACTAGCCCATTTGAAATTCACAATAAATTAACCTTGCAAAAAAGGAAAGGCATGACCTAGCAAAAAGGAATGACATGCACTATAAAAAGGATTATATTTCACGACCTTGCAGAAAATCATGTAGCATAATGAAAAAAATATTCACAATATTTTACTTTAGGGCGACAATAATTGACTGGAATCCAAAGGCATGCAGCACAAAAAGAATACATTTCATGACCTAGTAGAAACTCATGCAACATATTTAAAAAAAATCTATAATTTATACTTTGAGGCTACAACAATTGACTGGAATCCCAAGGCATGCAATATATAAAGGATTACAATTCATGACATAATAGAAAATCATGCAACAATAAAAAGAAATTCAAATTACTTTGGGGCGACAACAATTGACTAGAATCTGAAGGCATGCACCATAAAAAGGTTTACAGTTCATGACATGAACATAATAGAAAATCATGTAGCATACTAAAAAATTATTTATGATAAATTACTTTGGGGCGACAACAATTGACTAGAATCAATCGAAAGTCATGCAGCAAAAAGGATGACAATTCATGAATTAGCTAAAAATCATGTAGAGGGGAGAAAAGAATCACAGTAAAATTAACTTTGGGGTAACAACAATTGACTGAAATCCAAAGACATGTAACATAAAAAAGATTACAGTTTATGACCTATCAGAAAAGCATAGAGTAATTAAAAAAATCATAGTATAAATTACTTTAGAGTGACAACACTTGATTGGAATTAAAAGGCATGAAGCATAAAAAAGAGTAGATTTCATGACCTAGCAAAAAATCATGTAGCATAATAAAAAAATCACAGTAATTTACTTTGGGGCGACAACAATTGACTAAAAAGAAAAGCATGTAGCATAAAATGGATTATAGTTCATGACCTAGCGGAAAATTATGCAACAAAAAAATAAAATATTTCATAATAAATTAACTTTGGGGTGACAACAATTAACTAAAAATTAAATGTATTCAACATAAAAATAATTACAGTTCATGAAGGCATTCAACATAAAAATGGTTACATTTCATAAAGGCATTCAACATAAAAATGATTAAAGCTCATAAGTGTAATGCCCGAGATTTTTCATCCCTTTTTCTCAAAACTCATAGAAATTTTATTTTTTTTCATAAATCGGAGTCAAAACGATAAAATCAAAACCTGTTTATAATTTAAAACATCATACGGTTAAACATCGTACTGTCAAATCAAATATCCTCAGGCGCTACCCGAAAACACACGTACGAATAAATTCTGCTATGATCATAGACTTTTAAATACAAATCACTCCCGGGCATCCCTGAGTACAAGTCCCATAACAGTCAACAGACTAATCCAAATGAAAGTCCAGAATAAACATCATGATGTCTCATCTCACCCAATACAGAAGATCGTGGCACAAATAAACTCACAGAGAGTCAAACTGATACCTGAGTCAACGGGAATCAATCCACCGCTGAAACGAACGTCCATCACCAGGAGCTCTCCACACAACCTGCAAAACCTCCCGTACAACGGGGCTAAAAATAGTAGGGTGAGTATTTTCATACTCAGTAAGAAAATACCCAGTAGGGGAAATCCCAAACGGTGAACTCACAAGTTCAGAAATCATGCGTCATGCAACACAAACATGAAGCAGTCATTATAATAATCATAACATGCTCAAACGCATACGATCATACCAAAGGCACCATCGTGCCACAAACATATCAAAGCATCATCGTGCCAGAATCATACCGAAGGCACCATCGTGCCAAAATCATAATATGCAATCAACTTACACAAACACCCTTATCCAGGGTCATACAACTTACTCGTACCACCGTACGCATATTCATACCGCATACGCATACTTGTCGACCTTACTCGTACAATCAGACTCATACGACCTCACTCGTACAGTCTGCACAAAATCATACTTACTGTCTTACTCAGAACCATATTCTCACAATCGTACTCATACTCTTACAGTCGTGCTCATACTCATACGCTTACAGTCCTGCTCATACACACTCTTACAGTCCTGCTCATACACACTCTTACAGTCTTACTCATACTCATACGCTTACAGTCTTACTCATACTCATACACTTACAGTCTTACTCATACTCATACACTTACAGTCTTACTCATACTCATACACTTACAGTCCTGCTCATACACACTCTGTCGTACTCACACTCATACAGTCGTACTCGTACACATAATCGTACATATAATCGTACATATATCAACGACCACTGAAGCTCATTACAACTAATAAGCTCCAACGTCGAAATGGAAAAGAATGCCACTGGGGCAACACCTTAACCTCTGGGGAGTGACTAGACGCCATGGACTTTTTCGAAGGTAAGGCACACCAATGCTCATGGGAGCCTTTGGATCAAACAGGTAAGAGTAGATCCATGATACTACTTACCTGAGCGCGCAAACATAAACACCCACACATAAGGGGTCATACAGTTGCCCACCATAATGGGTCTTATAGTGCCATAGAATCACCCACCATAATGGGTCTTATAGTGCCATAGAATTGCCCACCATAATGGGTCTTATAGTGCCAGAGAATTGCCCACCATAATGGGTCTTATAGTGCCATTGCCACTCTTGGGCAGAAAACATACAGTGCCACTTGGGCAGAAACATACAGTGCCACTCTTGGGCGGAATCATACAACGCTCTCAACAGAGCATCAAACATCTGGGCTTACACAGCACACAGACCAAATCAGAAACATACGTCGCTCTCAGCAGAGCATCAGACGTCTGGGCTTCATACAGCACGCAGACAAAGTCAGAAATGTACATCGCTCTCAACAGAGCATCAAACGTCTGGGCTTATACAGCACGCAGACCAAATCAAAACGACGTCGCTCTCGGCGAGTATCAGACGTCTGGTGCTCTACATAGCACACAGACAACATCCCGCAGGATAAACACCATGGCAAGACATGATAAATGCTCGGCCAACTCATCAGTGGCCAGCTCAAACACGGAACTTAATCCGTCGAACCCTCAGGTCTCAAACTCAAAACGCTATCATTAGCTGTGCTTATAATTCCAGTTTGAATTAAGTACATTATGCGGTACTATTATGCCACACAACCTCACAGTCCTCGACTGGTCAAACTGAAGCTGAGCCCGATCCGAAACCCAAGTTCGTCAGGGCAGCAGACTTCACTTACCCGTCCACATCATGGACAAAACTCATCGTACAACAAACCCTTACAGTCTTACGTACTTCGCCATCCATCTTATGGCCAAAACCTCTTACATTGACATCCTCAAATAACGCTCCTCAGAGCCAACCCAGTTGTCGCCCTCTTACTTATGTCTCACTTATTATACTTACTTTTCACTTCATAATCTGTACGTTATGCTTGTACAATTATGCACGCTCTTACTGTCTGACAAACGCCCAACATACAATCCACCTCAAATTGATCCATTCTAATCCTTGCCCGTCATACTCAAATCCTATGTCCTCTGTCATACGCTTACACAACTGTATCCAAATTCCGACAGAGCTTCTGTCACCTCTTACTGTCCATCGCTCATACTTCTGCCCACATAGACATCATACATACGTATATCTCACACATACGTATAACATACACATACGGCCATACATACATAACATACAAACATGCACGCTAGCCATCACTAGCACATGCATACACACGTCAAACATGCACGCTAGCCATCACTAGCACATGCATACATTCACATATACATCAAACATGCACGCTAGCCATCACTAACACATGCATACACACGTCAAACATGCACGCTAGCCATCACTAGCACATGCATACATTCACATATACATCAAACATGCACGCTAGCCATCACTAGCACATGCATACATCAAACGTACACGCTAGTCATCTCTAGCACGTGCACACACACATTCATACATACTTCAAACATGCACGCTAGCCATCACTAGCACGTGCATAACCCATACATAGCATACTGACATATTTGCTAGCCATCGCCAGCGCATACATAATCCACATCCATAAAACATGCATACATCTCATGCATATCAATCATACCATACAATCATGCTTACACGCACATCATGCAATCGGATCGTTACTTAACATCCAAGCATGGAATCATACAATCCTAGCATGCTGCTACTCATTCAAAGCATGCTTCATGAATTTACGAGTTCAAAGCTCCCCTACCTCGTAATCATGACGTTCGATGGCGAGCACCCGACGGTGGCGGCGTCGGCGGCGGAGTTGGCAGTCAAAACCGTTACCTGGCTGAGAGAGCTGTTGTCCCGAGGATTTCAAGATGCACCGGAACTATCACGGCCAAATAGAGTGTCAGAACTCAATGCGGTAAAACCCGCGATCCACGGCGGCACCCTAGGGCGGCCGGAAGAAATGTCGTGCCAACATATGTGGCGGTGCGATCAGATGTCAAGGGTGTACACTCTGAAGATCAGCCGGTGGCTAAGACGTGCACAGCCGGCCACAAGACGTCAAAATCGGCCGTGGACAGCACCCAACGGCAACGATTCCGGTCAACAAAGGCCCACATAAGGGCGGAGAGCGTGGGGCAACGCTCGAGAACAAAGGAGAGGTGGTGGACGGCTCTAGTGGTCAACTCCACTCAATGGCAAAGCCATCCGATGGTTAGGCGGCACGAATGCGGCGCCTAAACTCAGAAGTACACGCGTGGCCACATGCGCACGCGGCCCAAAGGGCGGGGGAAATGGGGCGACTCAAGGCCCACAAAAGCCAACAGGGCTAAGGCCCTTAGCTGTGGCCAATCTAAGCGGCGACGTCGCCAATCGCCACCCACAACCAATACCCATGGTGCGGGCAGCTGTGCATCTCGCACGGTATAGGGCAAGGGGAGGGTTCAAGGTCGTGCAAAGGCTATGAGGCCGTCACTGGCCAAGGCCTGAGCAGGTGAACTCGTCCACCTTTTGTCAAGGTAAGACATACTAATTCTTGCCCGAGGCCATCCGGTACCGACGGCGTAAAATGGGCAAGAAGGGTCAACGGCACACATGCCGGTAAGGCGGACTAGCTGCGGCTACGGGCCGCAAGGCTGAACAAGACCCAGAGGGGTGGCCCATTGGCATCACCGGGCTGGGCGGAGCCGAACTAAGGTCCACCAAAACAAATCCGGCGTCCGACTGATAACGTCAGTCACCACGTCCAAAACGGACGCAGACCAAAAATAAGGGACGACCGGGGAAAACCCATAAGGGCGGAGCGGCCATGGGGGCGGCGGCTGAATCGGGCACGGAGGTGTAGTCCACTGCCTTCGCCGGAGCAAGGCGGGGCTGGGGGAAGGCCGAATCGGTGTCTGATTGGCCGTTGTCAGCCCACGATGGTGACTGACATAGGGCACCAACGAAAAGGAGCCCGGAACAGTGGAAAAGGGAGGAGAGGCCAGAACTGTGCGGGCTGGGCGGAGGCAAAATTGGGCCGGGAAAGGTCGCCAATCACCATCGCCGGACCAAGGCCGGGCCGAACAGAGGTCCGGTCAGCCGCAGCTCGCCGCCGGCGGCCCCAATTCGCCCAAACAGTTCGCCGGCGGAAAAACAGGGCAGGAGGAAAGGAAGCGGGACGGCGGAGCAGAGGCCGTCCGGGGCCAGGGGGAGTGTCCTCCCGTCGTCGCCGGCCCTTGGCGGAGCCGTGGGCGGCCGGCCGGCCCTCGCCGGCTCACGGCGGCGGCGGAATCAAAATACACAGTGGGGAGAGGGCAAACCGGGGGAGGTGGCGGCGCGGCCGTGGGCGGCCGGGGCAGTGGCCCCTCGGCGTCGCACCGCCGGGGCGGAGCCTTTGCCGGCGTCCTGCGGCCTGCCGGCGGCCGGGCACAGGGAAAAGGCGGAAGTGGGGGGGGCGGCCACTGTTCATCCAATTCCAGGTTCTGGATCGGGCGATCCCGATCCCGATCCGAATTTTTCCTTTTTATTTTTTTTTTCTTTTTCTTTTTCCAAACGTACGCTCAACGCGCGTTAACCCACTGGTTACGCGTCGAACCTCCAAAATTTGCGCCGTAAGTGCGCAGCGAGGCCCGTGGCCCGCGACTAAGCCCCACACCCGACTCTACGGGTATAAATACGGGGAAAAAACACAAATACCCATACGCTGAAACGTCACATTTTCCTGCCGAAAATGACCAGAAAAATGGCAGAAAAATCCCAAAAAATAGTAGAAAAATCAGGGACCTTACAATAAGCTAACAGAAAAGCATGCAGCAGCATATAAAAAAATTTCATAGTAATATAACCATTATAGCAGCTATCCATAACCATACAAAAATTACAAACAACTTTATAACCATGCAATCAGCTGGAGAAATTTAGCTAGCACAGGAGGCAGAGGTAGTATTAGGATATGGTAAGATGTTACCTGCAATGACCGTGATAGGGCTATAGTCGAGTACATCTCCAAGCAAGGATAGATGAGAGATGATGACAGTGGATATTCCGATGATTAGCCACTAATAGTGATATGTTGTCAAGCCCCAATTTTTGGGATTGTTGGACCTCTATGAAGGGGTGGAGAATGAAGAGATAGAAGGAGAATGGCAGCCATTGGACCGGGGGATTAGGGCTAGGTTGATAAAAGGGGTAGAACAAAACCCGTACTTTTCACAATATCTCCTCACCTAGGAGAATGTCTGGAAAGCGGATTTCAGCACTACTTTCTGCCAAATCATGTACTTTTTGGATTTTACAGCAAAGGGATGTTTGGATGCATATTATTAGGTGTAACAAGATTTAATTTATTTGATTAGTTAAATTCATCAATGAATCACTTATATATTTGGTAATGTAATTATGTGAATATGATTTACAAGAGATTTATTGATAAATTATATGAATCTCCTCATGAGGAGATTACTTTGGGAAAGTAAAAATTAAAGATTACTTTTTGGAGATTACTTGGGAAAGTAATAATTAGATATTATTTGGGAAAGTGAAAATTAACCGTGATGAATCTAATAATTCATTGTGAATTTAATATATTTAAGAATTTTGACATCCAAACATAATTTAAAGTATTTATGCTTAACTTTAAAAAAAATCATACTTTTGAATTTTCATCAAACAGCCCCTAAATCCAACCAAACAGGATTTGGCGGCAAATCCTGCCCAAAATCAAGAAAAAAATGGTTACCCAAACAGACCCAAGACACCATGAAGAGGATCTGCCTAGCCGCCGAGTGATTCAATTTCGATCATAAAACCAATCGCATGGCGGGAAGATTTGGCGCCAATGGAGTTGAGAACCCCCAGAATTGCGGGCTTTCCCTCTTTCGAAGCCCACCTACTTCTGTCGCCGTTCCGTCGGACGACTCATCTCTTCTTCCCAAACAGAACCAGAATCCCCAATCGCATCCGCCGTGCTTCTGTCAACGAATCCACTACACACGATCCCATCCGAATGGCCGCCGCCGCCCAAAACGGTACTTGTGAGTCCGTCCAAGAGCCCTCCCCCAAGTTTCAGAAGCAGCTCCCCCAAAATGGCGCTGCTCCTTTGGATGCCACCACCCACCGCCCACTCCCTCTCCTCAAAGTGAAGAAGCTTTCGGACAAGGCCGTTGTGCCCAAGCGGGGGTCGGCATTGGCGGCCGGTTACGACCTCTCCAGGTATATTTTTTTTGCTTTTAAACCTAAATCCCTCGCAAATTATTCTCGCCCTGCCATCTGATTCCACATATTCAGTCGGGCGTGAATAGATTCCCAAATTGGTTCTTTCTGTTCATTGCAGTGCGGCAGAGGTGCGGATTCCTGCTAGAGGAAAAGCCCTGATTCCCACGGATTTGAGCATTTCCATTCCTCCGGGCACCTATGCTCGTGTAGGCAAGTTGTTACTTTTTTATTTTTCGTATCTACATTTTCATTTTCCTTTGATTTGATTGATTAAAGCTATCAAGTTACCTGTTGTTTGGTGTGATGACGATTGACAGTCTGATACGAGTATTTTGATTGGCGCAGCGCCGCGGTCGGGGTTGGCATGGAAGCATTCGATCGACGTGGGGGCAGGGGTGATCGATGCGGATTACAGGGGACCCGTGGGGGTCGTCTTGTTCAACCACTCGGATGCCGACTTCGAGGTGAAGCCCGGCGACCGGGTGGCCCAGCTGATCATCGAACTGATAGTGACGCCCGAGGTGGTGGAGGTGGACGATCTCGACACCACCGTCAGGGGCGCTGGAGGCTTCGGCTCCACCGGGGTTTAAGCTCAAGAACTCGTTTGTCTTGTGAATTGTGTTTGTTGCTGCTCTCTATCACTATGACCTTTCTTACCTTCTTGGAGCTTAATACATGCCCGCCTTTTGTTACCGTCTTTCTGCGTGTGTTGTCGCGAATGGGATGGTAGTGAACGGTTAAGCTTACTTTGTTGGCGCAAGAAAATCCCTTCCGGATTAGAGAATATACTTGTCACGTTCGATCGTGAATCCTATTCCTAATGAGAAGATGTGAATTGAATTCTCACCCACCTTTTGGTGTCAGAAATCAATTCCCACCCTCTCCCTTCAAAATTTGACGACCCAACCAATTTGCACTCAATTCTCACTTCACTCACTCGCCCCTTAGAATACATCCCATTTATAGTCGCAATGGATTTTATTTTAATACCTTGAGCGGGAAAAATTCCCTACCCCCTGTGTTTTTCTAATATTAGTGTGTTCTTGTGGTAAATAAGTTCTTCTCATTAGAAAACAGTTAGTTAACTATGTTTTGGAGTTTTTTTTTTATAATGGGCCACATAATTTGGTTTGTGTGGCCCACGTTACTAAGGGCCAGTTGGCCTTTTATCACCACGAGCCGCCAGATGATGATTTGATGGCTTCCACGCATATTAACTTTATATATATAAACCTACAATATGCTAGGTTTCAAGTGTTGCAATTTTTGCACATGTTTAGAAGTGTGCAAATAAAAAAATAATTTGAAAGACAAACCACAAAGAGATGGGAAATTCGAAAATTATCACACGAATCAGATACTGACTAATGCGGAAAGTATTTTATCACACTTACAAGTCCACTGCCCCTTGTAACTTTTTTCCTGCGTTTTACACTTCATTCCCTATTTGCACGTAAAATCCAGTGATCCATATTCACAACTCAATAAACTCCGAGTTTGTAAAGCTTTCCAATTCTCTTGTATCCGTGTCGGCTAGCGCAAAGCACCTTCCCATATCCCTTAATTGAAATTTGCCTCGCCTATTTCCTTATTTAATGAATTTCTCTCTATGTTACGGTGAAGCTGCCATTGACTAAACCACCGAGACAACTGACGTGTCTCTGGGCAGATCAGACCGTGGCGCTGTTTGATTTCGATCTGACCTCCCCTATGTTCCGAGTCAATTCCAATCTACTGGTCCAAGAAACATGAAAGGCTGAATTTGTTACAAATTTAAACATACAAAAAAAATGTATCAAAAAAACAAAAAACAAGAAAAATCCCTGCCAACAATGCGCTGCAAAGCAAACACCAATCTCAATCATTTAGACAATCCATTAGCTACAACGATTAAATTTACTCAATCCTTGAGTAAAATAAAACAATTCCAGATACTATATTCACCCTTCAGCTACAACGATCGCAGAGAACCTACCAGGCATACTTTCACGCAAGCTAAAGAGCAATCCATACCATGAAAGTATATAACGGTGTCCCAAAATCCGGGAGAGGTCTGCAAGGAAAAACGTTCAAAATTCCATATGGTTCAAAACATAAGGAGATCCCTGAAGCCTTAGCATTCATAAAATCACTCAAGGTCTCCAATTCAAAACCAATTGCAAATATACAGGAACTCCATGGCAAGGAAAAAGGCAGATATTCTCCGAGCAACCAGAACAAGTTCAAATTTCTACTTACTCATCATCATATCCATGAGAGCGCGACCTCTTTGAATGCCGATGTTCTTGCTCAGAAGCATCACGTGATATTTCCCGCTCAATCCTCTCACGGTAATCAGTATCCTCATGATCCATGTGGCGGTCATATAGCTCTGGTTCATTTAGCTCGTGCTCATATGACTTTTCTGGCTGTTCATAGTGACGTGGGCGATCATGCCCATAACTGAACCCTTGTCTTTGTCCATGGGCAGCATCATGGTTATAATAATCATGATCAAGAGCATGGTCAGACACAGGCTCAACATGATCACCACCATCATATTCATCATTTTTCTCACGAATACTATGCCCTCGATGCTCACGTTGATAATCGTAGTCTCTCTCCCTTCTATGAGGGCGATCGCGATCACGATCTCGACCACGAACTCGGTCCTGGTCGTGGTCACGGTCTCGTTCCTTGTCACGAGCCCTATCACGATCACGGCCTCGTTCACGCTCTCGATCTCTATCTCTGTTCTTGTCCCTGTCCCTGTGATGCCTATCCTCTCTTGGATCACGATCACGTGACTTCTCCCGCTCATGATCTCTTCCTCTTTCTCGTGATTTTTCACGGTCCCTGAAATTTTTTTCGAAGTAAATAATTTTAAACAGAAAAGTAACACTCGATTAAGACAATCCAAACGTCCAAACACCAACTTGCTTACCTATCAGCATATTGCCGATCTTCTCGTGCCCTTGGCTCCTCCTGATGAGCTGTACTGCCTGACGTTATCTGCTGTGGTTCTCTGAGAAGTTGAAACACTTGATAGTTAGGACACTTCCATGCCAAACAGAACAGACATGCACAAAAAAATATACATGTCTTATGAATAAATAACTGCAATTCAACTACAAAGCACAGGTGAAGCTCAACATAACAAGAAGCCTAATTAACATATAGCTGAAACCTAATAAACTGCTTCTGACATTTACCGATCTTTGTTAAATAAATTGTCAACAAAAAGTGAAAACAAATACAAGTTCCTAGAGCAAAAACCTAATTAGAGCAAATGAGATGCATATAGTAACAGAGATGCCAAAAAAGTTATATACTACAATATTCCAATTGAAAGATTTAATAACGAATCTCAAGCGCAACTTATCCTTGATTAAGTTTTTCACGCAAATGGTAGTGTAAGCCACTTCCTTTTTCTGTCAACATTAAAAAATAGGTACTTAGTCCTTACCTAGACTGATGTTAACCCGCACACAACAGTACCATAAGTCTATAACCAATAACCAACAAGAGCTTCCACCTCATAGCTCATAGGCATGAAATGCACTCTTACAGCTATTTTTAAAAAAAAACATAGAAACCTGATCAGTTTCATTTATCCAAGCACAAACCATAAATTTGAGGAAAAAAGGAAGAAAAGAAAAGGCACTTCATATCCTACATGAAATACAAGACACTCAAGATAAGTCCATTACAACACTTTAGTGGGTAAATACAAAAGTCAGCTGATCTCATGTAGAAGCACAGATGAGGTGGGCAGAATCATGGTTTGCCATCTAAGTATAGCTGTCAGCCGAAAAATAAGAGATCTTGGAGAGATTCCAGAGAGATTGGGAAGGTTTCACGAGGATGAGGAAACACAATTTCACATGTAAAATAATTACTAAATTGTGTAACAAACGCTAATTTTTGCAAGAAAATTGCTAAATGAGATATCTGCTTTCCTTCAACAGGCAGCAGGTCAGGCAGGAGACATCCCACTGCCTGCTGAAGTAGGCAGCAGCTGTCTACTGAGTTTTTTTAGCAGGCCACAGAGCCTCACAGTGAGATCTCAGACAGATAACTTTAGAAGGTTATTAACCTTGCCTCAGGCCAAATTTTGATTAGACCTATTTTCAGGGTAATATCTCAATCCTGACCGAAATATGATCTCGCAATGACACTACATGGGCAGAATGAGCATTTACATGGCAAAGTATTACTAACACTTAGGAATTAACCTAAAACAGGAATTCACTTTCCTCAGGCCAACCGTGTCCTTGGAGAGAAAAATGATATGAACAAGATTTAATGGCAAGAGTTGGCCTTAGCATGTTCTACATGAAAATATTCTCACCATGCATATTAGATGTATATAACTAGCTAAACAGCTAGCCTCTCTACAATGAAAGATGAATTCAAATTAGCTAACTTCTACCCAATGTTCTCAATCCAGACAGTGCAACTATTCCATAAAATGCTCCATTGATGACATTTGACTCCTTTAATTTCAACTAAAGCCAGCCCAAGCAACACCTGGAATTTCTTATCCATAAATACAGTCCAAGAAGCCATACTCCCAGAAGAACATATATTCCAAAGTCAACCACTTTCTGAACTCTCTTGTTTTAAGTCGTTGATTATTAGTTATATTAATGGCTATGACTATGGCATGCTTATGGAAGACTATGTAAAGGCCTTGCACCATAGTTACTGCTCATGAATGAATTATATAACCTAAACTTTTCTTCCCGCATTTTTCTATCTTCCCTGCAGATTTAATATCCGGTTTGTGCTTGTTGGTGAACAACATCAGTATCAAAGCCCTATGTTCCTCACCTCTTCATCATGGCCAAGAATCGGCACCCAGTGGTGATGTCAAGGGAGGTCGTCCTTGCTGATCTCCACTGAGCAACAGGTGGTCCTACACACAGCAGTACCAGCAGCTTACCCAATGCCAGACAACAAATGTCGCAGATCCATAAATCCTAAGATCTGCCTATTTGGGACCTACAACATTGGAGCCCCAGTAAGCAAGAGCAGCGCTGTCAAACAACTTTCGAAGCCACCACACGTCGACAGCATTCACCTGCAGTAGCTATCAACCACAAAGGGACCAGCAGTGCTTGTCATGATCAGCACCTATTCAAAGTTCCCCAAACAGCCCCCAACTTCTATAGTGGGTGATGCCATGGCCAATCTTCGTAGAGGCATCTAGAGCCCAACTCAACTGCATCATGTTGCTGAGTGGCATGACTTCAACGAGGAACAAGAGGACTTGATCTTCGTAGCTTGCACAGCCCATGGCGATGGCCGCACTGGCCGTGTCAATGGGGCTGAGCCTCGAATAGCACACATGCAATTTCCACGCTACTTAGGGGACAACAATCCTGTTAATGACTACATACAAGGCTGACAAATTCTTTTGCTATCAAGGAATGACATCTGGTGCAGAGAAATAAATATTGCTGCATTCCATTTTAGTGGAACGCCTCTGTCTGGTACCAATGCATTGAACATGAACTCACTGATCCAACATTAGTTGTTTTTTTGGACAAACTAGATGTGCAGGTCGGTCCGAATGAAGTTGTTGGTTTCAATAAGCTCTCTCCTCCTTGCACCAAACATCTACTATTTGGGCTTACTACACGGACTTCATGCGCATCACCGACTGTTGCATCACTGGACACTTGCGGCATTGATCAAAACATTCATGTGTAGCTTGAAGCCGGAGATATACACATTCTAAACCCAAGACAATGTGCAAATTGATCCGTCACGCGTGCATTGAAGAGAAATTGTCTTGTCAACAAAGATTGGCACAACACTCCAGCCCCCTTGGGTGACTGGCAATCAAGTGCCAAACCCATCATGCACCGGATGGCCACTATTTTCAGTACATCCATCCCAATTCAGCGTCTTACCCCAGCTTAGATTGAAGAAACACAAGCAAAGATTGTACGATCCGACCATCCTGTTCTTGGAGGAGGCCAATGATGACGGCCTTGACGATTAACTAGCAGCTTATGGCTTCCCTATTGAGGATGTGCTGCCTGGAATTTTGGTACATGCCTTCTTCAACATATACACACCATGTGTGTGCACAGGTTGATCAAGTGACAGCTTTACTTGATTCATATCCAGGGCCATGCATTCGTGACGCCTTTATTTGCTTCCAACTAAGGGGGCAGATGTGGTATTGGGAGTCCAATGACTACAAGGGCCCGGGAGACGTCATATGGAATTTTGAGAAACTGAAAATGGATTGTGAACTTGAAGGGCAGTGTTTTCAACTCTCCAGCTCTCCCCCAGGGACCCTGCTGTTAGCTCAAGCAGCTGACTGCCTCTTCCAATGTGCCCACTAGGAACTATTGCTCCAACTGCTCGTCCACAAGTGCAACTTGACAGCAGCTCAAAACTGCATGAAGCAGGTTTATGATAAAGGCCACTCCAGCAAGGAATTCAATAATGGTAATCTTCTTTATGCCAGCCTGTCAGCACCAATCTTGCACACCGCTATCATGGTCCTTGTCCGGTAGTGGAGCGTGTGGGTCTTGTTGCCTATCATCTCTACCTGCCTGCTGGTTCACAAGTCCACCCTGTGTTTCGTATCTCATATCTTTGTCCTTATGTAGTAGACCCCACCAAGCCGACCCAGACTGATCCTGCCCCATTGCATCTTTTAGAGCCTATGCTGTTGGTGCCTGCTTCCATTGTGGATGCCCGACTGATTTGCCGATCTGGCCGCATTGACACTGAAGTCTTGATTACATGGCGGGATTGTCCCCTCAAGGGTGTAGCTTTCACTAGACGACTTCTTGCAACAATTTCAGCATTGTTCACCTTGAGGTCAAGGCGAATGCAAAGCATGGCAGAACATTATGTCTGTATGTGCTTGCCTTATTAAGGCCCATAAAGCCATAGGACTTCATAATTCCTTAGCCTTTTATTTCATGTATCATTAGAACTTCTAATTAGGCTATTTTATTTTAAGTTGTTGATTAAGTAGTTAGATTAATGGCTAAGATTATGTCGTGCTTATGGAAACTATGTAAAGGCCTTGTGTCATTGTTACAGCTCATGAATGAATTTTTTACCCTAAATTCTTCTTCTTACCACGTCCTGTTATCTTCCCTGCGGATTCCACATGGTAGGTGCAACAAACAATGTTGAAGAAATAAAACCTAAACATAGTTACCTGCCCGAATATTTTTGATTGACTTCTTCACCACCAACCCTAGTTGATCCAAGTCCACCACCAAGTCTTCGGGGTCGCCAATTTGGAACTGTTCTACCACGCTCCACATCAACAATCACTCTTCTATTATCAAGTTTTCGGCCATCAGCTTGCTTGTATGCATCTGCATTGTCAAAGCATCAGCATATAAAAGCTGAATAACATCTATTCAGAAAATTATTGCAGCTCCCTATGAAAAAATAGCAAGCCACACAAGTTCAATTTTGATAGTATTTTAAGACACTTTTCTTGCCATGCCAAAATTTGTGTATGGTTCAGATTATCCAGATCTTGTGTTTTATTTAATATCCACAAGTTGGTAATCCTATGCCATATGTGGTGAAAACCTTGTCCATGCCAAAAATGCAGCTTTTGCACTCCAACTACAATACTGTATATGTATAACACACAAAGACTCATATTTTCATAGTAAAGAAAAAAACATACTCTTCATATCCCGTGTATGCAGGTACTCAATAAATGCATAGCCCCTTGGTTTATTTGTCTCCTTATCAGTAATCAAACGAACCTGAAAATGAATAAGAAAATACTAAGATAAACAAGACTGAAAAAATCAATTACTAACTAACACATACTAAGGCTATTAAAAGGAATCCTAGGGTAACGTAGAATTTTTTTCATAATCAGTCCTAATGGCACGGCAGACAGGCACTATGCCTCACTAGCCGTGCTCACCTTTGTAAAGTCTAAAGCCTCGCCACGCATGATGAATCACCACCATTGCTGAGTAGGCAGAAAATTGATGTATGCAGCCGATTTACCATTTGTGAAACACATTTATCACCCCCTTACCAGGGAAAAAGTTTAAAAGAGAAAGATATTCTTACTAAAAGACAAAATACCAGGATATCTCTCAGTTGTACAGAGGTTGAATTTATCCCTTTCAAAAAAAACCTCAGTAGCAATTAATCGATAAAACCCATAAATGTAAATAATGCAAAAAAGCCAACTGAGTCTTGATTACTCATTTTTACCCAGTAAGAGGATGCAATGTCTGTGTTTATGGACCACAAATCTTGTGCAACATGATACTTAACTTTTGCACGAAGGAACAGCAGCGGAAGTCCAATTGAATTGGCAAAGAATGGGAAAGATACGCAGGCAAGTACACCAATACGCACATTAAACATAGGCCCTTTACCAAGGGATACTGATAACGAGGGAGAAAACCCCTTACCAAGGGATATTGATAACTAGTTAAAAACTAAAATGCAATGTCCAGGAAATATCAAGGACTATTGGATGTGAAAATTTATAAGCAGCTCAAAGGAAAATAAAGTCAAATATGCTATCAAAAGCACATATACCTGTCTTATGGCCCTACCTGTCTTACCCCTAACGATATATATACCCAGCATCATGAAGTATTGCTCCCACTTGAGGTGTAACAATCACAGAGAAAACAAGCCGGCAGAAAAAACAAATTTTCCACCATACAGGGATCTTTTTGGTCAATCTTTACTTAAATCTCAATAAAATAAATTCAGAAAAAAAAAGACTGGTTATTTAAAAAAAAGTCAAACAAAACCACTCTATTACTAGAAGTTTATAAAGCCTCCCACTACAAAAAATAACATACCCAAAATGCTTCAAGTATAAGTCTGGCACTAAGCTAATTTCTTTGATTGATGTAACTATTATACGTCAATAAAAAAAAGTACCAGTTTTAAATGTTCTAGAAAAGGATTGAAAAAAAAAACACTCAGAGAACTTTAATGATGTTCCCTGCCATTCTTACCTCCTTTGTAAATTTTTAAGATACTTACTCGCTTGATTGGCCCATAGACTTCAAACTCCCTTTTAATTCTGTGTTCAGTTGTCTCATAATTCTGCATATGTAGGCAATAAAATGGTTATTCATAAGTGTAATGCAAATATGGTAAGAGACTAGTGGATGATTATCGTGACTGACTCACCAGTCGTGCGACAAACAAGGTTTTATAGGGATCACCAGTTACATTTGGGTCATTGTGTGGATCATCTGCATAAGAGGTCACAACAACATGGATGTGTCAATGGATATTAAAATTAAAAAGAATGAGGATGAATCAAATTTAAATAATCACATTTCTGAAGCTCTTCAGCTGCCTGCAATGCACCCTTCTCCAGACAAAGCCGATGAATTCTAGCCCGCTTTTCAGCCTGAATAATAAGTATGTAAGAATAACATACCACTAAAAACGATGATTCCCCAAGCTATTATCGACGTAGCAGCAGATGCATTAGACCAGCAGTAAATATAAAACATACTCCTCTACACATACTAAGAATGTTCAGGTCTGATAAAGATATAAACCATAATTCAACACTTACACGAGTCTCTGCCTCTTGAACAGGTGGCGCATACTCGGGCTCTCCTGGCTCAGCAAAATTACTTACAAACTGTGCCATACCTAACCATAAAAAGAACAACACTTCGATTTAAGAGTGGATTTGACAGCTTGAAAAACAAAATAGAGTAAAATGATTCTGCTGTGTGGACAACCTGTGTAAGGAGGACATTTCCTTTTTTCTGGGGGCGGTTTGTATTCCAGCGGTGGTCGTGGTTCAAAAAGCTTCAAAAGGTTAGTAGTAAGACCTGTGGGATGACTCTGGCCAATCTGTGCACAGAATTTTCCAAACAGAACGTTATTTTAAAAAATATATATAGAAAAAAGTATTCACGGAAACAGAACTTCCAACGCTGATAAAGCGGCATAAACAAACAGATTCGAAAGTCATCTTATAAACTAGATGTCACATGATATCTCAAAATTTCACAGCGAACAGGAGAAGATACAGAATGATTATAAGAGCATTAAGGGGA
Source organism: Saururus chinensis (assembly GCA_035235625.1). NCBI lineage: Eukaryota > Viridiplantae > Streptophyta > Magnoliopsida > Piperales > Saururaceae > Saururus > Saururus chinensis. The sequence continues at coordinate 1,016,120 of CP141142.1, forward strand.
AACGACGACATCATAAGAATCCAGAAATATATAGATCATAATATAAAAACGAAACGTACGAAAACCATAGCATATAGGTTACGAAAAAGATCAGAAACATTGCAGGACCCCAAAGCAACTTTTACTACGAAAAAGAAGAAACACGAACATGACAATGGATCATAAAAAAGAAGGCGCAAAATCAGTGTGATGTCGAGAATAAAATGCCGTTCATCTAATCAGAGAGACAGCAAGTGGACCTAATCATCCAAACTCGAAATGCACGCGGCCAATCAACTATCTAAGCCAAAACGAAAACCCAGAACCCTACCATCACAAACAAAAGCGAATAATCAGTAAAATATAACACGCGCCTCAACAATGACCCAACAAAACCCATATGCAATCACGTAAATGAAACCCTGTAAACACTGATCAAAGGCACAATTTAAGCAGCAAGAGCACTGGTAAGCAAAACAGAGGAGCTGGATGAATCAGACACAAAAATTTTTAGAAAATAATAATCAAAGAACCAAATCACTTTGGAAAAAAACTCAAAATCGTCCAGAGGGGTAGGTGGGTGGGCAAAGAGAGAAAATCCATTACCAGCTTGAGTTGGAGGACGGTAGCACGGTTCTGGGCCTTGGTGCGGGCCTGGACGGCGGCGTCCCGGTTGCGCATGAAGGCGTCGTTGGAGTCCCCCATCTCTCTCTCTCTCACACACACACACACTCACACGCACTCTCGCACTAGCCTCTCCGCTTTCGATCCGATTCCGGCCCTCCTTCGACTAATCCAAAGCGGGAATGATGCCACGGCGGCCCAGTGAGAGCAAAGCGCACACAGTGTCGGTCGCCTGCCCACCACCCTCCTCGGCGTCTTCACGATGGGCTTCCCTTTTATACCGGTGGGGTTTCCGCTTTTGCGGATCCTGAAGCGGATATAATAATCAGGATCCAGTCCACTTATTGCCTCTCTCATCTCTCGGTTTAAAGTGTTTCCGGACAGGACACTCTCGCTCGTTAATTTGTATCCGTTTCGAGGACACGGAGTGAGACCCTGTTCCGCTCTCACAGCGAAGAAGGATGTACGTGAACATTTATGTTTTTTTTATCGATGATGCATATATTAGTGTATTGGTGTAAGTATTATTTGTGTTAATATATTATGAACACATCATTAATTTCGATAATAAATATTTTATACATATTCTTTTACTCTAAGCAGATAATATAAAAAATGCTTCCACGCCGTATGACATGCATTTTATTGTAGTACTACCATAGGAATTCAAATCCACTGACCGGTGAAGTTAGTGATGGATGACAGTGTATATTGTGGAGCACAAAATCGACTAAAAAAACTAATTGTGTAGATTTTGTACATTAGATAAAAAATAGCAACTTTTGTGGTATAGATTTTGTGCATTACAATGTGTGAGTCGATCCATCCACATCTGGTAATTCAGGGGCCGCTATCCAGGCACTTGATGGATTTGCATGGGCCCCCATATTGTAAGGGGCCCATACCATTTGTCGGCCCCAATTCGAAAAAAAAAAACATGTAACATCGAGAAAGAGTCACTCATGCGGGCACCCTTCTCAAAATGTAAACCCATAAGTTTCACACTTCAAAAAGTTTTGTACCCTTTCCAACCACCAGCTTTTCCCAACCTTAAGACTCAACCAACTCCTTATCCCAGGCAAAGTACCAGCTCAGGGGAGCATTTTAAATGTTTTGCACTAACAATGAGCACAACATAAGAAATACAAAAGAGCCCTTTATTCATAAAATCAATGGTGCATATGTTGGCAAATGTTAGCGCCAAGAGTACTAAGCACTAACACGCACTAGTGTATGCACTGTTGATTTCAAATATTAAGAGCTCACATATACCTTTTATGTTAGGCTCATTATCATAAAGGAGAATAAAAATTCTTCCCTAACTCAGATGCTTAGAGGGCATGGTGAAAAATTTCTTCTTTTGGCTAGAATCACCTGTAAGGTAAAGGGAATGAGGGGTTTCGATGGAAGAAGTGCAGCGCAAGTCGACAGCTTCTATGAGGGTGGAGGTTGCTTCAAGTCATGCTTAGAGTAAAGTAATATTCAAAGGTAGACTGGGTTATCATTCTATGGGCTTGGAGGTTGTTTGGTTAGGGAGCTGCATCGGATTGGCACTAGGAAACTATTTACTGTCAGACGTGCCATTGGAGGAGGAAGAGGGGTGATGATTGGTGAGGGTGATCATGGAGTTGAGTTATTTGGTGGGAGGAAGTTGCAACATTGTCCTCTTCTGAATCTTCTTTATCGTTATTGTGTACTTCTTCTTCCTATGAAGAGGAGGTCAAAGGGTGGTCCTTGGTAGGGAAAGACAGTCTCTTTGTCAAGCTTAGAACTTGTCTTAAGTGGGTTGACAACATATGGATTCCCCTGAAGTGCTTGTAAGTATATTCATCTTTGCTTTTTTTTACTTAATAATCAAGACTTTATTGGGCAAACATGTGCGGTCTTAGTACATTGCTTGCATCATAGCCCTAAGTTTTTAGTTAATAGTAGGTACATTAATCATATAAGGTTTCTAAATCTAGATTGAGCGATTTAAAGATTGTTTAGGTGCATGTTGCTTAAGGGAAGCTCTCAACTCCAGTTCCTGCCATCAAATGGGTGTTGAGGATCACCACGAAAGATTTTCACGATAGGTATCTTGGTCTCTCCTTCTGGATTGACAAGAATAAAGCAAACTATTCCTAATGGGCCTTCTAAATAGGTCATAACATAAAGTAAAATGTACAAGTTCAACCTAACATGAAATGAATTTATAAACCACTCTAAGTGACCGATGTCATCCTCATACTCAATGTAGAGCCTATCCGAAGCACCTGCATGGCACGATATGCAGCCCTAAAACAAAACGACAAAAACAAATAGGGGTGAGCTATTCCTCAGCAAGGGTTTTAATATAGAAAGTAAACTCATATTGATATCACATGTATTATTAACATAACATTCATCACATAATCATTCATCATGAGACAAATCACATATCTCCATGCCGCCTGTGCATCATAATGACATCCACATTCTATAAACATATACTCATACCACCTATGCATTATGTTGTAAATCACAATCTATACAATATACATAATTATGCCACATGCATATTGTGGTAACCCGTGTTCTAATTACGCTTAACTCAAGATTGTTAGGGGTAATTATGTAATTTTATGGGGTTTTAAGAGATAAAATTTCCATAATTGATTAGAGCTCGAAGTAACGAGCATAACGAATTAAAAAACACACGATCGGGAACGAAAGTTACGACCTTAGAAAGCGTGCCACATGGGCGGGACCCACTTTAAAAGTGTGAGATAACCTACCCATGTGGGGTCTAGTTTTGAAGGGCTCGTCGACGCGAGTCCATCGGTACCAAGATCGTACAATTTCGACTTCGGGATAAAAAGTTATCGCATTTTAAAGTTAGAATTGTATTTAAATAAAATAATAATAAAATATTTAAGAAAGGACGAAATAGCTGATGTCATCAGCCGAGTCGAGCTGAGCTGGAGCCAAGCCGCGCTGAGGTGCGCGATCGCGGCCGTCCGCGCAATGCGGGTCCCACGCGATCGCGCGGCTAATTGCGCAACGTGCGCGGGACGCGCGGCAAACACGAGCATCGCGCGTCAGATGCTGGCGCGATTGCGCTTGCCACATGCGCCGACCTTGGTTTTGGTCCATTCAGCATGCACCACATGGCACGAGCACGTGCGCGCTCATTCCATTCTCCTCCGTCCGCTCGCATGTCCTACTATTAATAGTCATTTGCATTCAGTATTCTGAGAGAGTTTCTGGAGTCATTCTGTGTCCGTTTTCTTCCGTTCAAAATTTGTTCTTAGCTAAATCGAGGGTGTTCTACGCAATGGAAGCGTTAATTCTTCGAATTAGCAACCCTATATAGGGGAAACATCTCGGGCCAAGGGGAGGTTATGTCTGCCGCCTACAGGCGTGGAAAGGGTAAAATATCTTCGGGTAAAGGAAAATTCTCCCACGTTTTCTCATCTTCCGTTCTTTATTTCTTACTCATTTTAAGTCCGATTCGAGTAGTTGAAGAGGCATTCCTAGCTAATTCGAGGGTGATTAGCGCAATGGAAGCGTCCATTCCTCGAGTTAGCAATGCTATATAAGGAAAACATCCCAGGGGCATGGGGAGGTTCTGCCTGCCGCCTACGGGCACGGGAAGGGAAAAGTGTCTCCGGGTAAGGGGAGGTTTTGTCCGTCGCCTACGAGTGCGAAAAGGTAAAGTGTCTCCGGGTAAGGGGAGGTTCTGTCCACCGCCTACGGGCGCAGGAAGGGTAAAGTGTTCCGAAGTTAGAGGAGATTCTGGCCACCATCTCCGGATTAGAAAGGGCAGACACCCTAAGGAAATGAGCAACTCCGAACATTGCCACTTCCAGAATTGGAGGGGAGTATGCTTTCCTGACCTTCTAGTTAATATGCTTTATATGACTGCACATCTTAATTAGTAATATACTAATTAAGATATATTATTTGCTATGATGTGATACATGTTGATATGTACTTTCGAATAGTAATTAGTAATCTACTTTGGTTTATTCTGTTGTGATATGAAATGCTCTGTTTTGACTTGACATACTCCGATCTGATATGACCAGTACGGTCGAATAAAATCTGATATGATCTGCTAAAATCTAATAGGATCTGATATGATCCAACATGCTTTGTAGTGTGTTCTGCTCCGCTCTATGATAGAGTGGGATGTGTATTTTGTTAGTGTTCTTCTCACATATGTGAGAAGTGTATGTTACCGATTTATTGGCTTCTGTTTGACTCTGATGATTTATAAGATTTTCGTCGGATTCCGAATGAATTATTCAGATATAAAGTATACATAGTTTATTGTATATGATTTTCTGATGTCTGGTGAATGTATTAACCGTTAGGTAGAACTACGTTCGGATTCGATCGTATTAGAATAACGTCAAAGATGGTATCCAATATGTACGTAGGCAACCAACGATAAAATAACGTTGGCCCAATCCAAATTAGTTATAAAATTAGGTTTGTTCTGATCTACGCCCAACAGAACGTTAAAGCTCCGCAGTGCGCAGATGAATCTTATGACTCTCGCTCTCAGAGTCTGCAGCTCCTGGTCAGTTGGTTTTAATTTTTTCGCTAATTTTAGGAACTCCGATTGTGTCTTCCTAGCTAACCCCCGGTCTGGGTCGAGTTTTTCGGGTCGGGATGTTACACATATCATGCTATAACCCACATTTTATAAGCACATATCATGCCACCTGTGCATCATGGGTTCGTCCATAGCTCATAAAACATATACACATCATGTATAAACATATGAATCTCATTATAACAATCACATCCTACATTAAACAATTTTCAACATTCATATCATCCATAATCATTTTTCAATATAAATATTCACCCTACAAAATCAAGTGTATAAACCACACATCATTCTACATATCCATGCAAATCCGTACTATAATCACATGTATAATATAAGCTACATTGTTCCAGCACAACCTGTGTTAATGAGCATTATCTCCCATACATATGTAACAATCAACGATGAATGTCTCACAATTGAGGAAAACAATCAAACCTACTCACCCCCATAACAATCCATTGCAAGGAAGGTCCCAATTCCCATAAAAAGGAAAACTAGAGCAGTTTGGGTAGTTTCCTTGACTAGGAAAGTAGCTCACACAGGATAATCTTTAGAAAGGAAGGTCTGAATTCCAAGAAAGAAAACTAGAGCAGCTTGCTCGCCCAAAACAATCCTTGCAGGGAAAGTCCAAATTCCAAGAATGGACAATTAGAGCAGTGTGGTAAGCCATTGTACATAGATATACCATTTTGGATTATCATGGTCCAAATAACTTAACAAATTAACTCACATAGCAATCAACTCATCTCAACCCAGGGAGACACCGCATTCTTAGGGGTGTTAACGAGCCGAGTTGAGCAGAGTATTAAGCTGTTTTGGCTTGAGCTTGAACTGCTGAAGCTCGGCTCGAGTTTGACTCGAAGCTCGAATAAACTCGAACCTTTCAGCTCAAGCTCGGCTCGATTTAGAAATCCAAAGCTTGGCTCGAGCTCGAGCTTGAACTTGAATAAGTGAATCATAAGCCTTGGCTCGAACTGGGCTCGAACTAAAAAAATAAAAATAATCTATATATAAATATAAAGTATATAAAGTATCACATATACTAATATACTTTTAGTATTAAATATTAATTAATATACTTCAACAAGTATTACGACTACACTGTGAATATTTGATTATAGTCACTATGAAAGAAGAAAACTATGACAAATAAGTTTTAGTTACATATGCTAAAAAAATGCAACATTATTATTTTTCTCTCTTTATGTACATATAATCACTAAAAAAGATGTAAAAAATAAAAAATTATTTAGGCAAGATAGAGATCCAAATGCACAAGAAGACATAAACTAATCTACCTCCCGAGTTATGTGTGTTCTTATATCGTAATATGATGATATATGACATCTATACTCACATAGTCGTGAGTGTACATAGTATTAATATATAAATATGTGATTATATGTTGTTTTATATATTTCATTCGTCTTAGATTGATAACTCAATTAAATTTTTCAAAATGAACTATCAAATAGAGCTATTAATCTAAGAATGGAGGGAGTATGTTATAAATATGTATTTAAATTAACAATTATGTTTATATAAAATATGCATATATATACATTATTTATAGATAATTTTAAAATTATATTCGAGTTCGAGGTCGAGTCGAGTAGCATTGAGTTCGAGTTTTATTCGAGCCGAGCCGAGTCGAGCAGGGGTCGGCTCAAACTCGGCTCGAACTTATTCGAGCTCGAATCGAGTTTGAGTCGAGTCTAATTCGAGTCGAGTTTAACTCGAGCCGAGCCTAACCGAGCCAAGTTTGCTCACGAGCTAGCTCGGCTCATTTACAGCCCTACGCGTTCTCAAATAAATGCAAAATGAAACCATATCCTTTCGGACGCAAAACTTACTTGATAAGCATCCGAACGATTAATTCGACATCCAATGACATCCAATCGATCAACCACGACTAATCACAATTAATCTCGTTTATAAATTGTTTTGATGATACATACAACATGATACATATGTGAGCAAATGTTAAATGAGTCCAAGTATAAGTAAACATAATCAAATCAGTCTACATGTACGTGAAACATGGTTTATTCGTGTCAAATAAAATCATAAATGTCTATGTAAGAGTGTACATAAGTGATAGTGTTCAAACCTAAGTCAAAACATGTAAAACATGAACAAACTATAATCAATGTTATATATACAAGTATCCATAATTTTATCATAGTCCTATCCTACTCAAATCATGGAGTAAATGTAAAAATGTTGAAATACGGGTTCAAGACAAGTACAACATCATGCTAAACGTAGACTAGTATAAACATCTTCATACTTAAGCTAAAATATGTAAAATACTATTCACCAAAAATTAATATAACATGTGCAAGCATATATAAATTATCATGGTCAAGACCTACTAGAATCATCAAGTAATTATGAAGAAGTCATCAAACATGGATTTGAAATAAGTAGAATATTGTACTAAAGTTAAACAAGTATAGTCCTATTTATACTTGAGCTAAATCATAATTTAAATATGACTCTCATGCAATCACAGTAACATTTATAGGTAATAATCATAAAGAATTAGATTTATGAGAAAAGAACAAAAATTGGCCTAAATTACATAAAAAGAGCCAAAAAATCAAAATCTACCGTTTGGTCATTCGAATGCCCTGCTGGTCTGTTCAAACGTCCTTCACAATTCACTTTTTTCCTGGTTTGTCTTCAACCTTCCGAAATTCAAACTGAAAACATTTTAAAATTCTAGATAAATTTAAAAATATAATCAAAATATAACTCTAGAACATGATATATCTAATCATTTTTATACTTAATTATAAGAAAATAACTATAAATAACATATTTTTAACAAATTACCAATGAAACTCAAAATGAAGTAAGAACCCACATAAATCCACAATCATGCATTCTAATAGATAAAACCACACAAGATAAAATTCTCTTACCTCTATGAAGCATTTGGATCTACGAAAAAGCTTCAACCCTCAATAAATCCCACAAAAAAATTAGGGTTTTTGTTAAATTTTAATTAAAATTAACAAATAAACTCAAACTAACTTGAAAATAGGTAGATCTATGATATCCTTTGGTTAAAAATGAAAATCACCTATTTGGGGTTTTAAATCAAAATTAAAAATAAATTTTTTAATAGAATAAATGAAGAATCAAATTGGATAAAATAAAGATAATAGTGATTAAGACCAAAATTGAAAGATTATGAGTGATTAGGGTAAAAAACTTAATTCATTTTTTTTCTTTGGGAAATGGGGGTAGAGCATCTCATTTCTCCTAACAAAGTTCTTCCCCATATGGGCAAATTGGCTAGAGTTTCTTTAAATAATAAAGGTTTTGGGTTGATAAACAAATTGTTAGATTGTAAAATGGTTAAAAACGACATAAGTGGCTAATTAGGTTTTTTTTCTAAAAATAAATTTAATCACACTCAAACTAACTGAAATAAAATAATAGAGAATTAGGGGTCAAGTGGGTCGCATACCGTCTAACATGGACGTGGGCCCACGGCAAGGTCCACATCCTTAATTAAAGAAAAATTATGATAAAATCCTATAAAATTCATAAAAATTTGATAAATTAATTTTAACACTAAAACTTATAAAAATAAAATTAAACCTTATTAAAGCCATATTTACTAACTTATAACCCCAAAATCAAATCAAACCACCAAACAAGCAAAATCACACAATTTCACATAATTAAAATAGAAATTAAATAGAGTAAAATTAGATATCTTACATTGTGGTCTTGTCCCCATCTCTCTAAGCTTTGGTCTCCTCATTAGTGGTTTGCCCTCACCAACCTTGATCTCTTCTCCCACCCCTTGGAGGTCATCCACTTTATCTTGTGCAAATTTGGGGAGGCAAGAATGACTTTGTGACAGAGTCGATTCCAGTCAGCAGGTTAAGATTCTGAACAATCAGTAATCAAGCTCGAAACAGCTAACAAATCAGATCCGTAAACTTCGGATCACATGAGAATCAGCAAAAATTGGGAGTAAACTCTTTACTATCTTCAAATCCAATTACAAAAAAAACAACAATACATGAATATCGAGGAATTAAACTCAAACCTCGAGATTCAACAAAACAACAGCAGCTGTTCCTCCAGTTCTACACAGAGAACTTCAAACAGAGCAAACAACTCTTCAAACTGAAAACTCTTTTCCAAAAAATAACCAAAAAGTCCCCACTCTATTACATTTGTAATGTTTTTATACTCTCAGTATTCTGACGTGGACACTAGTTGGATTTCTATTCGAAGATTCTGGAATTCCGTAAAACAGCTGAAGGTTGAAGATGACCAACCAATTTAACTGTCTGAATGTAAAGTACAATGTCCATTTTGCCCTGCATCTCTATCCGTCCATTTATATCAACAGTCCTGATTAGCCCTCAAATTAGTAATGGACGTTTTTACCCTAATTAAAGAAACCATCAGATTCAGACAACAACTACGATTAAATCTCCATTAGTAAAAGACAGATTTGTCTTTGAAGTTATGTTTAACACCAATCCTTTTGATGAAATGCCTCTGAGACTCCCTGATGTTTCAATTCTTGATATCTTGCCTGCATCACTTTGTGTGGGAGGCTACGAGCAAAATCTCAGGGAGTTACTATCTTGGGCTTCCATCCTTGAAAAGAATCATTCTGCCTGTTTGTCCCCGAGTGCAGCTCTTCCCATCTTCTAGATGCCCCTTGTCACGCCCCGGCGATGCCCGACCCGTGCCAAACCCGGTCCAGGGGCCGGTTAAGCGCGCGGGGGCAACGAAGGGAAAATTGAGAAACGATCTAGCGGAAGACTTAACCCTAACCACGGGTGATTTACAGAATTACGGAGTACGCACAATCCTTTGAGCAAGAGTAAATAAGAAGGGAAGAAAGAGTGTTGTTTATCACAAAGTAAACAACTAATCTCAAACCCACATGCTTAGTTAACTAAAGCCCACACCGGCTCAAAATAAGTCATAAGCATCACAACTGTAAAATGTAACATAAATCCAAAACAAAGAACCCTACACAAAGGTCCTAAACATAAAACATAAAACCCAAGGAAAATGAGTCACACAACGATCTCCACGATTTACATCCAAGTTATCTCTGACCTTTCCTCAAAGAGGAGATCCTGTCCGTCTGCGTGTCGCACCACGCAGCCCCAAATCAAAACACAAGAAAGAGGGGTGAGTTTGACAAACTCAACAATGGTTTTAATACAACTATCATCATCGAAAAATACGATAGCATAGCAATATAGTCATTCAGATCAAATATTTACATGGTGCATAATTTTATGATCATACATACACATCACCTAAAACCTACATCATAGTGTATGATCCACTTAGTGCCATTAACATCATATCAATCCGCATGGAATGTATTTCTAACATATATATATATATATATATATATATATATATATCAATCATGCTTCAACAACCATATTAATCCTACATGAGATGTATCTCTAACGTGCATATTCAATCATGCATCACATCATATCAATCTGCATAAGATGTATCTCTAACATACATATCAGTCATGCTTCAACATCATATAATGCACACCTCCATCAAGGAATAATTACAAATAGCGTCACAAAGACGGGAACACAGACAAGGCCACATAGGCGTGTCGTGCAAGGAGTAATCACAAATAGCGTCACAAAGACGGGAACACCGACAAGGCCACGTAGGCATGTCATGATCCAAATTCTACACAAGAATTTAAGAAGATCGGGGTAGTCAATCCCTAATTGCTGCTCACCCCAGACGATCCTGGCCAAGGATGTCACATTCTCACGAAGAGAACCTAGAGCAGGTGTGTTCGCCCAGGGACATCTCCTACAGAGGGGAGAGCCCGAGTTCCCACGTAGGAAACCCGCGAACACATGGTAGCTGGTGCAAAGAGCATACCATACTGGATTCTCAGGGTCCAGGTTCGACTGTCTCAATAAATAAATCTCAGCCGCATTAATAATTCAGAACAACCAAACTTGACTCGACTCAACCCAGGGAGCGCACATGTTCCACAAAGGAACTCAAATCAAAACATGTCCTTTTGGACCAATCAAGTTTCGATTAAGCCAAACAACCGATTAAACCGGCATGCAATTTCACCACATTGCATCCAATCGATCAAATTCGATTAATCTCGATAAAACCTCGTTCACGAAGTCCGATCCATGATGCATGATGTCATGATGTTAAACCAAAAATAACCCATGAATTCCATTTAACTAAACTCAACCCGACTCGGAGTATGCTCATAAAAGTACCTCTATGTCAACTTTAGTCCTCACGTCTCATACCATGAGTATTCGTGACGCCATAGAAGTAAATTTAACTAAGCACTAGCGCAACGAACCTTAGAGCTATCCATCGATATAATGCGTCCCATACCACAAGTGTCTAATGGTTTCTCCTCGGCTGTTCTACACAACCGGTTAATTGGAAATACATTTTTATGATACATGCAGCATGGTACATACGTGGGCAAGACATACATGAATCCTAATCCATAATAAGTGCTCTCATCAGCCCCTAATGCATCATTCATAATTATAATGTCAAGCTTCAACATCATCATTAAACCCCACATGTGTGTGTACCTAGTAGAAGTATTTCACACAATGCATATCAACATGCTTGAAATTAAACTCACTACCACACTACACATGTGAACTTCCATCTAAACATGAATTCCAACGGAAATCATAGGAGAAGAATCGTTGAAATAGTATCTCAATTCAAAACTTAACCACAAAGGCAAAACACATATAAGATCATTCATTTCATCCTTGAATCATGGCATTCACCAACATCCACACATCAACTAACCACATTCTATCATGACAAATCAGTCCAATAATAGGTTGTAGTTCTACTGAAAATATGCTTAATCAAAGGAAATCAACCATTCATAATTTCAAGATGACAATTCTAACATCATGCTACAAAACATAAGTCATCTCACAAATCTCTAAGCATATATCTCAACTCCATAACCTCAATAGCATGCCCTTCCAGTAGCATAATATAACTCAAAACACTCCACATTCATATGAAATTGGCAAGCTAAAGTGGAATCATAGAAATAAACATCATATGCACAACATACAATTTTTCTGTGTAGCCGTTCGAACGCCCTTCAGGCAGTTCGATCGGTTAAACGTAAAAATTTAAAATTCACAGTTTGGCCATTTGAATGCCTAGCAGGCCGTTCGATCTGCTGAACTGGAAAACTGTCGTTCCGGCAGTGTTGCCGTTTGAACGCCCAAAAGGGCCATTCAAACGCCAACAAGGCAGAACAGACCATCTTCTTCCCTTCGTAAATCCAAACCTAAACACCATTGATAACACTTCAAATCTACATCTAGCACCCTAATCATCATCAAAAGTTCTTCTTGACTTCCAGAACGTTAAACCATATCATAATAATGCAAAACCCTAAGAAATCGGGATTAAATAATTTCATTTTCTAATTTTACTATTAACACACCAAATCAAGCAACTCCTTTCAAAATAAACCAAAAATTAAGAGTTTTACCACGGATAACAGAAAATTTGAAGATCCATTACCTTAGCACTTGATTAAGCTCGGATTGGAGGGTCACCCTTCTTGAAAACCTTAAAAACACATTGAGTTTGAATTAAACTCTATTAAAAATTGATTTATCAAAGAAATCCCTAATGAAAACTTAGATCTAGGACTTGTTGATAATAAAAATCGAATTTTGAAAGTTAGGGTTTGTAGTAAAACACAAATAAGTAGTTTTTGATGTCCAAAAACGAATTGAAACAAAAGGAAAATGGTAGATGTAGGAGAGATTAAGAAGGAAACTAGGGTTTAGTGCTTAATTAGAGTAGGCTTACCTTAATCACCTTCTAATTCGGGCCTAATTGGGGATTAGGCCAGACCTCTCTCCTCAGCCTATTCCCAAAAATGGAAATGACTCAGGTTTGTCCTTTTATAGTAAGGGTTGGGGTATGTATGGGTAAGTTATGAGGTGTAAATAGGAAAAGTAGGCTAAAAATGAGTATTTTATAAATTTAAGCACTAATTAAGCCTAAGAAAATTCTAAAAATTTTTGTATGACCTTAAGTAGACATCTAGGTTCATTTGACCCAAAAACCAAAATTTCAACTGTGGGGCCCACAGGGGTCCTGCCAAAACCCTAATTTTTAGAAAAATAGTAAAAATTCAGAAAAATCCCAAAAATTTACATTTATTTTTAAATCACTTAAAATCACTAATCTTAAAGTTGATTTTGATTAAAACCATCATAATATATTTATTTACGAAAATACCGAATAAATCAGAAAACGCGTTAATCTCACGATAACCGACAATTAAAAAAAAACAAAAGCCATTTTAAGATCAGGGATCTTACACCCCTAGCCTCCCATAGAAATTAAGGTGTATAGTGATGGTGTAGTTTTTGCCGATCTCAACAAATCTGGGGTAGGCTTTTGTGCTTGTGATGCTAGCGGGGCAATGTTAGCTTGTGCCAGCTTCTTGGGCCTTGGCATCCTTAGCGGGGAGGAGATTGAAGTCCTTGCATCATGTTATCACTTTTGCACTGGATATGGGGTGGTCCCTTGTCATGATTGAGGGGGATTGTCTTTTGGTTATCTCTATGTTCATAGAGAGCTCTTATGGGGATGATAGGCTTGGTTTCATGTTGGCTTAAGGTATTTCTATGCTAGTTCATCTCACACCGTGATCTTCTCCTTCATCAAGAGGGAGGGGAATAACATTGCTCACTGCCTTGCTAGGCGAGCAAAACTATTCCACACCCATTAGGTTTGGACTGAAAGAGTTCTTAAGTTTTTTCTTTATGCTCTCTATATTGATAACTCTGTCCGGTTGTTATAGTTCGCCTTTTGGCTCTACTATCATTAAAAACAAGAAACAAAACAAAAAAACTCCAGTTCCCGCGTGTTCCAAAACCTAGCATTGAGGGAGTCTTCTGCCAGCAGCATAATATGAGGTCTCTTTTTGTTTATGAATGAATTCACTATTTAATTTTTCATAATGCCTACATTTGAAAAGGAACAAAATTCTCATGTGCTTATTGGGTGAAGGGCTATACTCAATTCACTTTACTGTTTGTGGTACTTAGCTTTGTCATTTTATTTTTAACTTATTGACTTCTTTAAGCTCTCTGTCTAATCCAGAATGTTTAAGCAGGATCATTAAGCCTCAAAATGAAGTATGCCGGCAGGGTGTTCCAAATGTTGTTGTGTCATGCTTAACATGATGGAAATTTAGATTACCTCTCCTAGTTTCCTAGTCTTTTTTAGGCCACATTGTCTACTTTGTTCCACATATCCATTGTGTGCCCCTTTCTGCTCATGTTAATTATAGTGAAACCAAACCTATTGTATTGGTTCTTAGTTATAAGTGTCTTATGGTTAGTTTATAAACTTCACATATTATTTTAATGTTAAACTTGAGATGCTTTATTTCATATATGTTCTTTGTGTTTAATGTTTTCTTACGAATAAGTTGGTACTGGTCTAAGGGTTATTTTAGAGCTGTTGGGGTCTTCAAAAAAGCTATTTGTAGAATTAAAATTGCAGATTATATGAGACTTTCTAATTAACCTAAACATGTGGAATTATTTTACCATTGGTGGTCTAAGTATTCTATTTGAAGGGTGATTGAATGCTACTGAAATTGTGATGTGCTGCAATTAGTTGTGATTCCTTAAAAGACAATCTAATGCCCACCAACCTCTTGAAGTGTTACTGGGTACGATGCCGAGTACTTTATCTCCATTGTCATTTATGTTTCATCATCGTCAACATACTATCATCTATATTTGCCTGGGTTGACAACACATATTATTCTACTATTCCACTCTACCTTGGATCATCTATGTTTAAACCAGTTATCTTTTTATTTATATTCAATTTTTGTATCATTCTCATTTATTTATTTCTAATTTTTATTGAGCATATATCTTAGCCCTACGACATATGTCGAACCTCAACCCTTGGCAAGAAGTTTGAAAATATTGTTAAGTGTGTCCCGTGAGAAACTGACATTTCTATTCTACTTTCTCTGCACCTAAGATCTTATACCACATTTGATTGGATAAGAATCCATATCTAATTAAAAGTGGTGTAAAGCCTTTAATACTGCATAAAAATAGAGTATGAATATTATTTTCTTATCTCATATTATAAATGTTGAGTTTGAACTATTCTTTAGCGTGACAGGGAAATATATGTTACTTTCTTCTTAATAAAATTATTCATGGTTTTGTACTAACTCCTAACCCTACCCTACCATAGTTTTGAACATATTCCTATCAACCCTAAACCTAGCCTTGGAAAGAAGTTTAAGAAGATAAACTATGAACAATGGCTGACGTCAATAATGGGCATACAAAAATTGTCCACAGTACTTCTTGTGAGCCTTGTGTCAAATCTTTCTGCATTCATTGGTTGGGATTTCTTAAAAGAATAAATGTAGCTTTGTATCTAGTCCTTGTGTTGATGACCACTATCAAACAAAAACAACGCCAGGACATGGGATTTGGTCCGTGTGTTGGTGATTGCTCTTCATAGTGTTCATCTCTTTTCCATAAGGAAATGAGGATTGGTCATCATTGTAACTACGTAAGGAAATATATAGAATTTTTACCTTTTTTTCTTTGTTTTATTCTCTAAACTTTCTTGGGAGAAATATTTTTAATCAGTGCATCACCAACTAGTTTTCCCTTTTTATTCCCATGGGATTACAAATAAGTCATTCTTTGTTAAGGGTTGCAAAACCCCTCTGAAAGTACACGTGCCTTTATAAAATGGAAAATGATTATTTTTCTTATAATTTACCGGAAATAAGGAACTGGGGGCTCCTGCAAATGATAGCTGGCCAATTTGAACTCACTACAGGGTGTTTATTGACACAACCAAAGTATGCAGTGACATCATCATTCATACCGGCCGCTTAAAAAATATAGGCAGTGATTAGGTGTCTTAATTTTTTGCATTTGTACCAAAAACAAATTTGTGCATAGTTAGGGAAGAGTTTTTTATATTCCACTGAGCCCTTTAATAATTTAAATTAATGATAAATATATTAACCTATGTTACCGTCAATATCATTAGCGCTAATGTACATTAACGCATGCATCGTTCCCAAAAGAAGGAAGCTCGAAAATTGTGAAGGAACGCAGCACGAGTTACTTCTGCAAGAGTGCATTCAAACCCAGCTTGTGACAATGATAATGCAAATTGGTACAAATAAGTACAAATTGTTATAGATAATGCAAGACGGCTTCACGAAGGAAGAAGCAGCAGGTGCTTTGGCATGGGAAAGGGAAGAGAAATTCCTTACACTTCCAACTATGAACAACAACTCGATTGAAAAAAACATATATAGTGCCAACGACAAAACAAAAAAACAACTCGAAAACAACAAAAGTAGCCATCGCGATTAAAACTAGTGGCATGTACCAAATACTTAGTCCGCCTCCTTTAGTAACACATACATCTGTGTTCGACCAATCGATCAATCCTGACCACCCGACTTACACTTTCACAGGGGAAATATAAAGCACATTTTAAAGAATGAATGAATGAAGCTGGAAGGAACGGGTTCTTTGATCACAATATGGGGGAATGAGCGAGCTAGCCAACTGCCAACGTATCATGTATATATATTTATATCATCAGTGCTGCATGTACCTCATGTGATTCTGTTCCTGGGAGTTGCCAGAGTTGCTACTGCTGGACGACTGTGGCTGCTTCGAGTAGTCACCGGTGGATCCGCTGTACTCACCACTAACCATTTCCCGGCTATCGGCAGCCGCCATTGCTCTCAGCCTCGTCATCTCCGCGTTGTAGCTAGAATCTGTGCTTCCAACGGGGCTAAACATAGTGCTCACCCCGGGCCTCACCCCCTGGTTCAGGTCATCCAAAGAGGCATCTCCTTCTAGCGCACGCACAATCTGTTTCACAAACACATTGCCAGAGAGCACAACATTAAATTCCATAATAAATTAAGCACATAGAACATCAATAGTACTCTAGATGGAAGAGAAAGAAATGGTAGCACTAGTTTCGTATTTACACCTGACTCATCTTTGGACGCATCCTGGCCGAGTGCCGAACGCTTGCAGCGGCACATGCCACCATTCGCATCATCTCGTGGGGATTGTAGTTGTTTTCCAGCCGTGGGTCCACCAGCTCCTCGCAGTTGCCATCTTCCAACACTCTCGTTAACAGAGGCCTCGCCTATTGCATATATATGTATACAGCATACGTAGAAGCAAGCAACAAGAAATTACTAACTATATATAGAAGAAATGTTTAAAAAGCATTCTTTTTTTTTTTGAGTGTGTGCGTGAGTGAGAGAGAGAGAAGACATGTATAAACAAGAGTAAAGGAAATGGAAAGGGAGACACGAACCCAATCGACAAGGCAGTCCTCCATGTAAGCAGCGGTGGTGTCAACTGGTCGTCGCCCAGTGATCAGTTCAAGGAGCATGATACCGTAGGAGAAAACGTCCGACTTCTCAGTTAGCTTGCCACTTGATGCGTACTCAGGAGCCAAATACCTGCATTCCACACAACAAGCATTCTCAGAAATGAACTGGATAGGTGTTTCAATCCTACATAGAATTGTTTTTATGCAACACTGAAGGAGCTAATTACAGGAGGCATGGGTACTCACCCAAAGGTTCCCATGACCCTGGTTGAGACATGGGTGTGAGTGTCGGAAGATGGCTTGGCCAGTCCAAAATCCGCCACCTGCGCCGTTCAAGTTCCTCCATAATGTTAGAAACAACAAATTAATTAAGCATTGCGCTTGACGGACAAAATGAATTCTTCTAGCCATAGCCACATCGGTTGCTTTGGAGAATATTGAAAGAATACCCACCATGGCTTCAAAGTTGTAATCAAGGAGAATGTTGGCAGCTTTAATATCTCTGTGTATAATACGAGGGTGGCCTGCGAATTAGGTGCGGACAAATTGCACCAAATCAAACACAAGCATACGTTCAAATTAGTTATATATGATGGGATTGTCGTATAGAGCAAAGATATATTAAAATAGCATCTTTTGATAGGTCTGATGTAATTTGAGATATAGTAATTACTACATAATTAGTAATGACTTACAATCTTCATGGAGGTACGCAAGTCCCTTGGCAGAACCCAGTGCAATTTTGAGTCTTGTTGGGAAGTCCATTGTGGGACGATCCTTGCCTGCAGATTGCAATATTGTGAAGTTTACAAGCAATCATCCATGTGACAACAAAGGAATATTATACATTATATGTGTAGTTTAATTAGTATACACATATAAAGGCATAGCTAAAGGAGATCAAAGATGGAAGGTGACCATGGAGATGAAACTCAAGCGTCTTGTTGGGAACAAACTCATAAACCAGCATCCGCTGCCCCCCGGCGATGCAGTAGCCGACCAGGGAAACGAGGTGGCGGTGGTGGACGCGGCTGATGATCTCCACCTCCGCCTGGAACTCCCTCTCCCCTTGTCCACTCCCGGATTTGAGCTGCTTCACAGCAATCTCCTTGCCGTTGGGTAGGTATCCCTTGTACACGTACCCGAACCCACCTTGGCCGATGAGGTTGGCCTGCGAGAAGCCGCCTGTGGCTGACGCCAGCTCGTCGTAGGTGAAGGTGCTCTTGTTGAAGCCAAGGGCGATGCTGGGAGATGGCGGCGGCAGCGGTGGTGGGCGCGGCCCCCCAGAGTAAGATGAGCTCATGTCGCTGCTGGGCATCATAGGAGGCGGTGGAGGTGGCGGGTGCCAGCCTCCGCCTCCTGCCTGTGGCAATGCGCCTGGCGGATGGGAGTTCCAATTTGGCTGATTGCTAGGGTAGTACCCAGTACTCCCTGCACATATCGTTTGATATTATTTATGCAAGATGTCTTACATAATTATGTGCAATAAATCATATAGTGACGGATCAAGTCATGGCATGCTAATTGGTTTGTAACAGTTGAATACGCTAAAAATACCTTGAGATTTACGTGAAGGATCAGCGTAGTACTGCATGGGGTTGCGTGGCCTCTTCTTCTTCTTCATGCAGCACACGACAGCGACAATCATTATAATGAAGAACAAGCCGATGCCAGCCGAGATTCCGGAGATGAGAGGCAAGTTGGAACTGCCACTGCTGTTGGATGATGACGAAGATGAGTTGTGAGAGCCGGATGGGGGCGGTGGGGAGGACAGAGCACGGGAAGAATGCGGGGGAGGTGGTGGAATGGCCGAGGAGGGTGGCGGAGGCGGGGAGGGAGTCTGTTCCGTGGGTGGTGGTGGAGACGTGGAACCCCCGTCGTTATCCGACGGAGGAGGGGGAGGAGAAGAGTCATTATCACCCGGAGGCGGAGAGCTGGGCTGGGGCGGAGAAGGGGTGGATGAATCGGGCGGCGGAGAGGTGGAGGAGGATGGAGGTGGGGAAGACGAGGAGGGCGGAGGTTTAGAGTCCGGTGATGGAGCTGCCTCAGGTGTAGTTGATGCCATTCGTGTGAATTCCACAGACTGATGAATTAGGACGAAAGAAGGCGCCTGGGAATCCCCCCCCCTACCGGAAGAAGCCTTAATAATCTCTAGAACACAAAAGAAGGCGTAATAAATCTCACATAATATGTGTCGAATTGCATATTGAAAAATATGCACTTGACACGACACAAGCCCCATATCGTACAAGGTTTCGGTTACATTATAATTGTTCTTTCATTTATGTTAATATGATTGGATTAAAAAAATCTTCTTATGCTCAATAAATTAAAAGCTACAAGTTAGCGGAAAATTTTATTACTAAACACAAGTATTATTTTTGTTCCTCCTGTTGTGCGTCCAACTGGTAGAAATTTTCACTTGATGAATCATACGTTCGTAATATAATTTGTATACAATGTCCATACATTTTTCGTTAGATTAATAAGTTGTTTTTGTTTACAATAAAAGGGGGGAAAAAAGATGAAGGAAGAGGACCAAGTTAATTTAACAAGCAGAAATTCCTTCAAAATTAAAGGTATAACATGAAGATAAGCAGAAATGAAAATCTATCAGAGGCATTTCCCGAGAGAGAGAGAGAGAGAGAGAGAGACCTGGTTTAAGAATTAGAGGAGGCCTTTCAGAGAAGAGGGGAGGAGGGCAGAGGAGGTTTCCATTTGTGTGGGATTTCCTTGAGAGGACCTCGTCCACCTCCCCACCCTTCCTCCCCTTTTTCTCCCCTCCCCATGTCTCTCGCACACCCATTTTCGTTGTTGCTAATATTAACCGGCTCCTTCCTAACAGAAAAGACCAGCTCACCGCCCACCTGCTCCACCTCACTTGCTTCCTCTTTATTACGTTCTCTTCGTCTTTGCCACCTTTCGTTTCCGCGGGTTGGTTATTCTGTTTACCAATTCCCTGCTACGTTAAGATCAATTACTTCCTCACCTCACACCCCATTTATCCTGGGAAGCTAGACATGTATTACCCACCAATTCGTTGGTTGTTCATTGCAATTTCCTGCACATTTTACTTTCTTACACTTTATTTCTCCCTAGGTAACTCCCCAATTCATTGTATTTTTTCTCATTTGTTCACCCCACTTTTTTCTTATACACTATTGTTCGCCCCCACTTAATTTACTTTAATATCAATAATGGTAATGGAAATAAATTAATATTTTTATTTTATATACATATTTATTCCTTTTGGGACATTTTTATGGTAAATGGAGAGAGAAGAAAGTTAACAAACTTAAGTGTGGTACTCTAAAATAAAACCAAATTAAGCAACATCCCTTTAACCCCTAGATCTATTGTCTTTGCTACAACTTTTTGGGGCCATGTCTCGTGTTCCAAAGTCGAATTTACTTGTTCTCGGTGACATTAAATTTATCTCATCGAACCTTACCAAATGATGGTGGCGCAGGGTTCTTATACTGTACTCTTGCCTTTGCATATTTCACGACCTTATCATAAGGTAAACTCAATTACAATTCATACACCATTTACAAATGTAATTTAGGCAGTATATATATTACTGTGTTTTTTTTACCAATCACATTATCTACTCATCTACTCATTGTAATGTAAACATCATATACCACCACAATTTAAAGCAAAAAGAGAGCAAGAGAAGATAGAGGAGGAAAGAAAGAGAAGGAGGAGGGGGTGCACAAAGGAGGTGGCAACAGTTAGAGGAGAAGAGGGAGGAAGGAGAAGAGAGAAAGTGGTTACATTAAAGAGAAGGAGGTCATAGAGGGCAGGACATGTTAGAATTGGAGGATGTAAAGAGCATTATATGAACAAAGAGCTTTATCTATTTTTTAAAAAAATTTACAGAAAGGGTCTATGCCCAGATAACTTCTTTGTCTGAGTTCTTATAAGTTATATCCATATAACTTTGTCTTGCACTTGCTCCCCCATTTTATTCTCGTAAGACACAGCTACCTTTGCTTCTCTTTTTCCTCTTGTCTTTGATTTCCTTTTTTTCTTTTGGGTAAACTGATATCTATATTTGTATGCAATGTGTTTTGAGTCTAATTAGGTCTGTCATTACATAGCAAACCGACCTTAGCTCAGTTGGTAGAGCGGAGGACTGTAGTATTTAACAGCAGATATCCTTAGGTCGCTGGTTCGAATCCGGCAGGTCGGACTCAGACTCTCTACCCTCTTTTTTCATTCATTTCTTTCTGTTTTGTCTTTTTTCTCTCTGGGTGTATGAATGATTAACGATTTGGTTGATACGGCTGTTTATCCAATTTTGTCATAGAACGTGTCTATGATAAGAAGCAGCTAAATCTGGAATTCTTATTTATCTATCGTTTCTCCGTATCCTCACACACGTCATAGAATTTTGCATAATGAGGAGAATTCCTTCTTAATTACCATCTTAGATATGGAAGTAATTTTTATGCTCCGCTTTTAGCGTAAGGAACATACGGGGAACATCTATTTTTAAGATTAACCACACACATATTAGTATAAGTGTCATTTACGTTAACGTACGTTAGCATATGCCCCGTTACATTTCTTATGCATTTTTTACGCTCGGCTTACAGTGACAAGGAGCATAAAAAATACTTCCCTTAGATATCAGGTAGCTTGTTAATAAACGGGCCATGAGCCCGTATAAATAGTTACAAATGAGCTACTATCAGGGTATGGCAAAGTAAAACTGGGCTTGGGCTACGTCGCCATAAGTCCCACTTTTAATTTTCATTCTCGCCTCCCAAACCCAGTTCTTCACCTTCCCGGATCCTTCATTCTTCTCCGGTGGACAGCTTATATTTTGGACTGGTCACGCCCATTCGCCATCTCTTCTTCCCATCCCATCCTGAACTTGTTACTCCCATACTGTTGGATTACCATCGGCCTTCACAGGGTTTCTTGCCTCAGTCCCTTACTCCCGGGTTCATAGGGTTGGCGACAGCGAGGCGGAGACCGGAGACAAGCTCCTCTAGGCTCCTAGTCCCATGACCGGCGAGGCAACAAACCACAGACGCACAAACCAGCCCTCAGTCCTCCCACAACGAAGATACAATTTTTTTTAGACGATGTTAGAACTTCATAATCGATTATTTGTTTGCAGCAGCCAGCGAGGAAATTGGATTCTTGTGGTGGTTCAAAGGCTTTTGATTATGTGGTCTGCAATTTGATTGATTATGTGGTCTGCAATTTGATCTGTGGAACAGGGAACATGGTGTGCAATTTGATCTGTGGAACAGGGTTTTTCCTCATATAATGGACGACTGCCCTGGTTAATTAACATCTTGATTTCAGATTTTAATAATGAAAGTAAAAAGCTTTAACTGATCGTTTCAAATTAAGTATGTATCACCAGCAATCCCTAATTGATAGTTAGCCCCAAAAGTAAAATTTACCATATAATTAAGCTACGTAAAGCAGCCAGTTAAGAGCCAAATGGGCTATTACTAATCAGGATTAACAGGTTCTAATTGAACAGGCTCCGGCAGCCTTTCTTGCTAGTGTCAAATAATGTCACGTGTGTGATGCTACTTGTGACTTAAGTGTGGCTTTTTAAAACAATGTGAAATAAGGCTTTTAAAACAGGGTTCAGAATAAAAAACAAGGCGTGTTTCATTTAACCAGGGAAGCGCATGTTGTTTCGAAAGTTTAGAACATGGAATTAGGAGTGGGGGGCCGCGCGAACGCGTATCCCCTGCTGCCACAAATTATAACGTCAAACTCTCCCACTTTGGGGAGATTGTAAAACAACTCTCCCCCAAAAGTGCAATGGGGGCAGTTGCCCTAGGCCATCGGCCTTGTTGATCACCGATTGACCCCGCCCAGGTAATGTGGGCTACTTAGGGTGCCCCTTGAGTAACGTGGGCCCTTTGAGTAACGTGGGCTATCGGATATAAATCTGATAGCCAGGTGGGCCTGGGCTCACGCAACTACTCGTGAGCCCAGGCTCACCTCAACTAAATCCTTTTTTAAGTACTCAACTGCTTAAATTAAATAAAATAAAAATATTAATATAAAAAAAAGTTTATTTACTAAATAGAGCTATTAATTTAGAATTGATGGAGTTTTTAATGTAAATTATTTTAATTAAAATAATTTTTTTTATTTTAATACTTCTTTTGTTCTATATTAATAATATTTGAAAAAATAAAAAAATTTATTTAATGGTGAAGCCCACACGAGAAGGGAAAATAAGTTTATAATACTTTTTTTTAAGTACTCAATCACTAATTGAATAAAATGAAACTATCAATAAGAAACAAATTCTTTTACTAAATAAAGCTTTGAGATGGAGGGAATAGAATATTATTAAATACATTTGCTTCTTCAATGTTAGAAGTTCTCAAATATGCATAAAAATTGAGCAGCTCCACCCGGCTCCACACCTCTACCCATCTTTCAAATGATCATCCCAACTTGCGGTCATACATATTTACCTAAAGGCATAATACATGAGGCACCAAACTAATATACCAAAAACAAAAGCTGCCTATTTTTCAGTAGACTATAAATTCACTCAAGCAGCTTTCTTAATTGCTTCTACACAAGGCAAACTTGGTTGAGTTACAAGCCACTATTTCAATCACACCCCTGAGCTACGAATCCACAATTTCATAGAGGCTCTATGGACACCACACCTGTTCACGAAAGGTTCCTCTAGGTACTCTCTGAGAGCAGTTATAATGGTCACCTTGAGACGCAATTTCCCAGCCTTGCCTGGAAATTCAGCCGGACAAAACCCCTTCTGGCACCGGTCCTGCAGCTACCAGAACGTGAGAACTTAGGCTCCAAATTCATATATTGCTGGTACAAGAGGTACGAAGTCTTGGTGGCTGTGTTCCGTGCTCACAACACTCTCGTCTAGCTCGGGTTAGGCCCTTCTTTCATTAATCTTTAGAAGGTAACAATTGCGAATAAATAAAATGATGAAGACAAAATATAAGTGAACTTCTTTCCATCTGTAATAGCTGACAATAAAATTTCTAGATTAACTTCATTACATAGTTTCAGTTCTTCATTTAACATTCAACAACTATTTTACAAGCATGAAAGAAAAATACCAACGTGTAGCTTCAAACATCAAAGCTTGGGCCAAACGAATTCATTCCAGGCAAAACAACCGGGACTGACAAGGAAAAACCATCCCTTTCTATTGGTCGAATTAAATAGACAAGACTAAAGAGGTTTCCATTCAAATGATACAACTGTCATGAAATCACCTAACCAGAAAATGAGCGAAACATCATTCAACACAATCAATTTGACCCCAACCGAGAATTATCGGAAAATGAGGAATGATGTCTACAATGTTTCTTTACTGCTTCTCCAATCGCATCTATATGCAACTGAAACCATAATTTTCTCTTGGTAAGAGCATTGGAATCACCCTTAAAGAAAAGGTGGATCAGCATTCTTTACAGTTGATGACTTAGTGACAAAGTCTGATAGAGAGGCACCTTTACGTTTTTTGGTTTCACCAGACAATCTTTTTACATAGGCAATGTAGCCATCAACATCAAATTTTCTTTTGCAACCAGCATAGTTCATGTACCGTATCTTCCCAAATACAGGCCGCTCTTGCCAACCCTGCACAGAGCAATTGTTCACTAGAAAAATTAACCTTCATCTAGTAAGCTGTACTGTTTGGAATAATAATAATAAAGATACCAACAAAATTTTTCTCCTTGATGACAATTAAAAATTACTCTAATAGAAACAATATCATATTAGAGCTAATTATACATGATAGATCAATATATTCCTGTAAAATAACCGAGTTTCCTAAAAGCTGGAGCCGTTAAGAAGGGAAAATCTTATTTATTTCTTTTACATTTAACACCTCCTCCCCACCACCACGTGCAAACGCCCGTCAAGCACGGCACATGCAACACAATTGGGGTATAAATGTCTCCACCGAGACTTGAACCCAAGACGTCCTAAAACCTATATCTTTGATACCACGTAACATAACCAAGTTTCTCAAAAGCTCGAACCGTTAGGATGAGAAAATCTTACTTATTTCTTTTATATTCTAATAATTGAAATATCTATATTTCTATAGTGCAAGAGCTTTTTAATGAGCTCAGGCAATTAACAAATTCTCTGAGCATCTAAATCCACTCTGAGAATGTAAAATTTGAATCATACAAAGTTCAAAGGACTCAAGCTAGCATCTCTCCTTTACTATTACTAAAAATTCTCTCATGTTGAATCCTTGTGTCAAACTAGAGATTTTAGCAGTTCACCAGATTCTTATAAGGATCCAAGTCAGTGATCTGATTATTTGAGGTCCACTACAGTTTAAACACCGCACGGCCAAAAATCTAGAGCAGAAACCAACTCAACCAGAGATGGTTGGGCAAGTCCAGGATCTGATAGAATTATTTATCAGACGAGATGGATGAAGCTTTGGAATTGTCCATCTCAAGCTAAAATTTTAACCATGTAACAAACTATAATAAGCAATTGATCATGTAAACAGATGGAATGTAGCTTGCTGTCCTCGAACTGAAGGATGCAGACCTGATCATGGACACCACATATTGACCACATACATCCAACGTATCCATTTGGATCTCTGCCATCAATTTGATACTGAACACAGATTTTGTGAAGTCAGATGCAGAGTTGAAAAACAACTACAAATCGGAAAGAATATTAACAGGCAAAGGTTTTAAGAGGGATAAAAATTCAAGCACAAGAAAAAACCTTTCATTCTCACCTCTCTGACCCATTCAAGTGAAAATTTTCAAATAAATCCCTCCAAAAAGTTTAGATCTTAACCTTGTCATTTAGATAGATAGCAACAGAAACGGCTTCTTCAGGTTCATTTGTCCACTCAAGAATTTTCTTCGCCCAATACATCCTGCAAATCATTCTTTAACAATTAATGAAACCATGATATAAACACATAATCACGTATGTCTTTAGCCTCCTGCACTTAGTAGTTCCCATTAACACATCTAACAGGTTAATGTTGGCAAACAACATGAAAGTATACAAGAACATTGCCAACAGAATTTTCTATAATAGAAAGAAAGGCCCACACATGAAGGAATGGATAAATATTAGCATTACTTGCCTCATAAAGCCATGCATTTTTCCATGATGAACCATTTCTAGTTGAGATGCATTCCAAAGCTGAAAAGTGCAAACGTAAATATTTCAGAATTTATTTAAGAAGGGAGTCATAAGAAGTTACATCAATATTATTAAAAATATGTCCAATGAGTTAGTAACCAATAAACGAACAATTGGGGGAGAAACTAAGGAAATCCCGGTCATAGTAGGCTCTTATCAAGGGCCAACCTTACGCCATTATCTTTTTGCTCTAGTTATAAATTAACTAAATACAAATATACAATATAAGATACCTTGGTGCCTGCTTTTTGCGGATAATATAGTTTTAGTTGATGAGATTATAATAGGGTTAAATGTCAAATTAGAATTGTGGAAGGAAGCTTTAGAATCAAAAGGTTTTAAAATAAGCAGGACAAAGACAAAGTATATAAAATTTAACTTTAAGGATAATAGAACTATAAGTAGAACTTTAATCAAAATAGATGGACAAGAAGTGTCAAGATGTGAGCAATTCCAATATTTGGGCTCTATTATCCACAAAAAAAGGAGATCACTAGTGATGTAGTACATAATATTAAGGTAAGGTGGGTAAAGTTGAGGGCAATGTTAGGAAATTTGTGTGATAGGTGAGTCCCGAATAGGCTTAAAAGTAAGTTCTATAAGATTACTATTAGTCTTGCAATATTTTATGGAGCAGAATGTTGAGCACAAAAGAAAAGTCATATAAATAAACTAAATGTAGCTGAAATGAGGATGTTAAGGTAGATGTATTGAATAATAAGAAAAGATAAGGATTAAAAATGTGTATATACGTGAGAACTTAGGGGTAATACTTTTAATGGAGAAGCTCAAAGCGTTTAGGTTACGTTAGTATAAGTATGTACAAAGAAGACCAATAG
Organism: Saururus chinensis; assembly: GCA_035235625.1. NCBI lineage: Eukaryota > Viridiplantae > Streptophyta > Magnoliopsida > Piperales > Saururaceae > Saururus > Saururus chinensis. The sequence goes on from CP141142.1 coordinate 1,043,750, forward strand.
ATACGCCGGTAAGAAGGTTGGAAGAGTTTTATGTAAATAATATCAAGAGAGGAAAAGGGAGGCCTAAGAGAACTTAGGTTGAATTACCAAGGAAGGATATGCTTATGTTATCTCTTACAAAAGAATTAACACAAGATAGGCTACAATGAAGGTGTAAGATCCATGTTGCCGATCCCAAATTATTAGGAAAAGGCGCTACTTGATTATGATTATAATTCAGGAATAATGCAAAATTGTAGTAAAATATACATAAAAAAAGAATACTATAGGCATATTCTAGTCAATGGCCATAAAACTGACTTGAGTAGATTGTGAGCAATTAGTAATTATAACTAGGGAACACAAGTAAAAAAAATCCAAAATAGATAATGGGCGTTATGTGTAGATAAATTACTAGTATGTGGAGCCTAATAAATGCCTTCCACAGATTCATTATATTACCAACATGCATAATACTGTAAAAGGGATTCAGTTTATAGCAGGCATTCTATTTTCAATACAGAATGTGTATGGAAATATAGAGATGCGACGTAGTTACCTTTTCAGAAAGTAACTTCCTCGTGCAGAAATTTTTACAAAATAAGACAACTTTAGCCACACCATATTTAAAAAAACCATCAAACTCAGCTGCAAAAAGAGTAAATCTTTTTGATACTTTACCTACAATTCTCTATTCAAAAGAACCAACCTTCTATTTTAATTAACTCTGAATGATAGAAATTAATACCATATACCTATTTGTTTTCATCCTTGCAGGCAATTATACTAAAAATTCAAAACAGGAAAATTCAGCACACACCTAAAACATAACATTTTGCCAAAACTTTAATCAAGTCACCAGACAGGCTAGTCTTCACTCTATCTATACCATCTTGTCAGTGGAAATACCTCAACTGAGACTCCATATTGACTGGAAGCTAGAACATTGTCCCATCTTTATTAATCTCAGTGGATCTAGGTCCAACTAACTATAACTTTTTAACACAGAGTGAATACAACGTGGTTATCCTCACCAAGCAGTATATACTCTGTCAATGCTACTTGAGGAAGGAACACAATATTCATTACTACTTCATATGGTTACAGGCTTTTATTCATTCAAGAGACCCCTCAACATTCTTCAATGTAAAATCAAATCATATTATCACTGGATTAAAACTTGAGAAACATAAGTCTTCAAAAAGTAGATAAAACTGCAAAGGGCCATATAATGTTTCACAAGGGAAAAAAAAGCTGACATTTTACAAGAGCCATGAGCTCACCGGATCAGCAGTTTTTGCCTTTTCCAGCTCATCTTTCCTGTGGCATAACAACCATTATAAAAGCCATATTACTTTTCCGCCCGAGGCAGAACCATAGAGTAAGAAAATGAGCAACCTCAGATAAAAGCATTTTCACCTACGTGTAAATATGTTCACGTTTGTCTGCAGCATGATCCATTAAGGTCTTCCTAGCCCAGTCCCATGCACCTTGAATTTTGTCATAGTGTGGCTGGTAAAAACAAAAGTTATCTGCTAATTCTCTTCTTACGATCATCTCCTCCAAGAACACATCAACTGACTTAACCAAGGCGAACAAAAATTTCATCAGGAGTATTAGTACAAGAAGTGCATGTAAGCTCTCAATTACGTGCAAGGGATAAAAGTTTGATCATCAACCATTACAAAGAAGGATTTTAAAATTGTCTCATTGTCGTTCAGGCAAGCATATTAGACATTTATTTGTAAGCAGTAAAACAGATGTCGGACGCCCATGATTCCAAAAGTTGCCTTGTAGGTATACATTTTCAAACTTGTAAAGCACACACCTGAGTGTTCATTTTCCTGAATTTTTGAGCCTCTAGAGCACAACGCTGAGCTGCTATCTGCCCAAAATGCAGATAAGGGGACAACCCTGAAAGTGCCTGGGGCTTCAATGGGTTATTTCTGTCGACTGAATAATTCTTCAACCTCCTTGTCAAAAAGCCGTTATTGCTACCCATAAGAACCTCCATTGCAGAATCTTCTCCCGGTTCACACCACTGCAGCTCGGGAACTTCAGCTCCTTTCCTTCAACAAAAGAAAAATACATCCACATAAATACGGCTAAATTTCACATCTCAACAGTGACCCAAGCTAATGATACATCTATTTCACTGACCTTAAAACGTCAGAAATAAGATTGTCCCAGTCCACTTCCTTGGGGGCAATGGCCGACCACTTTCTATTGGGAATCGGCATACGGGGGTACTCGTTCAGATACTCAGGAAGCAACTTGTGAATTTTAGACCTGATTGTTCTCGCACTGTATTCTAATTTATCTGAAGCCGCCCAAGCCGGAACCACATTGTGCGCATCCACTTCGTGCATGGCAATTGAATCACCCAGCTTCTCACAAATCTCATCTTTCCTCCTCCTAATATCTCTCAATGGCGTAAAATCAGTGACTAAGAGCGAAGCACCTATCTCATTCAGAAAATTGGGTATATTCTCCACAGCCTCCCCCTAAATTCAACCCAATAACATTAAAGATCACTGCCCAGCTGCCATAGAACCAGTCCATCAGAATTAAAAGAAAAAATATGGAAAAATTAGTCCATTGGAATTTCACCTGAAACAAAAAGAAGGGAATTTGCAACGAGCTGAGATTCCCCTCAAGCTGCCGCAAACCCCTCAGCATGAACCCCAACTGCCGGGCTTTGGCGCCGAGGAATTGGTCGAAGAGGTTGAAGGCGACGGCGACGGGGGCGTCGATCCGGTTTGCCTGGTCGACGGCGTGGAACAGGGCCCAGTTGTCTCTTGACCGCTGGTCACGGAACATCCAGTACACCACCGGACCGTTGGAAGAGGGGTCCCCTGCTTTGAGCACCCGGATTCGGCCCAGATGGACCGACCCGACGGCCTGTCCTGAAGGCAGCGTTTCTGGGTCCGGTTTGATTTTGGGTCTCTTACTAGGGGGTTTGGACGACGGGGCCATGGATGTTGGGGCTTGGAGGAGGCGGCGGGAGCCGACGGCTGACAAGTGCATGAACAGAGCAAGTGGAGGTGAGAGAATTTGGGGGTGGCACAGAAGGTGAAGCCTTCTGCAGAGCGGGCTCAGCACAAGTGAAGAGAGAGAGAGAGAGGACTGGGTGGGTGGGAAGATGACACGACGAGCGGGAGCTGATGGTGACGTGGTCGGTTTGTTTTCCCGCCCTTCGTGATATAAAGGAGAAATTAGAAATGTGCCCTCGTTTCTAATTAGAACTTGTTTATTTAAATTTTAATTTATTTAATTTTTTAAATAAATAAAAAATATATTTTTTTATCTATACTCTCTTTAAATTTATTTTTTTATCTCTTCTCTTTTAGTGTAGATAGTTATTGACATTAACTTCAATGACAGAAGGCTAAATTCAGTTGTGATTACGGTGACTATGATCAGTGTATAATTGCTGATCGTGATTAACCAAATCTGACTAACCGCAGCCAGCATAGGTTACAGTTGGCCAAATCTTGCCGACTGCGGCTAACACATGGCCACAACTAACATGCGGCCACTGGTTGCGGCCAACCAGATTTGGGTGACCAGCATGCACAGTTGTGGCCCACGAGCAGCCGTGGCCGGCCACTGAGGTCTGCAATCAGCCGCGGCAGTGAGAAAAAGATGTTGGCGTCGAAAAAGAAGAGGAAAAAGGAAAAAAAATAGAAAGAAAGAAATTGGGTAAAAATTGCAAATGTGGGAGATTTTAATAAAAAAATAGTGGGGTACAAAAGCAATCGGGGATATAGGAAAAAAATAGGGTTCAAATAGCTACATTCTTTTAATTAATTCTAAAATATTTTTTTAATTTTAAATATTTATGTAAGGTAATATTTTTATAATAAAAATACTTATATACAAAAGTTTTGATTGTATTAATAAGTGAGCCTCACACAAAGTAAGTTTTTGATGTATATTTTTTTGGTAAAAATATCATTTTCCATTTTATAAGTAACTTTCAAAGTGGACATTTAGATGCTATTTGGAAGGTACTTTGGAGGGAAAAATAATTTTCCCTATGGAACATATCACATAAGGTGGGGGAAATAATTTCCCCTCTAACTCTTTAGGAGGATAGTTTACTGGAGAATGGAGAAAGCTCTTTCCCCACCCCACGGAGCCTCCCAAATAAACCAACAATGCCTTAATAGCGATTCTCCTGCCATAATGCTATGTCACCTACTTAACCTTATAAATAATTTTTTTTGTTAAAAGAAGTTATGATTAATGTTACACACTCGTTAAGATTCAGAGACGATGAGCTTATTTCATCATTTAACCATCTTTGAGTGGTGGGGGTCTTTAAAAGTGGGCCTTATTAATCAATCATAATAAAGTAGGTTTTTCACGTAAGAACCTTTACATTACTAAAGTATTTTTTAACTTTTATATCTCCGCCGAAGATCTGTTTAAATGTAAAAGAAAAAGAGAAAAATATATTTAATCTCAAGTCAAGAGAATGTGAAAACTAGAAGAGCAATAAAAGAGCTTATTTTACAATACAGTGGTACTCCTTAAATAGGAGAGTAAGAGATACAAGCAGGGATTCAAATCTCAAAGAATATTACAATTAATGATTAACGGTCATAAGCATGATATGAGGAGAAGAATAAGGTTAGTTACAGTCAATGTTGATTGCTTCCCCTCACATCCCCCCTCAAGCTCAAGGACGGTTAGCCCCTAGATTGAACTTGGAATGAATGTCACTAAAGCGAAGACTGGGTAAGCTTTTGGTAAAGAGATTAGCAAGCTGATGTGTGTCGAGAATATGAGTGACTTTAATAGTGCCACAAAGAACATACTCCTGAATGAGAAATGGATATCTATATTAATTTGCTTAGTTCGGTGATGAGCGACCAGATTTTTAGACATGTGAATAGCACTGATATTGTCGCACTGATATTGTCACACAGAAGTGTAGGTGGAGAGGCAGGTGATACCTAACCATAAAAAGAACAACACTTCGATTTAAGAGTGGATTTGACAGCTTGAAAAACAAAATAGAGTAAAATGATTCTGCTGTGTGGACAACCTGTGTAAGGAGGACATTTCCTTTTTTCTGGGGGCGGTTTGTATTCCAGCGGTGGTCGTGGTTCAAAAAGCTTCAAAAGGTTAGTAGTAAGACCTGTGGGATGACTCTGGCCAATCTGTGCACAGAATTTTCCAAATAGAACATTATTTTAAAAAATATATATAGAAAAAAGTATTCACGGAAACAGAACTTCCAACGCTGATAAAGCGGCATAAACAAACAGATTCGAAAGTCATCTTATAAACTAGATGTCACATGATATCTCAAAATTTCACAGCGAACAGGAGAAGATACAGAATGATTATAAGAGCATTAAGGGGAAACGACGACATCATAAGAATCCAGAAATATATAGATCATAATATAAAAACGAAACGTACGAAAACCATAGCATATAGGTTACGAAAAAGATCAGAAACATTGCAGGACCCCAAAGCAACTTTTACTACGAAAAAGAAGAAACACGAACATGACAATGGATCATAAAAAAGAAGGCGCAAAATCAGTGTGATGTCGAGAATAAAATGCCGTTCATCTAATCAGAGAGACAGCAAGTGGACCTAATCATCCAAACTCGAAATGCACGCGGCCAATCAACTATCTAAGCCAAAATGAAAACCCAGAACCCTACCATCACAAACAAAAGCGAATAATCAGTGAAATATAACACGCGCCTCAACAATGACCCAACAAATCCCATATGCAATCACGTAAATGAAACCCTGTAAACACTGATCAAAGGCACAATTTAAGCAGCAAGAGCACTGGTAAGCAAAACAGAGGAGCTGGATGAATCAGACACAAAAATTTTTAGAAAATAATAATCAAAGAACCAAATCACTTTGGAAAAAAACTCAAAATCGTCCAGAGGGGTAGGTGGGTGGGCAAAGAGAGAAAATCCATTACCAGCTTGAGTTGGAGGACGGTAGCACGGTTCTGGGCCTTGGTGCGGGCCTGGACGGCGGCGTCCCGGTTGCGCATGAAGGCGTCGTTGGAGTCCCCCATCTCTCTCTCCCTCTCTCACACACTCACACGCACTCTCGCACTAGCCTCTCCTCTTCGATCCGATTCCGGCCCTCCTTCGACTAATCCAAAGCGGGAATGATGCCACGGCGGCCCAGTGAGGGCAAAGCGCACACAGTGTCGGTCGCCTGCCCACCCTCCTCGGCGTCTTCACGATGGGCTTCCCTTTTATACCGGTGGGGTTTCTGCTTCTGCGGATCCTGAAGCGGATATAATAATCAGGATCCAGTCCACTTATTGCCTGTCTCATCTCTCGGTTTAAAGTGTTTCCGGACAGGACCCTGTTCCGCTCTCACAGCGAAGAAGGATGTACGTGAACATTTTTTTTTTTTTATCGATGATGCATATATTAGTGTATTGGTGTAAGTATTATTTGTGTTAATATATTATAAATACATCATTAATTTCGATAATAAATATTTTATACATATTCTTTTACTCTAAGCAGATAATATAAAAAAATGCTTCCATGCCGTATGACATGCATTTTATTGTAGTACTACCATGGGAATTCAAATCCACTGACCGGTGAAGTTATTGATGGATGACAGTGTATATTTGTGGAGCACAAAATCGACTAAAAAAACTAATTGTGTAGATTTTGTACATTAGACAAAAAATAGCAACTTTTGTGGTATAGATTTTGTGCATTTCAATGTGTGAGTCGATCCATCCACATCTGGTAATTCATGGGCCGCTATCCAGGCACTTGATTGATTTGCATGGGCCCCCATATTGTAAGGGCCCATACCATTTGTCGGCCCCAATTCGAAAAAAAAAACATATAACATCGAGAAAGAGTCACTCATGTGGGTAACCATCTCAAAATGTAAACCCACTTTCCAACCATCCTCTTTTCCCAACCTTAAGACTCAACCAACTCCTTATCCCAGGCAAAGTACCGGCTCAGGGGAGTGTTTTAAATGTTCTGCTCTAACTATAAGCCCAACATAAAAAATATAAAAGAGCCCTTTATCTATAAAATTAATGGCGCACATGTTGGCAAATGTTAGCGCCAAGAGTACTAGCACTAACACGCACACGCACCAGTGTATGTACTATTAATTTTAAATATCAAGAGTTCACATGCGTTCTTTATATTAGGCTCATTGTCATAAAGGAAAATAAAAACCCTTCCCTAACTTAGATGCTTAGAGGGCATGGTGAAAAATTTCTTCTTCTGGCTAGGATCACCTGCAAGGAAAAGGGAGTGAGGGGTTTCGATGGAAGAAGTGCAGCGCAAGTCGACAGCTTCTATGAGGGTGGAGGTTGCTTCAAGTCATGCTTAGAGTAAAGTAATATTCAAAGGTAGACTGGGTTATCATTCTATGGGCTTGGAGGTTGTCTGGTTGGGGAGCTGCATCAGATTGGCACTAGGAAACTATTTACTGTCAGATGTGCCATTGGAGGAGGAAGAGGGGTGATGATTGGTGAGGGTGATCATGGAGTTGAGTTCTTTGGTGGGAGGAGGAGAGGAGGAGGAAGTTGCAACATCGTCCTCTTCTGAATCTTCTTTATCGTTATTGTGTGCTTCTTCTTCCTATGAAGAGGAGGTCAAAGGGTGGTCCTTGGTAGGGAAAGACAGTCTCTTTGTCGAGCTTAGAACTTGTCTTAAGTGGGTTGACAACATATGGATTCCCCTGAAGTGCTTGTAAGTATATTCATCTTTGCATTTTTTTTACTTAACAATCAAGACTTTATTGGGCAAACATGTGCGGTCTTACATTGCTTGCATCATAGGCCTAAGTTTTTAGTTAATAGTAGGTACATTAATCATATAAGGTTTCTAAATCCAGATTGAGCGGTTTAAAGATTGTTTAAGGGAACCTCTCAACTCCAGTTCCTGCCATCAAAGGGGTGTTGAGGATCACTACCTGTAAGGTCTTTGATTTTTTTACGATTTTTTGTAATTTTTCTGTTACTTTTTTAGTTATTTTTAACAAAAAAATGTGACGTTTTAGCGTATTTATATTTCTGTATTTTTCTACTATATTTTTACCCGTAGGGCATAGTCGTGGGCCGCGGGCCTCGCTGCACACTTTTGGCGCAAGTGTTGGGCGTACTTTCAGCGAGAGTGTTGGGCGCACTTTCAGCATGAGTGTTGGATTTATAACGCGTAAACAATGAGTTAACGCGTGATGGGGATACGATTGGAAAAAAAACAGAAAAAAAAAAGAAGAGAAAATCGGGCCGAGCCCGATCCAGATGGTTCTGGAGGAGGAACAGTATTTCCCCCCCTTCACCAGTGTCTCTCTCTCCCAGCCGCCGCCGGCCGCCGGTGGGCCGCAGGGCCGTTGCACCGGCTCCGCCCCAACCGTGCAACGGCAAGGGGCCACCGTCCCGGCCCCATGGCCACTCCACTCCGCCTCTCCCCTGTTTTCCCTGATTCCACCTCTCCCTCTGTCTCATGACTTGGATGGCTCCGGCGGTTGCCGGTGGGCTCCGGCGGTTGCCGGTGGGCTCCGCCCGGCCTCCGTCCGGCCAGCCTCAGGTCAGCGACGGCAGGGTCGCCGCCCTGGCCAGTCTCGCCGGCCCCTGAGTTCTTTTTATTCTGGTGAGTTCTCTCTCCCTCTCTCCCTGTCTTGTGTACCACCACTGCCGCCACGGGCCGGCAGGCCACGGCTCCGCCTTGGGCCGGCCATGGCGGGAGGCCATCCCTCCCGGCCCGGTGGGTCTCCATTCCGCCGCCTCATCCTCATCCCCTTTCTGCCCTGTTTTTCGCCGACGCACTATTTTTGGTGAAACAGTGACCGCTGGCGGCCATCCTTGGCCGATCGGACCTCTGTCCGGCGCTGCCTGAGTCCGGTGAAGGTGGTGGACCACCCCACTTAGCCCGGTTCCATCTCCTCCGCCGTTCTCTCCTCCGCCGATGCATTTCGGCCCTGATTTTCGCCAGACCACCCAAAGTCCCCCTTAGTTCTAGTTGAGCCTGAGGAACGTCGCGGGCAGGCCGCTGGCCGACCTCGGCCTGATGATGGCCCAGTGACGGCCAGGCCGCCTCCCTGACGCCGTCCCAGCTCAGGTTCGCCGACCTTATCACTATTCCGCCTTCGCCCTCCCTAGCCCCTATTTTTGGGTTACGTCCGTTTTTGACGTTGTGACTGCCACCGTTAGCCGGATGCCGGACACCGGACTTGACCCACCAAACCGTTGTTTGGCTTCTCTCCGGCCAGGCAATGATGGTGGATGTTTCCACCCAGCCTGGTTTAGCCTTTGTCCCCTCCGTTCCGCTGGAACGAGATTTGTCGCCCGCTGGTTGATGTGCTCGTCCACAGAAAACCGTGCCCTTGCTCCTTACTATGTTATTTGTTCGGCGTGTCGCAGTTGACTTTGGCCGTCACCTCTGGCCAGAGATAGCTCCTCCTGGCCGCTAGGGCCACGATGGAGTCGGCCAGAGCCGCCAGTAACCCCTGCTCCTTCGTGCCCCAGGGTTTTCCACCCGTTTTGGGCCATTGAGCGTCGTTGGATGACGAACACCCTCTGACCACTTTTGTGTGGCAGGTTTCAGCCTGGAGATGGCCGGCCGCCCTAGTGCGGCACCGCCCCTCTCTTTCCGACATGAGCCACGTGTCCCCTGTGTCGGTTGTGTTTGACCGTGCTATAGAGAGCGCCATGTTTTGCCCTCTTACCGTCCTACCTCCACTGGACACCGTATGGCCTCTAGTCGGCCTACCTCGACACGACAATGGCAAAGGCCATCTTCATTGGTCACCATCCTTGGTATGGCCCTACCACCCGTATGAACTTTGGGCCGACACCGTCTGGCCCTCTCTCCCCTCCCTTTGGCCACATGTGCAAGTAGTTGCGCGTGCGGGTTAGGGTTTTGGTGCCGCTTTGGCGCCGCCTGACCGTCAGATGGCTCTGCCATCATCTGGAGTTGACATCGGAGTCCTTCACCTCTCCTCCATCCTTGAGTGTCACCCTCCGCCCTTATGTGGGCCCTTGTGAACGTGAAACTGACGCCGTTGGGTGCTATCCACAGCCGATTTCGACGACTTGTGACCGGTTGTGTATTTTTCAACCGCCGGTCAAATTTTAGTGAGTACACCCTACCTTCCAGTCACACCTGCAACTTGTTGGCACGATCTTTCTCCCAGCCGCCCCTAGTGTGCCGCTGTGGATTGCAGATTTTGCCGCGTTGATTTTGACATCCCATTTGGCCGTGTGTAGTTCCGGCGCTTCCTAAACCTCGGGACAGCAGCTCTCTCAGCTAGGCAATGGTGTTGACCGCCGACTACGCCACTGACGCCGCCACTGTCGTGTGCTCGCCATCAAAGGTCATGATTACGAGGTAGGGGAGCTTTGAACTCGTAATTTCATGATAGCATGCCTTGAATGAATAGCAGCATGCTAGGATATTATAATTCCATATTTTGGATATAAATCATGGCCTGATTGCATGATGCAAGAGAATGAAGTATGCTACGTTGAGATGCATCTGTATGTATGTGAGTTGTAAGCATGTTTCATGTATGTGTATGATGTATGCGCTAGTGATGGCTAGCGAATATGTTAGTGTGCAACGTATGTGTGTGATGGACATGCTAGTGATGGCTAGCGATGTCGAGTAAGTTACGTATGTGGACTTTGTGTGAGGGCAGAGGTATGGGCGATGGACGATAAGAGGTGGCAAAGTGTTTGGTGAGTATTTGTATGTGTATGTGGATGTGTAAGCGTGTGACAAAAGACAACAGACGTAGGTTTGACAGGTAAGGAGTGGAGCAGATTGGTTTGGATCGGTTTGGAATGTACGTCAGGGGTTTGGATCGGTTTGATATGATGGTGTGTTATGCATGCTTATATGCTTATGTGCATAATTATTTTATATGTTGTTTGCCTCATGTTGAGTTGCATGACGCATGTTTTATGAACTTATTGAGTTCACCATTTGGGATTTCCCCTACTAGGTATTTTCCTACTGAGTATGAAAATACTCACCCTACTTCTTTTAGCCCCGTTGTTCGGGAGGCTTTTGCAGGTTGTGTTGGTGAGCTCCTGGAGATGGATGCTCGTTTCTGCGGTGAATTGTTTCCCCCTCGACTCAAGTATATTTGGTGCCACGATTTGATGCATTGGGTGAGATGAGATGTAAGTGTATGCATTCTAGACTTTTAATTTGGATCAGATAATAGACTGTTTATGGGACTTGTACTCGGGGACGCCTGGGAGTTATTTGTATTTAAAAATCCATGATCATGGTAATTTAGTTGTACGTATGTTTTCGAGTAGCGCCTGAGGATATTTGATTTGGCGGCACGATGTTTAACCGTATGATATTTTAAATTATAAACTGTTTATACATGTTTTGATTTTGTCATTTTGACTCCGATTTATCGTATAAAATTTTTTTTCTATGTGTTTTAAGAAAAAAGGGATGAAAAATCTCGGGCGTTACACCACCTGCCATCAAAGGGGTGTTGAGGATCACCAGGGAAGATTTTCACGATAGGTATCTTGGTCTCTCCTTCTGGATTGATAAGAATAAAGCAAACTATTCCTAATGGGCCTTCTAAATGGGTCATAACATAAAGTAAAATGTATAAGTTTAACATAACATGAAATCAATCTATAAACCCCTCTAAGTGACCGATGTCATCCTCATACTCAACATAGAGCCCATCCGAAGCACCTGCATGGCACGATATGCAGTCCTAAAACAAAACTACAAAAACAAATAGGGGTGAGCTATTACTTAGCAAGGGTTTTAATATAGAAAGTAAATTCATATTGATATCATATGTATTATTAACATAACATTCATCGCATAATCATTCATCATACCCATTCATCATGAGACAAATCACATATCTCCATGCCGCCTGTGCATCATAATGACATCCACATTCTATAAACATATACTCATACCACCTATGCATTATGTTGTAAATCACAATCTATACAATATACATAATTATGCCACATGCATATTATGCTATAACCCACATTTTATAAGCACATATCATGCCACCTGTGCATCATGGGTTCGTCCATAGCTCAGAAAACATATACACATCATGTATAAACATATGAATCTCATTATAACAATCACATCCTACATTAAACAATTTTCAACATTCATATCATCCATAATCATTTCTCAATATAAATATTCACCTTACAAAATCAAGTGTATAAACCACACATCATTCTACATATCTATGCAAATCCGTACTATAATCACATATATAATATAAGCTACATTGTTCCTGCACAACCTGTGTTAATGAGCATTATCTCCCATACATATGCAACAATCAACAATGAATGTCTCACAATTGATGAAAACAATCAAACCTACTCACCCATAACAATCCATCGCAAGGAAGGTCCCAATTCCTATAAAAAGGAAAACTAGAGCAGTTTGGGTAATTTCCCTGACTAGGAAAGTAGCTCACACTGGATAATCTTTAGAAAGGAAGGTCTGAATTCCAAGAAAGAAAACTAAAGCAGCTTGCTCGCCCAAAACAATCCTTGCAGGGAAAGTCCAAATTCCTAGAATGGACAATTAGAACAGTGTGGTAAGCCATTATACATGGATATACCATTTTGGATTATCATGGTCTAAATAACTTAACAAATTAACTCACATAGCAATCAACTCATCTCAACCCAGGGAGATACCACGTTCTCAAATAAACGCAAAATGAAACCATATCCTTTCGGACACAAAACTTACTTGATAAGCCTTTGAACGATTAATCCAACATCCAATGACATCCAATCGATCAACCACGACTAATCATAATTAATCTCGTTTATAAATTATTTTGATGATGCATACAACATGATACATATGTGAGCAAATGTTAAATGAGTCCAAGTATAAGTAAACATAAACAAATCAGTCTACATGTATGTGAAAAACATGGTTTATTCGTGTCAAATAAAATCATAAATGTCTATGTAAGAGTGTACATAAGTGATAGTGTTCAAACTTAAGTCAAAACATGTGAAACATGAACAAACTATAATCAATGTTATATATACAAGCATCCATAATTTTATCATAGTCCCATCCTACTTGAATCATGGAGTAAATGTGAAGAAAACGTCGAAATACGGGTTCAAACAAGTACAACACCATGCTAAACGTAGACAAGTATAAACATCTCCATACTTAAGCTAAAATATGTAAAACACAATTGACCAAAAATTAATATAAGATGTGCAAGCATATATAAATTATCATGGTCAAGACCTACTGGAATCATCAAGTAATTATAAAGAAGTCATCAAACATGGATTTGAAATAAGTAAAATATCGTACTAAAAGTAAACAAGTAAGACTCTCATGCAATCACAGTAACATTTATAGGTAATAATAATAAAGAATTAGATTTATGAGAAAAGAACAAAAATTAGCCTAAATTACATAGAAAGAGCCAAAAAATCAAAATCTACCGTTTGGCCGTTCGAATGCCCTGCTAGTCTGTTCAAACGTCCTTAACAGTTCACTTTTTCCTGGTTCGTCTTCAACCTTCCGAAATTCAAACTAAAAACATTCTTAAATTCAAAAATATAACTCTAGAACATGATAGATCTAATCATTTTTATACTTAATTATAAAAAAATAACTATAAATAACATGTTTTTAATAAATCACCAATGAAACTCAAAATGAAGCAAGAACCCATATAAATCCACAATCATGCATTCTAATAGATAAAACCACACAAGATAAAATTCTCTTACCTCTATGAAGCATTTGGATCTACAAAAAAGCTTCAACCCTCAATAAATCCTACAAAAAAATTAGGGTTTTTGTTAAAACTTAATTAAAATTAACTAATAAACTGAAATTAACTTGAAAATAGGTAGATCTATGATATCCTTTGGTTAAAAATGGAAATCACCTATTTGGGGTTTTAAATCAAAATTAAAAATAAATTTTTTAATAGAATAAATCAAGAATCAAATTGGATAAAATAAAGATAATAGTGATTAAGACCAAAATTGAAAGATTATGAGTGATTAGGGTAAAAAACTTAATCCATTTTTCTTCTTTGGGAAATGGGGGTAGAGCACCTCATTTCTCCTAACAAAGTTCTTCCCCATATGGGCAAATTAGCTAGAGTTTCTTTAAATAATAAGGGTTTTGGGTTGATAAACAAACTGTTAGGTTGTAAAATGGTTAAAAACGTCATAAGTGGCTAATTAGGTATATTTTTGGTCTAAAAATAAATTTCATCACACTCAAACTAACTGAAATAAAATAATAGAGAATTAGGGGTCAAGTGGGTCGCATGCCGTCTAACATGGACGTGTGCTCACGACGGGGTCCACATCCTTAATTAAGGAAAAATTATGATAAAATCCTATAAAATTCATAAAAATTTGATAAATTAATTTTGACACTAAAACTTATAAAAATAAAATTAAACCATATTAAAGCCATATTTACTAACTTATAACCCCAAAATCAAATCAAACCACCAAACAAGCAAAATCACACAATTTCACATAATTAAAATAGAAATTAAACAGAGTAAAATTAGATATCTTACATTGTGGTCTTGTCCCCATCTCTCTAAGCTTTGGACTCATTAGTGGTTTGCCCTCACCAACCTTGATCTCTTCTCCCACCCCCTCGGAGGTTGTCCACTTTATCTTGTGCAAATTTTCGGAGGCAGGAATGACTTTGTGTGGGAGGCTACAAGCATAATCTCAGGGAGTTACTGTAACGTCCGGGAATTTTCTAAATTCCTGAAGTCGTACACGTGGAAATTAAGGTGTAGGACCCTTTGATCTTCCTGTGGGAATAACTTAATCATCAGTTGGGAAGTGGTGGCTAAAGTATATATTGATGGAAAATAGACTAAAAGTGCTTCCAAATGGCACTAAGAACTCACGAATCGGAGTCCGGATGAGGGAGAAACGACCGTCTAAAGTTGAACATATCGTGCAGGACCCGTTTACTTGAATTGAACGTACGAATTGTCCCTTTAAGTCACTATACAGGCCTAATCAATTAGTATTCTGAATTTGTGTTTTTGGGGCCCAATTTGGTTGCTAAATTGAAGAGATTTTGGCCCAATTTATTATGGGATTAGGAGCCCTAATCCCATGCCTATAAAAATGATTAATTAGTGTTTTTTTGGGGGGTAGTTTTTTGACGGTGAAGGAAGAGGGAATTTTCCAGCGAGACTCCGGTGAAGCATTGGCAACGGTGGATTGACGACAAATCGGCAGTTAAGGTAAGATTGTTGTTACGTCTGAAACAAGACTATGAAGAAGTCAAATTCAGATTTATTTTACTTGCCAATTGTAGTAGACAAGGTCGATCCACAGGGAAAGCCTTGTGCAACAAAGAAAATAGTTACGAAGAAATAGAGGAAGAAAAATTAAGAAAGAAAGAGTAGAAGAGTATTGAGGGAATAACACGTTAAGAAATCAAGAAAAGAAAACACTAAGGCATTAAAGATCATTGTAACATCTAATGATGTTCTTCATGTATCATGTTATCTCAGTTAGAATTGAATGAAGATTCTATCTAACCGGAAGATATGAACATTAAAATTAAAACTAAAGATAGAAAATACTTTGGATAGATGAAGGATAAAAATAATTGTCTCTTCAAGTTTTCTATGTATCCAAATCACAAAAGATCAAGAAGGATAGCCTTCAAGCATCTTATGTATCCAAATCACAAAGAAACAAGAAGAAGAACAATATTAAATAAACATCACTTCAAATAAACAATACTTACTTGAAACCATTGATGAAACATGAATTGAACTCCATTAGATTGTTACAAATCACCTCTAGCCTTAGTTTGAGAGCTTAGAAAGCCATTACAATAAAATTAAAAATAAAATTACAAAATGAAAGAAGAAAATAGGAGAAGAGAGCTCCAAAGAGGAGAGAATGCCCCATCTATCACGTCCACCCCTCTATTTATAGGAAAAGAAAGGGTTGCTTCAAAGGGTAAAATTAAATCATATCTTCAGATTTCATCCTGATTGATTGCCTGATTCGACCCCTATATCTTCGGAATTTAGAATTTCTTCCTGAAATAACACTTGTAGCCACGGAAGTCTTCTTTCTATTGCCACCAGAATCGTATCAATCCGAATTATATATAAAAAGATATGATTGAAATACTAAATCTGTGTCAATCTATCCGAATCAACTTCTTTCATAATTTAGTTCCATTAATACAAATCTCAAATCAAATGGGTCCACAAAGTTGTGTTCGACCATTCCATGCATGTTTAGACCATTAGGAGCCCATTCTTGACTTTTAAATAGCTTTGGGTAGTTGGGCTTAACTTCCTCTTCCAGTTGTATCTTGTTGAAGCCTGTTTAGACATGTAAACTCAATTAAGGTCCAACTAACTTATTCAAAACATAAATAGCCCAAATCAGTAATGAATTAACACAAAATAGGATTACAAATAGAAATTTGAAAACATTTTATTAAATATTATTTCAGTGCATCAAAGATCTTTGTGTTAGACTTTAAATTAAACTTGGTGGTGGCTTAATTGATTAAATCTTAATGTAAAAAGGGACTTCTGCAATTATTATTCCTATAGTTTTAATGAAAAATTCCCTCTGAACAATTACCTCGGAGTGACTGTTCTTCATTCCGTAGAACAGTAATTTCAGCCGGTTCTTTCACGCTGGTGGTCGGCCAGTCATTGGCTTGACTCAGGGTCAAGGTAGTTGGAATTGCCATAGAACAGCAGGATGACTAGTTTCAGCCCTGCGCCCAGTCGAGGCGGCGGCTACAACGGCCGACAGTTTTAAAACGAATGGGAAGGTCAGAGCCTTTGGGGCACCGGATGGAAGGGGAGTTGCCACCCACTGCCGGCAGGGCCAGCGCCACTGGAATCGCCGCTTGATGGTGATTCATCCCGGCTTGGCCCTGCAGCTAGGGCTAGGCTGGCGGCTGGCGGCAGATGCTGGCTGCGCAGAGGAACCCAGATCCGTCGGTGACGACGAACAGAAGCACCAATGCTTGAGCTTCCGCTTCAGAAGCCCCAACGTGGGCAATTCTATTGGTGCCGGAAAGTTGGGCCGGCGACGACGGACGTGCAGTCTAACCACCATCCGTGGCCCTGCGGGCATCTCCACGAGGAAGACGACCTGTAGGCAAGTCAGCGAGTCTAGCTCGATTTCAGGCTGAACTGTTGACTTGGCCCGGGTCGATATATATATATATATATATATATATATATATATATATATATATATATATATATATAAAGATAAATGAGGAGGCTAGTGAACTGGGTCCAGTTCATAGGGTTAAAGGTGTCAAACAAATTCTAAAAAAATACTCATGGACTTGGAGAGGTTTGGGATTATTATGACCAAGTTTTAGCGTAGGGAAAAATCCCAGATGTTGTTAAATGACCTTTTTACCCCTACTAGTTAATTATTGTATAATATTAACTTACCCGAGTTCAAGGCTCTGGTTCAGGGGCCTATGAGTGGATCTGAAAATTGGAAAAATTCTCAGTGAGAGTTTATGAGTAACCTAATTATATGCCAAACCAATAATGAGGAAAATTCCCAGTGAGTGGATAATTGACCCTTTTGCCCTTAGGGTTTATCATAAACTATTAAGACAACCTGGGTCGGTTCAAGGGGTTCACGACCCCGTCACATGCCAGAAAAATTACACAGGGTCCATGAAGTCAAGTAGTACCCCTGACCCTAATTTTGGACCCATTGGATGTCATTAAGGTCTTAAACCAAATGATAGTAATACCCTTGGAGCGGACCCGCCCCCATTCATGTGAATGGAAGCGCGAGTCAATTTGAGAGTGGAGCCTTCTGAGAGGTTAATGACTTAAAATAGAAAAAAGGGTAGTAAAATGACCTAAGGGAGGGTAGCATACCCCTAAATGGTAGAATTACCCTAATGCCCTTAAGGGGTAATATATTTTGTTTCCGTCGAAATAAATAACCTAGTTAATCAAGAGTTAAGGTACCCTATAAATGACTTCAAAAGGAAGGAGCATGACCAGTAAGTGACACGAAGACCTTGTCGGGTTGCAATGTCATGAGAAATAAGGGGTAGAACCCTAATTCTCATGTTTAAAGCAACGTATTTCACGTGTTTGCAACCCAGTGCACCGATTGACTAAAGTGTTTTATATATAACTCGCGGGATGTGTTAGAGTTGTTTACACTTTCGGGTTTAAATTCGCTGAGCCCTAGCCCTGCAAATGAGTGCAACAGGCCCTTATTCATTATTTATGCATTAGTGTGAATGCACGTTATTTATGTGGATTATGTTGATGTATGCTTTTATTATTGATGTTTTAAGTTATATCAGTAACTTAAGATTAATAAAGATTAATCAAGAGACATGGGTTGCTGTTGGTTTGGAGGGAGAACATCTAATCAAGATAAAGACTAAAATACCCTCAATAGGGTTTGGGACCGGTTCATGAATTGAATGGGGCCTTGACATAGAATTTTACCTTGGTTAATGAACCGAGGATGGTTATGGGATGTTCTTTGAGTCATAGCTCAGTGGATGAGCTATTTTGTGGGCCGATTCACAAGGAGAAGAGGACCCACATAGTTGAGTGGTCACTTGACTGGATGAAAATAATATGACCTAAGTTTTAGATGTTTGAGGGAGTCAATGGTCATAAGGACCTGAGGCTTTTATGGATATATTAGTAATGTCTTATAAGACATTTTCCTCCAGAGTTGGGATGCTGGAGATTGCAATATACTTCTTCATCGCCATGACGGTTTGGGTATTGACCAGATGGTCTTTATCGTGGGTCTCCTGCAAGTCTTCTCAGGACTAATTAGTACGTACGAAAAACGGAGTTATATGATCATCATGGAAGGCTTGTGCTTTTCGCCAATCTGTGTTCATAAGCACAGTTAGGATCCTCTTCTCCAGATTCGTGGTAGGCTATTGAGAGCCCTGAGGATTTAGGTCAAGCTGTTGTTAAGCAATCCACTCCAAGGTTAGAGTACTTTGTTTGAGAATTTATCGAGGGGCGAGTCATATCTAAGTTGCAGATTTGATAGTATTAATTATCGAACAAGGGATGTGAGATAATTAATAATAATGTTTGATATTGCTTGTTAAGTAGACAAGTGGAACGGTTAAATGACTTACTAAAATGTAGGTTGAAAATATCTAAGCATTGCATGTGTGATGCTATGCTTCGTAGGATAGAGTAGTTTCTAGGCAGAACTAAGTCTGGATCCGATCTTGTTGGAAACATTGGAGATGTTGTCTGATGAGTAAGTAGGCAATTAACATCGGGTAATGTTGGCCCGATCCGAAAAATATTAATAAAACCTTTTATCCTTTAGAAGCTCTTCTCCTGTAGGTGGAGATGCTTCATTGTGGTTGTGGTTGTTGTTTGGTTTGCTTTGTTGCAGATTCTCCAGGCGACGACAAGTGAGACTAAGGCAGGCGTACACAAGAGGTTTTCTCGTTTCTATAACTCCGGTACGTAAGTGTACCTTAAGCATGAGAGTCAACTTATTATTTCTTTTCAGATAGACAAAGAACTTGTACTTAGATGGATGAGCTGGTCTTTATGAATTTTCAGACATTAAATAATATCATATGATTTGATATTCGTATTTGTAAACCTTAGTTATCATGACCTGGATATTTAATCGAAAGGTTTGTTTTGTATTTAAAGAAAAAAAATTCTCGCTACTTACTGTTCGTGTTATTTAAAAATGCTTTTAAAAATCCGAATCGTGACAGTTACTATCTTGGGCTTCCATCCTTGAAAAGAATCATTCTGCCTGTTTGTCCCCAAGTGCAGCTCTTCCCATCTTCTAGATGCCCCTAGCCTCCCAGAGAAATTAAGGTCTACATTGATGGTGCAGTTTATGCCTATCTCAACAAGTCTGGGGTAGGCTTTTGTGCTCGTGATGCTAGCGGGTCAATGCTAGCTTGTGCCAACTTCTTGGGCCTTGGCATCCTTAGCGGGGAGGAGATTGAAGTCCTTGCATTGTGCTATCGCTTTTGCACTGGATATGGGGTGGTCCCTTGTCATGATCGAGGGGGATTGTCTTTTGATTATCTCTATGTTCATAGAGAGCTCTTATGGGGATGATAGGCTTGGTTTCATGTTGGCTGAAGGTATTTCTATGCTAGTTCACTCCCACACCGTGATCTTCTCCTTCATCAAGTGGGATTGGAATAACATTGCTCACTGCCTTGCTAGGCGAGCAAAACTATTCCACACCCATTAGGTTTGGACTGAAAGAGTTCTTAAGTTTTTTCTTCATGCTCTCTATATTGATAACTCTATCCGGTTGTTATAGTTTGCCATTTGGCTGTACTATCATTAAAAACAAAAAACAAAACAAAAAAACTCCAGTTCCCGCGTGTTCCAAAACCGGGCATTGAGGGAGTCTTCTGCCAGCAGCATTATATGAGGTCTCTTTTTGTTTATGAATGAATTCAATATTTAATTTTTCATAATGCCTACATTTGAAAAGGAACAAAATTCTCATATGCTTATTGGGTGAAGGGCTATACTCAATTCACTTTACTGTTTGTGGTACTTAGCTTTGTCATTTTATTTTTACTTATTGACTTCTTTAAGCTCTCTGTATTATCCAGAATGTTTAAGCAGGATCATTAAGCCTCAAAATAAAGTATGTCGGCAGGGTGTTCCAAATGTTGTTGTGTCATGCTTAACATGATGGAAATTTAGATTACCTCTCCTAGTTTCCTAGTCTTTTTTAGGCCACATTGTCTACTTTGTTCCACATATCCATTGTGTGCCCCTTTCTGCTCATGTTAATTATAGTGAAACCAAACCTATTGTATTGGTTCTTAGTTATAAGTGTCTTATGGTTAGTTTATAAACTTCACATATTATTTTTATGTTAAACTTGAGATGCTTTATTTCATATATGTTCTTTGTGTTTAATGTTTTCTTATGAATAAGTTGGTACTGGTCTAAGGGTTATTTTAGAGCTGTTGGGGGTCTTCAAAAAAGCTATTTGTAGAATTAAAATTGCAGATTATATGAGACTTTCTAATTAACCTAAACATGTGGAATTATTTTACCATTGGTGGTCTAAGTATTCTATTTGAGGGGTGATTGAATGCTACTGAAATTGTGACAGGGAAATATATGTTACTTTCTTCTTAATAAAATTATTCATGCATGGTTTTGTACTAACTCCTAACCCTACCCTACCATAGTTTTGAACATATTCCTATCAACCCTAAACCTAGCCTCGGAAAGAAGTTTAAGAAGATAAACTATGAACAATGGCTGACGTCAATAATGGGCATACAAAAATTGTCCACCGTACTTGTTGTGAGCCTTGTGTCAAATCTTTCTGCATTCATTGGTTGGGATTTCTTAAAAGAATAAATGTAGCTTTGTATCTAGTCCTTGTGTTGATGACCACTATCAAACAACAACAACGCCAGGACATGGGATTTGGTCCGTGTGTTGGTGATTTGCTCTTCATAGTGTTCATCTCTTTTCCATAAGGAAATGAGGATTGATCATCATTGTAACTTGGTAAGGAAATATATAGAATTTTTACCTTTTTTTCTTTGTTTTATTCTCTAAACTTTCTATATTAGGGAGAAATATTTTTAATCAGTGCATCACCAACGAGTTTTCCCTTTTTATTCCCTGGGTGTCCCATGGGATTACAAATAAGTCATTCTTTGTTAGGGGTTGCAAAACCCCTCTGAAAGTACACGTGCCTTTATAAAATGGAAAATGATTATTTTTCTTATAATTTACCGGAAATAAGGAACTGGGGGCTCCTGCAAATGATAACTGGCCAATTTGAACTCACTAGAGGAAGTTTATTGATACAACCAAAGTATGCAGTGATTAGCTGTCTTAATTTTTTGCATTTGTACCAAAAACAAATTTGTGCATAGTTCGGGCGCTTATAGGGAAGAGTTTTTTATATTCTACTGAACCCTTTAATAATTTAAATTAATGATAAATATATTAACCTATGTTACCGTCAATATCATTAGCGCTAATGTACATTAACGCATGCATCGTTCCCAAAAGAAGGAAGCTCGAAAATTGTGAAGGAACGCAGCACGAGTTACTTCTGCAAGTGTGCATTCAAACCGAGCTTGTGACAATGATAATGCAAATTGGTACAAGTAAGTACAAATTGTTATAGATAATGCAAGACGGCTTCACGAAGGAAGAAGCAGCAGGTGCTTTGGCATGGGAAAGGGAAGAGAAATTCCTTACACTTCCAACTATGAACAACAACTCGATTGAAAAAAACATATATAGCGCCAACGACAAAACAAAAAAACAACTCGAAAACAACAAAAGTAGCCATCACGATTAAAACTAGTGGCATGTACCAAATACTTAGTCCGCCTCCTTTAGTAACACATACATCTGTGTTCGACCAATCGATCAATCCTGACCACCCGACTTACACTTTCACAGGGGAAATATAAAGCACATTTTAAAGAATGAATGAATGAAGCTGGAAGGAACGGGTTCTTTGATCACAATATGGGGGAATGAGCGAGCTAGCCAACTGCCAACGTATCATGTATATATATTTATATCATCAGTGCTGCATGTACCTCATGTGATTCTGTTCCTGGGAGTTGCCAGAGTTGCTACTGCTGGACGACCGTGGCTGCTTCGAGTAGTCACCGGTGGATCCGCTGTACTCACCACTAACCATTTCCCGGCTATCGGCAGCCGCCATTGCTCTCAGCCTCGTCATCTCCGCGTTGTAGCTAGAATCTGTGCTTCCAACGGGGCTAAACATAGTGCTCACCCCGGGCCTCACCCCCTGGTTCAGGTCATCCAAAGAGGCATCTCCTTCTAGCGCACGCACAATCTGTTTCACAAACACATTGCCAGAGAGCACAACATTAAATTCCATAATAAATTAAGCACATAGAACATCAATAGTACTCTAGATGGAAGAGAAAGAAATGGGAGCACTAGTTTCGTATTTACACCTGACTCATCTTTGGACGCATCCTGGCCGAGTGCCGAACGCTTGCAGCGGCACATGCCACCATTCGCATCATCTCGTGGGGATTGTAGTTGTTTTCCAGCCGTGGGTCCACCAGCTCCTCGCAGTTGCCATCTTCCAACACTCTCGTTAACAGAGGCCTCGCCTATTGCATATATATGTATACAGCATACGTAGAAGCAAGCAACAAGAAATTACTAACTATATAAAGAAGAAATGTTTAAAAAGCATTCCTTTTTTTTTTTTGAGTGTGTGCGTGAGTGAGAGAGAGAGAAGACATGTATAAACAAGAGTAAAGGAAATGGAAAGGGAGACACGAACCCAATCGACAAGGCAGTCCTCCATGTAAGCAGCGGTGGTGTCAACTGGTCGTCGCCCAGTGATCAGTTCAAGGAGCATGATACCGTGGGAGAAAACGTCCGACTTCTCAGTTAGCTTGCCACTTGATGCGTACTCAGGAGCCAAATACCTGCATTCCACACAACAAGCATTCTCAGAAATGAACTGGATAGGTGTTTCAATCCTTCATAGAATTGTTTTTATGCAACACTGAAGGAGCTAATTACAGGAGGCATGGGTACTCACCCAAAGGTTCCCATGACCCTGGTTGAGACATGGGTGTGAGTGTCGGAAGATGGCTTGGCCAGTCCAAAATCCGCCACCTGCGCCGTTCAAGTTCCTCCATAATGTTAGAAACAACAAATTAATTAAGCATTGCGCTTGACGGACAAAATGAATTCTTCTAGCCATAGTCTCATCGGTTGCTTTGGAGAATATTGAAAGAATACCCACCATGGCTTCAAAGTTGTAATCAAGGAGAATGTTGGCAGCTTTAATATCTCTGTGTATAATACGAGGGTGGCCTGCGAATTAGGTGCGGACAAATTGCACCAAATCAAACACAAGCATACGTTCAAATTAGTTATATATGATGGGATTGTCGTATAGAGCAAAGATATATTAAAATAGCATCTTTTGATAGGTCTGATGTAATTTGAGATATAGTAATTACTACATAATTAGTAATGACTTACAATCTTCATGGAGGTAGGCAAGTCCCTTGGCAGAACCCAGTGCAATTTTGAGTCTTGTTGGGAAGTCCATTGTGGGACGATCCTTGCCTGCAGATTGCAATATTGTGAA
This sequence comes from Saururus chinensis, assembly GCA_035235625.1. Lineage (NCBI taxonomy): Eukaryota > Viridiplantae > Streptophyta > Magnoliopsida > Piperales > Saururaceae > Saururus > Saururus chinensis. Next base: position 1,067,892 of record CP141142.1, read on the forward strand.
GTTTACAAGCAATCATCCATGTGACAACAAAGGAATATTATACATTATATGTTTAGTTTAATTAGTATACACATATAAAGGCATAGCTAAAGGAGATCAAAGATGGAAGGTGACCATGGAGATGAAACTCAAGCGTCTTGTTGGGAACAAACTCATAAACCAGCATCCGCTGCCCCCCGGCGATGCAGTAGCCGACCAGGGAAACGAGGTGGCGGTGGTGGACGCGGCTGATGATCTCCACCTCCGCCTGGAACTCCCTCTCCCCTTGTCCACTCCCGGATTTGAGCTGCTTCACAGCAATCTCCTTGCCGTTGGGTAGGTATCCCTTGTACACGTACCCGAACCCACCTTGGCCGATGAGGTTGGCCTGCGAGAAGCCGCCTGTGGCTGACGCCAGCTCGTCGTAGGTGAAGGTGCTCTTGTTGAAGCCAAGGGCGATGCTGGGAGATGGCGGCGGCAGCGGTGGTGGGCGCGGCCCCCCAGAGTAAGATGAGCTCATGTCGCTGCTGGGCATCATAGGAGGCGGTGGAGGTGGCGGGTGCCAGCCTCCGCCTCCTGCCTGTGGCAATGCGCCTGGCGGATGGGAGTTCCAATTTGGCTGATTGCTAGGGTAGTACCCAGTACTCCCTGCACATATCGTTTGATATTATTTATGCAAGATGTCTTACATAATTATGTGCAATAAATCACATAGTGACGGATCAAGTCATGGCATGCTAATTGGTTTGTTACAGTTGAATACGCTAAAAATACCTTGAGATTTACGTGAAGGATCAGCGTAGTAGTGCATGGGGTTGCGTGGCCTCTTCTTCTTCTTCATGCAGCACACGACAGCGACAATCATTATAATGAAGAACAAGCCGATGCCAGCCGAGATTCCGGCGATGAGAGGCAAGTTGGAACTGCCACTGCTGTTGGATGATGACGAAGATGAGTTGTGAGAGCCGGATAGGGCTGGTGGTCGAATGGCCGGGGAGGGAGTCTGTCCAATGGGTGATGGTGGAGACGTGTGACCCCCGTCGTTGTTATCCGACGGAGTAGGGCCATTAGGAACCGATGATGGAGCTGCCGCAGGTGGAGTTAGTGCCATTCGTGTGAATTCCACAGACTGATGAATTAGGACGAAAGAAGGCGCCTGGGAATCCCCCCCCTCCCGGAAGAAGCCTTATTTATCTCGCGGGACATGCAAAGTGACCTCCATTAAAAATATCTCAAAGTGATGTGAACTTTTATACGTTAAAAATGCTATTTCATCATTTTAATGAGTGAGGCCACTCAATATTAAAACAAAGAGAGAAGACTGACGAAAGTCGGCAAGCGAAGTCGTTCCTATATAAAAAAGTTTCTATTATTAATCACAATGCATGATCAAGGTATTTGGAGGGAGAACTTTCGGAACCGTTAGATCTGGTTCCAAGTTTCTAGCCTCCCATTACTAATGAAGAGTAAGAGATATTTAGGGTAGTGAAAAGTTTTATGGAGTGTATATTGCCGCATTCATAATAATAACTCTCCAGGTATGCCCACAAGTAGATTGAACTAAGGGCGTGCACATAAACTTAGGGACAGGCTAAGGCATGAAATAAGGCATGAAAAAAGTACTGGGTTTAAGCCCAAGCCCGACGTTACCTCCGTTACAAAAAAACAAAAAGAGAAGACCGACCAAAGTCGTCGTTCCCAACTGTCGGATTTAATTACCAAGTTTCTTGGTGATTTCTAGCCTCTAATTATTTGGTCATATTTATCCTAGACAAGTCCTCATATCGGTGCATTGAAAAAATACGCCATGTGTGAGAGGAAACAAAAGAGAACGAATCATTCTTGTACATCGTTTGAAGTTTATAGTCGTTGGCCCGGGTGCGGGACATGCGAAGACAGTGACGTCCATTAAAAATATCTCAAAGTGACGTGAACTTTTATACGTTAAAATGCTATTTCATCGTTTTAATGAGTGAGGCCACTCAATATTAAAACAAAGAGAGAAGACTGACAAAAGTCGGCAAGCGAAGTCGTTCCCATATAAAAAAGTTTCTATTATTAATCACAATGCATGATCAAGGTATTTGAAGGGAAAACTTTGGGAACCGTTAGATCTGGTTCCAAGTTTCTAGCCTCCCTTTACTATTGAAGAGTAAGAGATACTTAGGGTAGTGAGAAGTTTTACGGAGTGTATACAGCCGCTTTCATAATGATAACTCTCTAGGTATGGCCACAAGTAGATTGAACTAAGGGCGTGCACATAAACTTAGGGACAGGCTAGGGCATGAAAAAATTATTGGGGTTAAGCCCAAGCCCGACGTTACCTCCGTTACAAAAAAACAAAAAGAGAAGACCGACCAAAGTCGTCGTTCCCAACTGTCGGATTTAATTACGAAGTTTCTTGGTGATTTCTAGCCTCTAATTATTTGGTCATATTTATCCTAGACAAGTCCTCATATCGGTGCATCGAAAAAATACGCCATGTGTGAGAGGAAACAAAAGAGAACGAATCATTCTTGTACGTCGTTTGAAGTTTATAGTCGTTGGCCCAGTTGTGGGACATGCGAAGACAGTGACCTCCATTAAAAATATCTCAAAGTGATGTGAACTTTTATACGTTAAAATGCTATTTCATCATTTTAATGAGTGAGGCCACTCAATATTAAAAACAAAGAGAGAAGGCTGACAAAAGTCAGCAAGCGAAGTCGTTCCCATATAAAAAAGTTTCTATTATTAATCACAATGCATGATCAAGGTATTTGGAGGGAGAACTTTGGGAACCGTAAGATCTGGTTCCAAGTTTCTAGCCTCCCATTACTATTGAAGAGTAAGAGATATTTAGGGTAGTGAGAAGTTTTATGGAGTGTATATTGCCGCATTCATAATGATAACTCTCCAGGTATGCCCACGAGTAGATTGAACTAAGGGCTGCACATAAACTTAGGGACAGGCTAAGGCATGAAAAAAGTATTGGGTTTAAGCCCAAGCCCGACGTTACCTCCTTTACCAAAAAACGAAAAGAGAAGACTGACCAAAGTCGTCGTTCCCAACTGTCGGATTTAATTACGAAGTTTCTTGGTGATTTCTAGCCTCTAATTATTTGGTCATATTTATCCTAGACAAGTCCTCATATCGGTGCATCGAAAAAATACGCCATGTGTGAGAGGAAACAAAAGAGAACGAATCATTCTTGTACGTCCTTTGAAGTTTATAATCGTTGGCCCGGGTGCAGGACATGCGAAGACAATGACGTCTATTAAAAATATCTCAAAGTGACGTGAACTTTTATACGTTAAAATGCTATTTCATCATTTTAATGAGTGAGGCCACTCAATATTAAAACAAAGAGAGAAGATTGACAAAAGTCGGCAAGCGAAGTCGTTCCCATATAAAAAAGTTTCTATTATTAATCATAATGCATGATCAAGGTATTTGGAGGGAGAACTTTGGGAACCGTTAGATCTGGTTCCAAGTTTCTAGCCTCCCATTACTATTGAAGACTAAGAGATATTTAGGGTAGTGAGAAGTTTTACGGAGTGTATACAGCCGCATTCATAATGATAACTCTCCAGGTTCCCTAGTAAGAGACCCAAAATCAAACCGGACCCAGAAACGCTGCCTTCAGGACAGGCCGTCGGGTCGGTCCATCTGGGCCGAATCCGGGTGCCCAAAGCAGGGGATCCCTCTTCCAACGGTCCGGTGGTGTACTGGATGTTCCGTGACCAGCGGTCAAGAGACAACTGGGCCCTGTTCCACGCCGTCGACCAGGCAAACCGGATCGACGCCCCCGTCGCCGTCGCCTTCAACCTCTTCGACCAATTCCTCGGCGCCAAAGCCCGGCAGTTGGGGTTCATGCTGAGGGGTTTGCGGCAGCTTGAGGGGAATCTCAGCTCGTTGCAAATTCCCTTCTTTTTGTTTCAGGTGAAATTCCAATGGACTAATTTTTCCATATTTTTTCTTTTAATTCTGATGGACTGGTTCTATGGCAGCTGGGCAGTGATCTTTAATGTTATTGGGTTGAATTTAGGGGGAGGCTGTGGAGAATATACCCAATTTTCTGAATGAGATAGGTGCTTCGCTCTTAGTCACTGATTTTACGCCATTGAGAGATATTAGGAGGAGGAAAGATGAGATTTGTGAGAAGCTGGGTGATTCAATTGCCATGCACGAAGTGGATGCGCACAATGTGGTTCCGGCTTGGGCGGCTTCAGATAAATTAGAATACAGTGCGAGAACAATCAGGTCTAAAATTCACAAGTTGCTTCCTGAGTATCTGAACGAGTACCCCCGTATGCCGATTCCCAATAGAAAGTGGTCGGCCATTGCCCCCAAGGAAGTGGACTGGGACAATCTTATTTCTGATGTTTTAAGGTCAGTGAAATAGATGTATCATTAGCTTGGGTCACTGTTGAGATGTGAAATTTAGCCATATTTATGTGGATGTATTTTTCTTTTGTTGAAGGAAAGGAGCTGAAGTTCCCGAGCTGCAGTGGTGTGAACCGGGAGAAGATTCTGCAATGGAGGTTCTTATGGGTAGCAATAACGGCTTTTTGACAAGGAGGTTGAAGAATTATTCAGTCGACAGAAATAACCCATTGAAGCCCCAGGCACTTTCAGGGTTGTCCCCTTATCTGCATTTTGGGCAGATAGCAGCTCAGCGTTGTGCTCTAGAGGCTCAAAAATTCAGGAAAATGAACACTCAGGTGTGTGCTTTACAAGTTTGAAAATGTATACCTACAAGGCAACTTTTGGAAGCATGGGCGTCCCACATCTGTTTTACTGCTTACAAATAAATGTCTAATATGCTTGCCTGAACGACAATGAGACAATTTTAAAATCCTTCTTTGTAATGGTTGATGATCAAACTTTTATCCCTTGCACGTAATTGAGAGCTTACATGCACTTCTTGTACTAATACTCCTGATGAAATTTTTGTTCGCCTTGGTTAAGTCAGTTGATGTGTTCTTGGAGGAGATGATCGTAAGAAGAGAATTAGCAGATAACTTTTGTTTTTACCAGCCACACTATGACAAAATTCAAGGTGCATGGGACTGGGCTAGGAAGACCTTAATGGATCATGCTGCAGACAAACGTGAACATATTTACACGTAGGTGAAAATGCTTTTATCTGAGGTTGCTCATTTTCTTACTCTATGGTTCTGCCTCGGGCGGAAAAGTAATATGGCTTTTATAATGGTTGTTATGCCACAGGAAAGATGAGCTGGAAAAGGCAAAAACTGCTGATCCGGTGAGCTCATGGCTCTTGTAAAATGTCAGCTTTTTTTTTCCTTGTGAAACATTTATATGGCCCTTTGCAGTTTTATCTACTTTTTGAAGACTTATGTTTCTCAAGTTTTAATCCAGTGATAATATGATTTGATTTTACATTGAAGAATGTTGAGGGGTCTCTTGAATGAATAAAAGCCTGTAACCATATGAAGTAGTAATGAATATTGTGTTCCTTCCTCAAGTAGCATTGACAGAGTATATACTGCTTGGTGAGGATAACCACGTTGTATTCACTCTGTGTTAAAAGTTATAGTTAGTTGGACCTAGATCCACTGAGATTAATAAAGATGGGGCAATGTTCTAGCTTCCAGTCAATATGGAGTCTCAGTTGAGGTATTTCCACTGACAAGATGGTATAGATAGAGTGAAGACTAGCCTGTCTGGTGACTTGATTAAAGTTTTGGCAAAATGTTATGTTTTAGGTGTGTGCTGAATTTTCCTGTTTTGAATTTTTAGTATAATTGCCTGCAAGGATGAAAACAAATAGGTATATGGTATTAATTTCTATCATTCAGAGTTAATTAAAATAGAAGGTTGGTTCTTTTGAATAGAGAATTGTAGGTAAAGTATCAAAAAGATTTACTCTTTTTGCAGCTGAGTCTGATGGTTTTTTTAAATATGGTGTGGCTAAAGTTGTCTTATTTTGTAAAAATCTCTGCACGAGGAAGGTACTTTCTGAAAAGGTAACTGCGTCGCATCTCTATATTTCCATACACATTCTGTATTGAAAATAGAATGCCTGCTATAAACTGAATCCCTTTTACAGTATTATGCATGTTGGTAATATAATGAATCTGTGGAAGGCATTTATTAGGCTCCACATACTAGTAATTTATCTACACATAACACCCATTATCTATTTTGGATTTTTTTTACTTGTGTTCCCTAGTTATAATTACTAATTGCTCACAATCTACTCAAGTCAGTTTTATGGCCATTGACTAGAATATGCCTATAGTTTTCTTTTTTTATGTATATTTTACTACAATTTTGCATTATTCCTGAATTATAATCATAATCAAGTAGCGCATTTTCCTAATAATTTGGGATCGGCAACATGGATCTTACACCTTCATTGTAGCCTATCTTGTGTTAATTCTTTTGTAAGAGATAACATAAGCATATCCTTCCTTGGTAATTCAACCTAAGTTCTCTTAGGCCTCCCTTTTCCTCTCTTGATATTATTTACATAAAACTCTTCCAACCTTCTTACCGGGGTATTTATTGGTCTTCTTTGTACATACTTATACTAATGCAACCTAAACTCTTTGAGTTTCTCCATTAAAAGTATTACCCCTAAGTTCTCACGTATATACACATTTTTAATCCTATCTTTTCTTATTATTCAATACATCTACCTTAACATCCTCATTTCAGCTACATTTAATTAATTTATATGACTTTTCTTTTGTGCTCAACATTCTGCTCCATAAAATATTGCAAGCCTAATAGTAATCTTATAGAACTTACTTTTAAGCCTATTCGGGACTCACCTATCACACAAAATTCCTAACATTGCCCTCAACTTTACCCACCTTACCTTAATATTATGTACTACATCACTAGTGATCTCCTTTTTTTTGGATAATAGAGCCCAAATATCGGAATTGCTCACATCTTGACACTTCTTGTCCATCTATTTTGATTAAAGTTCTACTTATATTTCTATTATCCTTAAAGTTAAATTTCATATACTTTGTCTTTGTCCTGCTTATTTTAAAACCTTTTGATTCTAAAGCTTCCTTCCACAATTCTAATTTGACATTTAACCCTATTATAATCTCATCAACTAAAACTATATTATCCGCAAAAAGCAAGCACCAAGGTATCTTATATTGTATATTTGTATTTAGTTCATTTATAACTAGAGCAAAAAGATAATGGCGTAAGGTTGGCCCTTGATAAGAGCCTACTGTGACCGGGATTTCCTTAGTTTCTCCCCCAATTGTTCGTTTATTGGTTACTAACTCATTGGACATATTTTTAATAATATTGATGTAACCTCTTATGACTCCCTTCTTCTTAAATAAATTCTGAAATATTTACGTTTGCACTTTTCAGCTTTGGAATGCATCTCAACTAGAAATGGTTCATCATGGAAAAATGCATGGCTTTATGAGGCAAGTAATGCTAACATTTATCCATTCCTTCATGTGTGGGCCTTTCTTTCTATTATAGAAAATTCTGTTGGCAATGTTCTTGTATACTTTCATGTTGTTTGCCAACATTAACCTGTTAGATGTGTTAATGGGAACTACTAAGTGCAGGAGGCTAAAGACATACGTGATTATGTGTTTATATCATGGTTTCATTAATTGTTAAAGAATGATTTGCAGGATGTATTGGGCGAAGAAAATTCTTGAGTGGACAAATGAACCTGAGGAAGCCGTTTCTGTTGCTATCTATCTAAATGACAAGGTTAAGATCTAAACTTTTTGGAGGGATTTGTTTGAAAATTTTCACTTGAATGGGTCAGAGATGTGAGAATGAAAGGTTTTTTCTTGTGCTTGAATTTTTATGCCTCTTAAAACCTTTGCCTGTTAATATTCTTTCCGATTTGTAGTTGTTTTTCAACTCTGCATCTGACTTCACAAAATCTGTGTTCAGTATTAAATTGATGGCAGAGATCCAAATGGATACGTTGGATGTATGTGGTCAATATGTGGTGTCCATGATCAGGTCTGCATCCTTCAGTTCGAGGACAGCAAGCTACATTCCATCAGTTTACATGAACAATTGCTTATTATAGTTTGTTACATGGTTAAAATTTTAGCTTGAGATGGACAATTCCAAAGCTTCATCCATCTCGTCTGATAAATAATTCTATCAGATCCTGGACTTGCACAACCATCTCTGGTTGAGTTGGTTTCTGCTCTAGATTTTTGGCCATGCGGTGTTTAAACTGTAGTGGACCTCAAATAATCAGATCACTGACTTGGATCCTTATAAGAATCTGGTGAACTGCTAAAATCTCTAGTTTGACACAAGGATTCAACATGAGAGAATTTTTAGTAATAGTAAAGGAGAGATGCTTGCTTGAGTCCTTTGAACTTTGTATGATTCAAATTTTACATTCTCAGAGTGGATTTAGATGCTCAGAGAATTTGTTAATTGCCTGAGCTCATTAAAAAGCTCTTGCACTATAGAAATATAGATATTTTAATTATTAGAATATAAAAGAAATAAGTAAGATTTTCTCTTCCTAACGGTTCGAGCTTTTAAGAAACTTGGTTATCTTACATGGTATCAAAGATATAGGTTTTAGGACGTCTTGGGTTCAAGTCTCGGTGGAGACATTTATACCCCAATTGTGTTGCATGTGTCGTGCTTGACGGGCGTTTGCACGTGGTGGTGGGGAGGTGTTAAATATAAAAGGAATAAATAAGATTTTCCCTTCTTAACGGCTCCAGCTTTTAGGAAACTCGGTTATTTTACATGAATATATTGATCTATCATGTATAATTAGCTCTAATATGATATTGTTTCTATTAGAGTAATTTTTAATTGTCATCAAGGAGAAAAATTTTGTTGGTATCTTTATTATTATTATTCCAAACAGTACAGCTTACTAGATGAAGGTTAATTTTTCTAGTGAACAACTGCTCTGTGCAGGGTTGGCAAGAGCGGCCTGTATTTGGAAAGATACGGTACATGAACTATGCTGGTTGCAAAAGAAAATTTGATGTTGATGGCTACATTGCCTATGTAAAAAGATTGTCTGGTGAAACCAAAAAACGTAAAGGTGCCTCTCTATCAGACTTTGTCACTAAGTCATCAACTGTAAAGAATGCTGATCCACCTTTTCTTTAAGGGTGATTCCAATGCTCTTACCAAGAGAAAATTATGGTTTCAGTTGCATATAGATGCGATTGGAGAAGCAGTAAAGAAACATTGTAGACATCATTCCTCATTTTCCGATAATTCTCCGTTGGGGTCAAATTGATTGTGTTGAATGATGTTTCGCTCTTTTTCTGGTTAGGTGATTTCATGACAGTTGTATCATTTGAATGGAAACCTCTTTAGTCTTGTCTATTTAATTCGACCAATAGAAAGGGATGGTTTTTCCTTGTCAGTCCCGGTTGTTTTGCCTGGAATGAATTCGTTTAGCCCAAGCTTTGAAGTTTGAAACTACACGTTGGTATTTTTCTTTCATGCTTGTAAAATAGTTGTTGAATGTTAAATGAAGAACTGAAACTATGTAATGAAGTTAATCTAGAAATTTTATTGTCAGCTATTACAGATGGAAAGAAGTTCACTTATATTTTGTCTTCATCATTTTATTTATTCGCAATTGTTACCTTCTAAAGATTAATGAAAGAAGGGCCTAACCCGAGCTAGACGAGAGTGTTGTGAGCACGGAACACAGCCACCAAGACGTCGTACCTCTTGTACCAGCAAGATATGAATTTGGAGCCTAAATTCTCACGTTCTGGTAGCTGCAGGACCGGTGCCAAAAGGGGTTTTGTCCGGCTGAATTTCCAGGCAAGGCTGGGAAATTGCGTCTCAAGGTGACCATTATAACTGCTCTCACAGAGTACCTAGAGGAACCTTTCGTGAACAGGTGTGGTGTCCATAACTGAGCCTCTCTGAAATTGTGGATTCGTAGCTCAGGGGTGTGATTGAAATAGTGGCTTGTAACTCAACCAAGTTTGCCTTGTGTATAAGCAATTAAGAAAGCTGCTTGAGTGAATTTATAGTCTACTGAAAAATAGGCAGCTTTTGTTTTTGGTATATTAGTTTGGTGCCTCATGTATTGTGCCTTTAGGTAAATATGTATGACCGCAAGTTGGGATGATCATTTGAAAGATGGGTAGAGGTGTGGAACCGGGTGGAGCTGCTCAATTTTTATGCATATTTGAGAACTTCTAACATTGAAGAAGCAAATGTATTTAATAATATTCTATTCCCTCTATCTCAAAGCTTTATTTAGTAAAAGAATTTGTTTCGTATTGATAGTTTCATTTTATTCAATTAGTGATTGAGTACTTTAAAAAAAGTATTATAAACTTATTTTCCCTTCTCGTGTGGGCTTCACCATTAAATAAAATTTTTTATTTTTTTAAATATTATTAATATAGAACAAAAGAAGTATTAAAATAAAAAATTATTTTAATTAAAATAATTTACATTAAAAACTCCATCAATCCTAAATTAATAGCTCTATTTAGTAAATAAAAAATCTTCCATATTAATAGTTTTATTTTATTTAATTTAAGCAGTTGGGTACTTAAAAAAGGATTTAGTTGAGGTGAGCCTGGGCTCACGAGTAGTTACGTGAGCACGGGCCCACCTGGCTGTCGGATTTATATCCGATAGCCCACGTTACTCAAGGGGCCCACGCTACTCAGGGGGCACCCTGAGTAGCGTGGGCCGTCGGATGGCTCACACAGTTGCGCGTGAGCCCAGACTCACCTTAACTAGAGTCCTAAAAAAAAGTGTATTATAAGTTTATTTTTTTTCTCTTATATGTGAGTTTTACTATTTAATAAAAATTATTATTTTTAATTATATTATTAATATGAGACTAATGGAGTATATTAATATTTACTAACTTTCATAACCAAGATTAGGTGACCAACAATGAAAAATTGTGAGATCACTTAAAAATAGTGAGTGAAAAACTTAAGAGAGGATCTAGGAGTTCCCATCTCCCCCTTTCACATGTCCTATAGTCACTCAATCTTATAAAGAAAATATTTTTCAAAACTATCAAAATCTATAAAGCCCATAAGCTTCGTCGGCTTGTTATCTCTCCTAATTACAAGAAACACTAAACCAACATAGCAAGAGATGACTACGCTCTTAAATAAGAACAATTTTATATATAACTTTTTATAATAAGTCCACAATTGCTATTTAGGGAACGGGGTCAGTCCTATTTCGTTGTATAAATTGAATAAAAAAAATTAACTTTGAAGTGACCTTGGTACGGACACTTGTGGGTGTGGACTGTGTGTGTTTAGGATAGTACCCAATCAGGAATGTTATGAATTTATGAGGAGACCTTGGAAAATAGATGGCCAAAGGAACGAAGGACCCGACCGAGAGGCTGATAGTCCCACATCGAGTGGATGAGAAAAGCAGGAGGAAGGTAGGGAGTATAAGACGGGAAGAAGTGGAAGAGGGAAACATACTTACCTGGGCAGGGTCAATCGGTGATCAACAAGGCCGATGGCCTAGGGCAACTGCCCCCATTGCACTTTTGGGGGAGAGTTGTTCTACAATCTCCCCAAAGTAAGTGGGAGAGTTGACGTCATAATTTGTGGCAGCGGGGGATAAGTGTTCGCGCGGCCCCCCACCCCTAATTCCATGTTCTAAACTTTCGAAACAACATGCGCTTCCCATCCTGGTTAAATGAAACACGCCTTGTTTTTTATTCTGAACCATGTTTTATAGAAGCCTTATTCGCATTGTTTTAAAAGCCACACTTAAGTCACAAGTAGCATCACACACGTGACATTATTTGACACTAGCAAGTAAGGCTGCCGGAGCCTGTTCAATTAGAACCTGTTAATCCTGATTAGTAATAGCCCATTTGGCTCTTAACTGGCTGCTTTACGTAGCTTAATTATATGGTAAATTTTACTTTTGGGGCTAACTATCAATTAGGGATTGCTGGTGATACATACTTAATTTGAAACGATCAGTTAAAGCTTTTTACTTTCATTATTAAAATCTGAAATCAAGATGTTAATTAACCAGGGCAGTCGTCCATTATATGAGGAAAAACCCTGTTCCACTTCAAATTGCACACCATGTTCCCTGTTCCACAGATCAAATTGCAGACCACATAATCAATCAAATTGCAGACCACATAATCAAAAGCCTTTGAACCACCACAAGAATCCAATTTCCTCGCTGGCTGCTGCAAACAAATAATCGATTATGAAGTTCTAACATCGTCTAAAAAAAATTGTATCTTCGTTGTGGGAGGACTGAGGGCTGGTTTGTGCGTCTGTGGTTTGTTGCCTCGCCGGTCATGGGACTAGGAGTCTAGAGGAGCTTGTCTCCGGTCGCCGCCTCGCTGTCGCCAACCCTATGAACCCGGGAGTAAGGGACTGAGGCAAGAAACCCTGTGAAGACCGATGGTAATCCAACAGTATGGGAGTAACAAGTTCAAGATGGGATGGGAAGAAGAGATGGCGAATGGGCGTGACCAGTCCAAAATATAAGCTGTCCACCGGAGAAGAATGAAGGATCCAGGAAGGTGAAGAACTGGGTTTGGGAGGCGAGAATGAAAATTAAAAGTGGGACTTATCGCGACGTAGCCCAAGCCTAGTTTACTTTGCCATACCCTGATAGTAGCTCATTTGTAACTATTTATACGGGCTCATGGCCCGTTTACTAACAAGCTACCTGATATTTAAGGGAAGTATTTTTTATGCTCTTTGTTACTGTGAGCCGCCGAGGGTAAAAAATGCATAAGAAATGTCTATTTTCAAGATGAACGGGGCATATGCTAACGTATATTAACGTAAGTAATACTTACACTAATATGTGTGTTGTTTATCTTAAAAATAGATATTACCCATATGTTCCTTACGCTTGGCTCACTCTAAAAGCGGAGAATAAAAAATACTTCCATACCTAAGATGGTAATTAAGAAGGAATTTTCCTCATTACGCAAAATTCTATGACGTGTGTGAGGATACGGAGAAACGATAGATAAATAAGAATTCCAGATTTAGCTGCTTCTTCACATAGACACGTTCTATGACAAAAATGGATAAACAGCCGTATCAACCAAATCGTTAATCATTCATACACCCAGAGAAAAAAGACAAAACAGAAAGAAATGAATGAAAAAAGAGGGTAGAGAGTCTGAGTCCGACCTGCCGGATTCGAACCAGCGACCTAAGGATATCTGCTGTTAAATACTACAGTCCTCCGCTCTACCAACTGAGCTAAGGTCGGTTTGCTATTTAATGACAGACCTAATTAGACACAAAACACATTGCATACAAATATAGATATCAGTTTACCCAAAAGAAAAAAAGGAAATCAAAGACAAGAGGAAAAAGAGAAGCAAAGGTAGCTGTGTCTTACGAGAATAAAATGGGGGAGCAAGTGCAAGACAAAGTTATATGGATATAACTTATAAGAACTCAGACAAAGAAGTTATCTGGGCATAAACCCTTTTTGTAAATTTAAAAAAAAAATAGATAAAGCTCTTTGTTCATATAATGCACTTTACATCCTCCAATTCTAACATGTCCTGCCCTCTATGACCTCCTTCTCTTTAATGTAACTATTTTCTCTCTTCTCCTTCCTCCCTCTTCTCCTCTAACTGTTGCCACCTCCTTTGTGCACCCCCTCCTCCTTCTCTTTCTTTCCTCCTCTATCTTCTCTTGCTCTCTTTTTGCTTTAAATTGTGGTGGTATATGATGTTTACATTACAATGAGTAGATGAGTAGATAATGTGATTGGTAAAAAAAACACAGTACATATATATACTGCCTAAATTACATTTGTAAATGGTGTATGAATTGTAATTGAGTTTACCTTATGATAAGGTCGTGAAATATGCAAAGGCAAGAGTACAGTATAAGAACCCTGCGCCACCATCATTTGGTAAGGTTCGATGAGATAAATTTAATGTCACCGAGAACAAGTAAATTCGACTTTGGAACACGAGACATGGCCCCAAAAAGTTGTAGCAAAGACAATAGATCTAGGGGTTAAAGGGATGTTGCTTAATTTGGTTTTATTTTAGAGTACCACACTTAAGTTTGTTAACTTTCTTCTCTCTCCATTTACCATAAAAATGTCCCAAAAGGAATAAATATGTATATAAAATAAAAATATTAATTTATTTCCATTACCATTATTGATATAAAAGTAAATTAAGTGGGGGCGAACAATAGTGTATAAGAAAAAAGTGGGGTGAACAAATGAGAAAAATTACAATGAATTGGGGAGTTACCTAGGGAGAAATAAAGTGTAAGAAAGTAAAATGTGCAGGAAATTACAATGAACAACCAACGAATTGGTGGGTAATACATGTCTAGCTTCCCAGGATAAATGGGGTGTGAGGTGAGGAAGTAATTGATCTTAACGTAGCAGGGAATTGGTAAACAGAATAACCAACCCGCGGAAACGAAAGGTGGCAAAGACGCAGAGAACGTAATAAAGAGGAAGCAAGTGAGGTGGAGCAGGTGGGCGGTGAGCTGGTCTTTTCTGTTAGGAAGGAGCCGGTTAATATTAGCAACAACGGAAATGGGTGTGCGAGAGACATGGGGAGGGGAGAAAAAGGGGAGGAGGGTGGGGAGGTGGACGAGGTCCTCTCAAGGAAATCCCACACAAATGGAAACCTCCTCTGCCCTCCTCCCCTCTTCTCTGAAAGGCCTCCTCTAATTCTTAAACCAGGTCTCTCTCTCTCTCTCTCTCTCTCTCTCTCTCTCTCTCTGGAAATGCCTCTGATAGATTTTCATTTCTGCTTAATGAGTATAGCATATGGTTGATTGGGGGTATGGCTGACATTGTAGTCGGCCTAACACCATCACCATATGAGGAAGAGAATGAGAATTAGGGTGAGATGGGGCATAAACTGGACAGAACAAGGAAAAACAAAAAGATTTGGATTTTGAGGAAAGGAAATTAGCATGTTGAGTGGAAATAGCAGCATTCTTTCCTAAAATCATTAAACAGGATTTGCTTTTATATGTTTTAGTATGGTGCATCATGCATGGCAATTGATTGATGATAATATGTACAAAAAATGAGGAACAATCTTATTTTTTTTAAAAAGAAAAGAAAATTATATGATACAGATTCAATCAATCCGGCCATGACTAGAGAGAACATGAACAGATCATTGTAAGTGTGGATGATATAACAGCCTTCATTGTTGGACACTGGTCATAAAAATGGGTCCTGCTAGACAAGCCCTTCAGTTTATATACCGGTTGACCATGCCTTACCAATTTATGTGTATGTGAGATTTATTACGCCTTCTTTTGTGTTCGGACGACGGGGCCATGGATGTTGGGGCTTGGAGGAGGCGGCGGGAGCCGACGGCTGACAAGTGCATGAACAGAGCAAGTGGAGGTGAGAGAATGTGGGGGTGGCACAGAAGGTGAAGCCTTCTACAGAGCGGGCTCAGCACAAGTGACGAGAGAGAGAGAGAGAGAGGACTGGGTGGGTGGGAAGATGACACGACGAGCGGGAGCTGATGGTGACGTGGTCAGTTTGTTTTCCCGCCCTTCGTGATATCAAAGGAGAAATTAGAAATGTACCCTCGTTTCTAATTAGAACTTGGCTATTTAAATTTTGATTTATTTAATCTTTTAAATAAATAAAAAAAAGTATTTTTTTATCCATACTCTCTTTAAATATATTCTTTTATCTCTTCTCTTTTAGTGTAGATAGTCATTGGCATCAACTCCAATGACGAAAGGCTAGATCCAGCCGTGATTACGATGACTATGATCAGCGTACAATTGTTGATCACGATTAACCAAATCTGACTAGCCGTGGCCAGCATAGGTTACAGTTGGCCAGATCTGTCCGGCTGTGGCCAGTACATAGCCACAACCAACATGCGGCCGCTGGTTGCGGCCAACCAAATCTGGGTGGCCAGCATGCACAGCTGTAGCCTACGAGCAGCTGTGGCTGGCCACTGAGGTCTGGAATCAGCCGCGATAGCGAGAAAAAGATGCTGGCGTCGGAGAAGAAGAGGGAAGAGGAAGAAGAAAAATAGAAAGAAAGAAACTGGGTAAAATTGCAAATGGGGGAGATTTTAATAAAAAAATAATGGGGTAAAAAAGCAATTGGGGACATAGAAAAAAAAACGGAGTTCAAATAGCTACATTCTTTTAATTAATTCTAAAATATTTTTTTAATTTTAAACATTTATGTAAGGTAATATTTTTATAATAAAAATACTTATATACAAAAGTTTTGATTGTATTAATAAGTGAGCCTCACACAAAGTAAGTTTTTGATGTATATTTTTTTAGTAAAATTATCATTTTCCATTTTATAAGTAACTTTCAAAGTGGACATTTAGATGCTATTTGGAAGGTACTTTGGAGGGAAAAATAATTTTCCCTATGGAACATATCACATAAGGTGGGGGAAATAATTTCCCCTCTAACTCTTTAGGAGGATAGTTTACTGGAGAATGGAGAAAGCTCTTTCCCTACCCCACGGAGCCTCCCAAATAAACCAACAATGCCTTAATAGCGATTCTCCTGCCATAATGCTATGTCACCTACTTAACCTTACAAATAATTTTTTTTGTTAAAAGAAGTTATGATTAATGTTACACACTCGTTAAGATTCAGAGACGATGAGCTTATTTCATCATTTAACCATCTTTGAGTGGTGGGGGTCTTTAAAAGTGGGCCTTATTAATCAATCATAATAAAGTAGGTTTTTCACGTAAGAACCTTTACATTACTAAAGTATTTTTTAACCTTTATATCTCCGCCGAAGATCTATTTAAATGTAAAAGAAAAAGAGAAAAATATATTTAATCTCAAGTCAAGAGAATGTGAAAACTAGAAGAGCAATAAAAGAGCTTATTTTACAATATAGTGGTACTCCTTAAATAGGAGAGTAAGAGATACAAGCAGGGATTCAAATCTCAAAGAATATTACAATTAATGATTAACGGTCATAAGCATGATATGAGGAGAAGAATAAGGTAAGTTAGTTACAGTCAATGTTGATTGCTTCCCCTCACATCCCCCCTCAAACTTAAGGAGGTTTAGCCCGTAGATTGAACTTGGAATGAATGTCAATAAAGCGAAGACTGGGTAAGCTTTTGGTAAAGAGATCAGCAAGCTGATGTGTGTCAAGAATATGAGTGACTTTAATAGTGCCACAAAGAACATACTCCCAAATGAAATGGACATCTATATCAATTTGCTTAGTTCGGTGATGAGCGACCAGATTTTTAGACATGTGAATAGCACTGATATTGTCACACAGAAGTGTAGGTGGAGAGGCAAGGGTGACATTGAGACGTCGAAGAAGATGAAGAAGCCAGAGAAGCTCGGCTGTGGTAGTAGCAAGTGCTCGGTACCCAACTTCTAAAGATGAACGAGAGACAGTAACTTGCTTCTTAGCACCCCATGAAATAAGGTTATGACCAAGGAATACAACATAGCCAGCTGTGGAGTGGTGGGTATCTTGACAGCCTGCCCAATCCGCATCATAGAACCCTCTCAAGGAAAAACAACTACTGCGAGAAAAATGAAGACCTTGAGTAATAGTCCCTTAGACATAACGAAAAATATGCTTAACCACTTCAAGATTATGATCACATGGTTGTTGCATAAATTGACAGACATGATTAACCGCATATGAGAGATCTAACCTTGTCATAGTGAGATATTGCAGGGATCCTATCATTTGACGATAAGAAGAAGGATCAGAAAGAGGTGGAGAACCATGGGCGGATAGATGAAGACCAGCAGCTAATGAAGTCTTGGTTGGGTGGACACCAGCAAGATCAAAGCGTTCAAGAAGTTGCATACCATATATTGACTGAGACAAGTGTAGTGTATGATCAGTGTGGGTGACCTGTATTGTCATGCCCCGGCACCACCCGACCCGATATGAACCCAGTCTAAGGGTCGGTCAAGTGCACGGGGGTGACAGAATTAAAAGCGATTAATAGATAACAAAAGACTTAGCCTCTCCTACGGGCGGTCTAACTAGCGGAGTTATGCACCACATAACCTTTGAGCAAAAGTAAATAAGGATAAAAAATGATAGAAATAAATGACATAATCATCCTCAACACATACAGAACCCACATAAACATCTCAGAAGCCCATACATGACTTAAAGTCTAAAAAAGTTAGAGGCATCTAGCCACAACAAGTAAGCTCTAGTAACAAACATGATCCATCAAATAGAGTTCTCAAGGTCTAAAAAGATGAAAAATAAGGAAATAAAACACCATCAGAACATGACGGAAACTAATCCCATGAGTGGTCATATCGTTCATCGTATAATGTATCCTGCGCATTTGCACGTCATGTCGTGCAGCCCCAAAACAAAACAAGGAAAGTGGGGTGAGTACAAAGCTCAATAATGGTTTGAATATGATGACAATAATCAGAAAAACATAATGGCATGACAATATAACAATTCAGATTCATAATTGGCATGATATACCATTTTCTTATCATTCCCATGCTAAACCCCTATTCATCCATAAACATAAGAATTAACATGCATATAACACACTTATCAAAGTCAAAGCATAAATGATCAAATTATAACCTAACATCCATCCTGCATAGGTAACCATGTAATCAAATCAAATAGCATGCATAATCCGCCTGAGAAGTATTTCTAACATACTTTTTTATCATGTAACCATGTCCCATGAACCCTCATAACAGTGTCTCGATCACACAATTTAGATCATACATTCATATCACATAAACCTGCATAATAGTGTTTCAATCACACACTTTCTGATCATGTATTTATATAACATAAACCTATATAATAGTGTCTCAATCACAAAATTCAGATTATGCATTCTTATCATATCCTCATTTACCCTGTATGACAAATATGTCAAACACATGATACACAATCATATATAATAACTCCTAATCACATGTGTCAAATTGTCCCTACACAATCTATGCAAATCTGGGCATAACATTCATAATACACATGCATCAACACAAATGATAAATGCCTCCATTAAGAAGTAAACACAAGCATTGCCACAAAGGTTGATCGTAGTCCGATTTCCCAACTAGAAACCTAGGCCATTGCCCACTCTAGTTACAATTCGAATCCCTCACGGGAACTACGATGTAGGGGTAGTCAGCCCCTTTGCTCGCCAAGGACAATCCACACAGGAAGTTGAAATTTTCATATAAGGAACCTAGAGCAGGTATGTTCGCCAAAAATAATTCTAGCAAAGAAAGTCCAAATTTTCACATAGGAACCTAGAGTAGTGTGTTCTCTAAGGACATTTTTGCGGTGGGGAGAGTCCAAAATCCTGCATAGGGAACCTAAAATACGTGGTAGTCGGTGCACGAAGGCGTACCACTCTGGGTGCTCAGTGTCCAGATGTGACTATCTCAATAAATCTCAACTGCAAGACGAGTCCATCCCTCATCTCCATATATCTCAAATCAACTCAACTCAACTTAGACCTACTCAACCCAGGGAGTATACATGTTTCACATATGAACTCAAATCAAAATCATGTCCTTTCAGACCAGCCGAGTTTCGATTAAGCCAACAGTTGATTAATCTGGCACGTAATCTCACATCATTGCATAAAATAAATTAATCATAGCTAAACATTGATAAAATCTCATCATGAAGTCCATTCATGATGCATGCAACATGATGTATACGCGAGCATTCTCTATGTGAATTTCAACACATGGAATGTGCTTCCATCAGTCTCCTCATGTATCATAATCGAATCATAAATTCCCCACACGTGTGTGCCCATGCATTTCCTAAGTACATGACCAATGCTTTGATATAAGCTCATAATACAATATACACATGTTTAAACACATTCACTGATTACCAATTGATATCTAGGGAGGAATCTACCATAACCTATAAATCCATTCATGTGAAATCAAATGCTTAACTCCTACAAGCATGATTATTCTACACATGAAACTATAACATAATAACATCATTCACCCACAATCAATTCTCATTATATGTTGACACATCTTATAATTTACCATGTAATATCCCTACTGGAAACATGCTCCAATCATAATAATTCTATCATCCATAGATTCAAGATAATTCAATGTTAACATGCATAATTATCAACATATAATTCCACACAACAAGTACTTAAACATAATTCATAAATCTCCATAAAAAATTTTACACCCTTCTAGTAGCTTAATTACAGTATAAAACACTCCCCATAAACATTGGAAACATCAATTGGGAGGAAAACACTGAAATAAGCATGAAAATAAAAAATGGCAAAACTGCTCTGTGGGCCGATTAATCGATTAGCCTTAAAATAGGAAAGTTTGTTGGTGGCCGATCAATCGGCATGGCAGGCCATTCGAACAGGCAGATCAATCGGCCTGTTGGCCCAATCAATCGCCAACACATAGTTCGAACCTTCTTCTTCCTTTCGAAATTCAAAACCAAAACACCATTTTTGAACCATAAAACCTTCATCCCAAGCCTCATACACCATCAAAATTCAATTAAATATTTCAGAAAGCTAATTAAACTCATTTCAAGATAAAACTCTAAGAAATTAAGGCAATAGATTAACATTTTATAAATCAACCATTAAAGCCCTAATCAAGAAAATCCATTCAAGCAAAACCCATAAAAATCAAGATTTTCACCATAACAAGGCTGAGATTTGAAAACTCATTACCTCTCCACTAAATTTGAGTTGGATTAATCATTCAATCATCTTTGAAACCTTCCAAAAGCATGATTTTTATATTAATACACATCCAAACTCGATTTAACTTTGAAAATCATAAAGCAAACCCTAGATCTAGAGCGTAGGAGACATAAAAACGAAAATTTGAAGGTTAGGGTTTGATAAAGAGAAGTAAAACAATGATTAAATAGTTTGAAATCAGATTGAATTAATGGAGGAAGATAGATTTAAGAGTGGATTAAGAAAACCCTAATGATTAAGCATGAATTAGGAAAGAACATACCTCTAATCACTTCCTCTTTAGGCCTAATTGGGGATTATGCTTTAAACACCCTTGCACAACCTATTTACAATTTGGAAATGGCTCAGCCCTTTCCTTTTATAGGTAGGGATTGTTGACATTTTTTTTATTAAAAAAAAAAAGTCAAAAAAGACTTAGTCCAAAATTTTGGGAGCTTGACTAGCTCCAAAGTGGACAAAGTCTTTCCTGACTAAGTCAAAAAAAAAAAAAAAGAGAGAGAGAGAGAAGAAATTGTCATATTCTACACATGTAGAAATAAGACAAAAAAAAAATTTATAACGAATTTTTATTAATTAAGTAAGCCCCTACAGGTTTCAAATCAAATCAAAATAATAAATGGCTAAGTGAGACCCCACGGGTCCCACATCAAATTAGCTATCAAATCAAAAGTTATAAAAAGGCTAAGCGAGACCCCACATGGGTCCCACATCAAATTAGCCATTAAATTAAAATTACAAGAGGCTAAGTGAGACCCCACGGGTCCCACATCAAATTAGCTATCAAATCAAAAGTTATAAAAGGCTAAGTGAGACCCCACATGGGTCCCACATCAAATTAGCCATTAAATTAAAATTACAAGAGGCTAAGTGAGACCTCACGGGTCCCACATCAAATTAGCTATCAAATCAAAAGTTAGAAAAGGCTAAGTGAGACCCCACATCAAATTAGCCATTAAATTAAAATTACAAGAGGCTAAGTGAGACCCCACATAGGTCCCACATCAAATTAGCTATCAAATCAAAAGTTACAAAAGGCTAAGTGAGACCCCACGGGTCCCACAGCAAATTAGCTATCAAATCAAAAGTTACAAAAGGCTAAGTGAGACCCCACATGGGTCCCACATCAAATTAGCCATTAAATTAAAATTACAAAAGGCTAAGTGAGACCCCACGGGTCCCACAACAAATTAGCTATCAAATCAAAAGTTAGAAAAGGCTAAGTGAGACCCCACATGGGTCCCACATCAAATTAGCCATTAAATTAAAATTACAAGAGGCTAAGTGAGGCCCCACGGGTCCCACATCAAATTAGCTATCAAATCAAAAGTTACAAAAGGCTAAGTGAGACCCACATCAAATTAGCTATTAAATTTAATCACAAGAGGTTAAGTGAGGCACACATGGGTCCCACGTCAAATTAGCCATTAAATTAAAATTACAAGAGGCTAAGTGAGACCCCACGGGTCCCACATCAAATTAGCTATCAAATTAAAAGTTACAAAAGGCTAAGTGAGACCCACATCAAATTAGCCATTAAATTTAATTACAAGAGGTTAAGTGAGGCACACATGGGTGTCACATCAAATTAGTCATCAAATCAAAATAAAATTAAAAGACTGGATGGAACCCACATGGGTCCCATATCAAATTAGTCAAATTAAAATATAAGACCCCATATAAGAATAGACTTTAAAATAAATCCTAAAGTATAAAAGATAATTTTAAGACCTACTTCCTAAAGGTTAGACAAAAGAAAATAATAACAAAATAAAATAAAATACATGGTGAATTAGATACACAAAGGAAGGAAAATTAATTAAGTTCCCATGAATAGTGGGCCCCTACACTTTTTTAAAGAATGTCCACTTAACTACCACTTAACTAACAAAATTAATATTTGAGAAGACTAAGTCAAAACTTATTTGAGTGGTAACTTACGTTAAAAAAAGAAAGAAAGAATGAATGAAATGGAGTAGGGCAAAGACCAAGTCAAACCACTACCACATGCAAATGGTCTTCCCCACTACCCCACTAATTCACTAACTCACTCCCCACTTCCCACAAACTACCACATTAACTCACCACCTTCTCCCACTACTTTACCCCATGACACAACTCCAACACTATAAATACCCCCTTCTTCTCATAGAGAGGGGCTTTTGTGATCAAGTCTAAGAAGCCTTCACAAACTCTAAAGCTCTCCATAGGAAAACACTCCACCAAGAAGAGAAGAAGACTCCAAGAAGAAAGTTTATCCACCAAGTCCTTCAAAGGTCTTTTTCTCAAGGCATCCTTTCAATTCCAAGGATTCAATCCCAAGGAGTTTGCAAAGAGCTTGAAGTAGGAGAAGTTGCACAAAGCAAAGGAAAGAGGATTCTCAAGTTTAAAGACAAGAAGACATACAAATGATGAGTTCTTATATGTGATTTTCTTCATTTTCGTTGTGTTCTTTCTTTTTAATACTTGTAATCATCTTTTGATAATTTTAATATTCTTCTCCTTTCTCCACTTCTAATTTGTCTTTATTTTTCGCCATTTAATCGAAGGGTTTGAAAATTGGTTGATTACTACTACTATATCTCAAATTTTAAAGAGTAGTAGCAATTGGCCAAGAGAGGGTCATCCACATAAAAAAAAAGGTTTTTTCTCTATCTCTTACAAAGAAGGGATTATCATATCTCTTCTCTTGTCTTGTGCATAGGGAACCAACCGAAATCCCCCAACAGGGATGAAGTATACCTAATTAAAACTTAGGGTAAGAATAAAATATTTAACTAAAAGTGGGTATTTTAGCCATTTAAACTCTAATTACAGCTAAAAAATTTTAAATTTTTTGAAGTGACTTTTTTTTTTATGTCTAGGACATTTTGGACCAAAAACCCCAAATTTGACCATGGGGCCCACAGGGGATCCTGCCAAACTCTAATTTTCAAAAAATACACGAAATTACAAAAAATTACAAATGGTTTGGAATCACTTAAACTCACAAATATGAAATTATTTTTGTTTTAAACCTTTGGAAATTACCTTTATTTCTAAAAAATCAAAATTGATCAGAAATGGTTTAAACCACATAAAAGTAACTAAACATAATGAATTAAAAACTGGTTCAAGATCAAGGATCTTATATGCATGACAAGAAAGAGATATGAAGAGGACCAAGATCTGTCATAGCAAATTGTTGAGAGAGAGCCTGTAATGACCCAACCTGAGTCGGGCCCACAGAATCACTAATAGAAAATTTCTTTCCTTAAGCCAGAAATCATCGTCTGTGTGCCAAAAGTACAACATTCGTCTACGCATTACAGAGCTTCAAGACTTCCCATACGTAGACTTAGGTTGTAACAGACACATATACACAACGAAGCTTCATAGTTCGTCGTGTGTAAAACAGAATAAAATATATATAATAATTAATTTGGATCGGGCCAACGCTACCTTGCCATTGGTTGCCTACATACGTATTGGATATTATTCCAACACGATCAAATCCGAACGTAGTTCTATCTAACAGCTAATACATGTAACAAGCGTCACAAAATCATATACGGTAAAATACGTATATATTGATATTTAGTAGGAATTATACAAAAATTCGTCATATATCGGAGTCAAGCATAAATTAATAAGTCAACGAAATCATACATCTCGCTTTACCACAGAGCGGGATCAAAACCGCATACACATGTCTCGCTCTATCACTGAGCCGAGATCGAACACACACACACACACACTACACGTCTTGCTCTACCCTAGAGCAAGATAGAACATAAACATGTCACATCCAAGCATAATAGATTAGAGCACAAAGGATCATAGTACACATCCTAATTTAGCACATGCAGCTCTATAATTTAAACGGGAGGTCAGAAATACTTATCCCATCATGTCTTGTAAGGTAACAGTATTCGGAGTTGCTCGTTCCTTCTTGGCGTCCTCCCCTTACGATCCAAAGGTAGTAGAAGGAGCTTCCTCTAGCCTCCAAACGTTCCTTGTCTTGCACTGAAAGACTACGTATAAATGTTCTCCTTGCCGGAGGTTCTTCTCATTTTTTGTGCTAGTGGGCAATAGACAGAACCTCACCTACTTGGGGTTACTTCTCTGGTTGTGGCCTGGAAACTTCGGACAGAACCCTATCTTACTTCTGACTCCTTTTTCTTTCTCCAGTGCTTGAGGACAACGGGTAGGGCTTCTCCTTGTCTTGGGGCATTTTCTTCTTATACGATTGCCAACTCAGAGAACAGACCCCTCCATCGCGAAGAGCATACTTGATTTAGTTAAGAATGCCTCTTGGATGGACTAAATAGGAGCTAGGATGCCCAGAAATAGAGAAAAAGAAGATTGTCGATGGTCGAGGACAACATGCAGAACTTATGGGGCATTTCCTCATCATATGGTCTCCAACTTGAAGAAAGGATTGCTCCATTGCGTAGAGCATGCTTGATTTACTTAAGAACGCCTCTTGAGCGGCCTTAATCAGACTCAGAAAGATTAGAAACGGAAGAGAAGAAGAACTGACTGAAAAATGGAACAGAATGGGGTATTTATAGACTCCCGATGCGCCAAAACTATGGTGCCCGCCAAAACCACGCATGACACCCATGGTAATGCATGGCTCACGCTTGCGCCATGGAAACGCGGTGCCCACAGTAACGCGGGAGCGCGCCGCTTGCCATTTTTTCCTTTTCCTTTTATTTTTTTCTTCTTTCTTCAAACATGCATATCTCCCTACCCCGGATTCAGATTTGCGCGTTCTTAGTACCGTTGGACTTAAAGCAATAAATTGTGCTTTTTCAAAGTGGCTCCTGCCTATTTTCTACGCTTTTTGAGGTCATAACTTTTGGTCCTGACCTCCATTTTGCGCGTTCTTTGAATCGTTACGCTTGTTATTTTGAACTCTACTCATATACGGAGGTTTCAAAGGTTGAAACCCTCTATAATTTATTAGAAAAATTACTAATTACCTCTAACCCCCTTGGTTAGACGTAATCGAAAAAGCGGGGTATTACATTCTTCCCCCCTTCAGAGAATTGCGTCCTCGCAATTCACCCAAAATACTCTTCAAAACACTTCTAATTTAAAATAAATATCTAAAAACTAGGATATTTAATCAAATAAGTAATCGTTAATAGAGTTTAATAGATCATAATCAAATAAGTCATATATAAATATAATCCAATTTTAAAATTGGATGAAACATTCATAAACAGTATATGATAATTTGTAATCACATGAAATATTTCAAACAAAATTTGATTATTAATTTAAAATAGGATAAATCATTTCGTACAAAATTCAATATTTAATTCAGAGTCAAATAAATCATCGTTCATGAATCTGATATGTCATTCAAAATCAAACATATCATTCTTTCAAAGTTCAATAATTCGACCGTTCATCAAAATCTGATTAATGTTCATAAATGAAATCCGATAGTAAATTCAAAATTGGATAAATCATTGTTCAGAAATCTGATATGTCATTAAAAATTAGACATATTGTTCATTTCAAAATCTTTAATCAGAGTACCGTGATACCTAATGGCTTACTTCCGCACTCATGAGGACATGGAAGACGGAAGGATAGGAGTTTTCTCATGATGCTCCATACTTGTATGTGCCAGAACCGACTAAATATTTTGGTGGGTATCTTTATTTAAATTTGCGATACCGAACGGCTTTATCCGTACTCATGAGGCCATGGAAGATGGAAGGATTGGAGCTTTCCCATGATGCTCCACACCTGTGCACGCTAGAGCTAAACTTGGTGGTATCCAAAATTGATAGCTTTTGGGCTTTATACCAAATAACTATCCAGAGAGTTTAAAGACCCAAATCATCGAAAACTTCATTGTCAAATCAAATTCTAAACAAATATTTCTAATTAAACCAAATTTAAAATCAAAATTCATTTCAATACACTAGTTGAATCAACCTTGAAGCTATCCACTAATACCTCATGTCCCATACCATGGGTGTTTGATGGTTTCTTCTTAGCAATTCCACAGGCAATTGAGATAAATTCACTAAATTTTAAATCTATTTTCAAATACTCAAGGATTTGAAATCAAAATTCTATATCAAATCCACCAACAGATTCAACCTTAGAGCAATCCACTAACGCCTAATATTTCATATCACAAGTGTTTAGTGATTTCTCTTTTGGATTTTCACTGTTTTTCATAATAGATTTGCTTAAAGATCAAGAAAACATTCAAAATATTGACATTTCATATAAATACATCGGTAAAATTTATTGCAGAGTTGTCCATTAATACCTCACCTTCTATACCGTGGGCGTTTGATGGTTACTCTGAGGTGGTTCTACCTCCTTTCAAAACAAATTTATTTCTAAATAAAAAATATTTTCTAAAACAAACAATTTGAAATCAAAATTTTATTTCAACACCTTGGTAGAATTAACCGTGGAGTTTTCCACTAACGCCTCATGTCCCATACCATGAGCTGTTGGTGCTTACCCCTTGGTAATTTTACCATCTTTTAAAAAAAGATTAATTTCTAAATTAGAAACACTTTCTAAAATGAATAATTTGAAATCAAAATTTATTTCAATATCCTGGTAGAAGTAATCATAGAATTTTCCACTCACGCCTCATGTCCCATATCATGAGCGGTTGGTGGTTACCCCTTGGTAATTCTACCGTCTTTCAAAATAAATCATTTTCTAAAATAAACAATTTGAAATCAAATTTTATTTCAATACTCGAGTAGAATTAACCGTAGAGTTTTCCATTAATGTCTCATGTCCCATAACATGAGCGGTCGGTGGTTACCCCGTGGTAATTCTACCGTCTTTGAAAATAATTTAATTTTTGAATCAGTCAAAATCAAATTTGATTTAAATACTCAAGTAGAATTAACCATAGGGTTTTACACTAGCGCTTTATGTCCCATGAGTGGTTGGTGGTTATCCCGTGGTAATTTTATCGTAGTCTAAAACACATTGAAATCAAAGTTGCAGAAAACCAAAAAAATAAATAAATGTAACGAATCCAAAACAAAATTTTCGATTGAGTCAAATTCAAAATCAGAATTCGTAAAAATCAAGGTTTCGGATTAAATCTAAAATCACACTTGTAAAACAAAATTTCAATTCATTCTCGACAGAAAATTGAAATTGAAAAAAAAATCAAAATCTATCTTAAATTCAATGTAACACATGCAAACTAGAATTCTCAATTAAATCTAAATTGACTTATTTAGAAAGAATTTTTAAATAACTTACGATTAAAATTTATAATTCATAAAAATCAGAATTCATACAAATCCCGATGTCACACATATAAGATGAAAAGTTCAAATGCAAAGTTCATAAAAAAAAAAAAAAACTTGATGCAACACATTCGGACTTAAACTATAAATAGTTTTTAATTAAAAAATAAAACTTATCAAATTGATGCTTGCATCAAAACTCATGCAACACATGGGGATAAAAATGTCAAATAATTCTTTGATTAAATCTCATACTAAATCAAATGCAACATATTCAAAGCAAAAATTCTAAATCAATTCTAATTTAAAATCGACATCTATAAAGTGTAAGCTTGCCATCAGTCAGATACACATACGTAGGATAAAAATAAAAATTACTTCTAATTAAACAAATTAGAATTTATCAAAATTAGAGTTTAATGTAATTTTAACATCACATAAGCAGAATAGAACTACAAGTCATAATCTAGTACGATTTATTCATAACAACATATTTAAATCATTCTTTATTTAAGATTAAAATTCATTAGATTTACATTCATAGAAAATCCTTTGCAAGGTATGCAAACAAAAATTTCAATTCAAAATCTACTTAAAAATTAAGTTTTTAAGATTAGAGCCCATATTAATCTAAAGTCGCACATGTAGAATAGAACGCTGAAAATTGAGGCTTGTATTAAGTTCAATATTACATGTGCGGAATAGAAGTTCAAAATTAAATTTTGTATTAAAATCTAATATCATACATGCATAATCGAAAGTTGAAAATCAGAATTCAAATCAACGATAACACATCTAGAACATAAATTTATTTCAAATTTAAAATCAAAATTCATTACAACACATTCAAAAAGGAAATTTCCAATTATATCAAAATTAAAATCAAAATACTTATTAAATTAATGATTAAAATATCATACTCTCGCAGACAGATCAATGCTCGAATACCATTTGCAATGACCCGGCCCGAGTCGGGCCCACAAAATCACTAATAGAAAATTTCTTTCCTTAAGCCAAGAATTATCATCTGTGTGCAAGAGGTACAACATTCGTCCATGCACTACGGAGCTTCAAGGCTTCCCATACGTAGACTTAGGTTGTAACGGATACGTACACACAACGAAGCTTCATAGTTCGTCGTATGTAAAATAGAATAAAACATATATAATAATTAATTTTGATCGGGCTAACGCTACCTTGCCGTTGGTTGCCTACATACGTATTGGATAATATTCCAACACGATCGGTTCTGAACGTAGTTCTGCTTAACGGCTAATACATACAACAAGCGTCACAAAACTATATACGTATTTCAAGCATCACAAAATTATATACGTTAAATTACGTATATATTGATATTTAGTCGGAGTTATACAAAAATTTGTCATATATCGGAGTCAAGCATAAATTAATAAGTTAACAAAATCGTACATCTCGCTCTACCATAGAGCGGGATCAAAACCGCATACACACGTCTCACTCTATCACTGAGCCGAGATCGAACACACACACTACACGTCTTGCTCTACCCTTGAGCAAGATAGAATATAAACATGTCACATCCAAGCATAATAGATTAGAGCACAAAGGATCATAGTACACATCCTAATTTAGCACATGCAGCTCTATAATTTAAACGGGAGGTCAGAAATACTTATCCCATCATGTCTTATAAGGTAACGGTATTCGGAGTTGCTCGTTCCTTCTTGGAGTCCTCCCCTTAGGATCCAAAGGCAGTAGAAGGATCTTCCTCTAGCCTCCATGCGTTCCTTGTCTTGCACTTAAAGACTACATATAAATATTCTCCTTGCTAGAGGTTCTTCTCGTTTTTTGTGCCAATGGGCAGCGGACAAAACCTCCCCTACTCAGGATTGCTTCTCTGGTTGTGGCCCGAAAACTTCGGATAGAACAATGTCTTACTTCTAACTCTTTTTTCTTTCTCCAATGCTTGAGGACAACAAGAAGGGCTTCTCCTTGTCTCGGGGTATTTTTTCTTATATGATCACCAACTCAGATAATGGACCCCTCCATTGCAAAGAGCATACTTGATTTAGTTAAGAACGCCTCTTGGATAGACTAACTCGGAGCTAGGATGCTCAGAAACAGAGAAAAAGGAGATTGTCGGTGCCTGAGCGCAACAGGTAGAACCTCTCCTCCTCTTGGGGCGTTTCCTCTTCATATGGTCTCCAACTCGAAGAAAGGACTGCTCCATTGTGTAGAGCACACTCGATTTACTTAAGAATGCCTCTTGAACGGCCTTAATCGAACTCAAAACGATCAGAAATGGAGGAGAAGAAGAACTGACTGAAAAACAGAACAGATGGGGTATTTAAGACCCTTGGCGCACTGAAATTGCGGCGCCTGCGGTAACGCGGGTGCGTGCCGTGTGCCGTTTTTTCGTTTTCCTTTTATTTTTTTTGTTATTTCTTCAAACACGCGTATCTCTCTACCTCGGATTCAAATCCGTGCGTTCTTGGTACCGTTGGATTGTATCGACGAGCACTTCGATATTAACCCACTTAAAGCAATAAATCATGTTTTTTCCAAGTGGGTCCCTCCTATTTTCTATGCCTTTTGAGGTCGTAACTTTTGGTCTCGGCCTCTGTTTTTCGTGTTCTTTGAATCGTTACGCTCGTTATTTCAAGCTCTACTCATACACAGAGGTTTCAAAGGTTGAAACCCTCTATAATTTATTAAAAAAAAGTACTAATTACCTCTAACCCCCTTGGTTAGACATAATCGGAAAAGCGGGGTATTACAGAGCCGCCACTAGTTGTTGAAGAGATGATAAAGAATTTCTGGTGAGAATAATATTATTAACATATATAAGAAGGCAAATGTCTGTGGCTTGTTAGTGAATAAATAGAGACGTATCATAGATGCAACCACTGAACCCCAAAGTGCCAAGAAAGGATGTAAATTTATTATACTAGGCATGAGGAGATTGCTTCAAACCATATAGTGCTTTGTGAAGTCGACAAACATGATTCGGTTGAGAAGTGTCCACGAAGCCGGGAGGTTGTTGCAAATAAACTTCTTCATGAAGGTCGCCATAGAGAAAAACATTTTTGACGTCAAGTTCACGCAAGGGCCAACCAAAATGAATGACAAGAGAGAGTATGAGCCGAACCATACCAGACTTAACAACCGGGCTGAATCTTTCTTCGAAATCAAAACCATGGCGTTGAGTATAGCCCTTAGCAACAAGACGAGCCTTATAGCACTCAACAGACCCATCTGCCCATTGTTTCAGGTGATAGACCCATTTATAGCCAATCACATTCTTGTCAGGAGAATAGGGAACTAAGGTCCATGTGTGGTTGCAATGGAGAGCCAGTACCTCATCTTGCATGGCTTGAACCCACTGCGGATCTCAGGCAGCCACGACATAATAGGTGGCTCGGCAGGCAACTGGGAATGGGCAGCAACAAATGCAGCAGGTAGGGGGTGACGGGTGGCGAAGAACACCTTGGGGTGTTGGGTTCTGTCCTAGGTCTGGGTGATCATGGGATGGCGGGTGGTCATCACCGGTATGAGAGAGGAAGGAGCCAACTCAGTAGCAGGAGGAGACTTCGACAATGCATCAATGGCCAAGGGGGCAGCATCAAGAGCGGAATACAGCGGTGGTAAATGAGGGACAAGGGAGACATGATCAAGTGTTTTAGCCCAAGGGCTGGTGGTGGGACACTCCTTCATTGACGGGAGAAGGGCCGTTGGAAACTTGGTGAGGGTAAATGTCGGTGGAGGAGTAGGTGGGGCCTCGAAAGCATGAGTGGAAAAGGGACATGTGCCCCCATCAAAGGAAACATGCCGAGATATGTATAAATGCCTTGTAGTGGGCTGATAACACACATAACCTTTGTGATGACCATTGTAGCCAAGAAAAGCACAACATACCATTTTAAAATCCAACTTTCCACATCCAAAAGGTTGTAAATATGGGTAACAAACACAACCAAATACCCCAAGATGAGTATAAGAAGGCTTGGAACCCATAAGTAGTGCATAAGAAGAATTCCCTTGTAAGCATTTAGATGGTAGTCGATCAATTAAATATGTTGCTGTAGCAAATGTATGATGCCAGAATTCTTTGGGAAGATGGCTATGAGCCAGCATTGAGAGCCTAGTTTTGATAATATGCCCGTGTTTTCACTCAAAAATACCATTTTTGCACCAGAGTACCAGGGAAAGACAATATGTGATTAATGTCATGAGCTTTGAAAAATTCCTGCATTGCATGGCTCATGTATTCTCCGCCATTGTCTATTAAGACAACCTTAACATTGGCAGAAAACTAAGTATGAATATGGCAAATAAAATCAATAAATAATTGAGAAACATCGGATTTTATGCGGAGTGGAAAATACCAAGTGAAACAACTATATTCATCCGTAATAATCAAGTAGAAACGATAACCATCAATAGAAGTGACGGGAGTAGGCCCCCAAACATCATTGTGTAAAGTCCCATATAATTGTTTAGAATAAGTGTCATGCCTTGAAAAAGGTAATTTAGACCTTTTACCAAGTATACAACTCTCACAAAAATTATTTGTAAATTTATAAGTTAAACTAAGAATTGGAGAGAGAGCATGCATTATTCTTGAAGATAGATGTCCAGGACGGGCATGCCAAACTTTTCCATCAGGTTTATTGCAAAAGAGGCTAATTGCAGGTCCAAAAGGGAAGGAAGAACATTAATGGGATAGAGCCCACCACGTCTAGGCCCTCTCAGAAGTATCCATCTTGTCTTGAGATCCTTAATAGGAAATCCCCAAGGGTAAAACATAAAACAACAATTGTTATCACAGGTAAACTGGGAAACACAGTAAATTCTTCTGCAACTCAGGAACAATAAGAGCACGATCAAGTACCAAAGAAGTATGAGGAAGCTTAATACGACCCACATGAGATATAGATAATCCATCACCATTTCCAATTTCCACTTTGTTAGAGTGAGGATATGGAATTTTACCTTCCGCAAGAGAGGAATCATCAGTCATGTGGTGAGTAGCTCCCAAATCAGGATACCATGCGGAGTCATAATGATATTGTAGATGCATGGCTGCAAAAGATTGAATATTCTAAGAAGAAGAAGTAGTCTCAGGAGCCTTATAGTGGTTGGCAGTGTGATAAGGGAATCCACATTTGTAACAATAAAGAGAAGAAGAGTCTCCAATGACCAGGGCTGTTCGTGGCTGTTCTTTCCCACGACCACCACGGCCGCGCCCCCGTTGACCACCAACAGAGGAGGTTGCAGCTACCAAAGGGGTCCGATCATGAGCAGGAGTAGGATGCCCATGTGAGGGACGGTGGCTGCTGGCCCATCCACGTGGGCGGGCAGAATACATCATAGCCGGAGGGGAGGTGTCGAAAGTCCTGTGTACTCCCTGAAGACAAAGCTCAAAGTTGAGAAGAATGGCGGACACCTCCTCAAGGGCTGGAGTTTCCTTGCAGAGGTTGATTGCAGCAATAATTGGATCATACTCCAATCCAAGACCATCTAAAATCCACTCAATAAAATCATCATGCCCAACGATGCACCCGATGCTTGAAAAAATATGCTGCAAGGCCTTGGCTTTGTGAAGATATGCAGACATGAAAAGCCGACCTTTTGAAAGGGATTGAAGCTCTTTTCGAAGTTGTTGAATACGAGACTTAGAAAGAGTCACACAGAGCACATCGAGAGTGTGTCAGATCTCAGCTGTGGTGGTGCACTCAACAACCTGAGTAAGTGCTTCAAACAGAGAAACATACAGCCAGGCCAGGACCATTTAATCTAAGCGAAAGCTCCTGGGGAATGGACGAGGTATTGTGCCGTCAAGGAGACCCATAAGGCTATGACACCGCAATACAGGAAGCACTTGAGCCTTCCAAAGTAAATAGTTGGTGGAGATGAGTTTGAGCGTTGGTGGAGATGAGTTTGAGCGAAAGTTCCTGGGAATGGACTTGACATCGGGAAGGGAGGGAGCAGTGTCAGTCTCATCCATGTGAAAGGGGGAAGAGTGAGAGGAGGTGAAAAAAAAAATCATCCCTTCAACTCGATACCATGTGAAAACTAGAAGAGCAATAAAAAACTTATTTTACATTAGAGTGGTACTCTTTAAATAGGAGAGTAATAGATACAAGCATGGATTCAAATCCCAAAGAATATTACAGTTAATGTTACATGGTTATAAGCTTGATATAAGGAGAAGAATAAGGTCAGTGGTTTATAGACAATGTTAACCACTTCCTCTCACAGAGGAGTAAAATAAGAAGAAACAGAGGGGAGGACAAGTCCAAAGTTGGATTAGACGTTTAACTCTCTCTTGTCTTTGAAGCCTAATGCCCTATTTTCTCCCTCAATCCCATGAAGTACAGAGCTTTTAAAACATGCATTGTATTTGTATTGTACTTATTTCGAATACAACTTTTTGCATAATATCACACATCAACTATAAATTACTTCATTAAATTCTTTATAAATAAGGTAAATATTTAATAAATATTGTGTAAATTAGAAGTATGTGCTTTCTACTCGATAGATATTAAGTAAAACTACTTCAAAACAATATATTACTCTGTGGTATAACTTTCCTTGCAAAAACGAGATATTTGCAATTACATTTAGACATATAACTACATTCTTTATTATAACTAAGCTTTTAATACAATAACTAACTTAAAATATACCTAAATTTATATACAAAATAATATTTTAATACACATATCCCCTGTATCACTTCCGTATCCGCACTTCCTCGCCTCACTCTCTCTCATTTTAATTCCTTTCACGCTCATGATCAGAGTCTAGAGTCCCAGAGAGTTCCCAAATCGTCTCCAAACTCCTACTAGGACCTTAAAAAGAGTTATAGGCGTGATACTTAGACCATAAAAATAGCATCAAAAGTCGGTCAATACCATAACCAGATATTGATTCAATAAAATTTATGGAAACGAATACACCGGTGCACCTGGATTTTATAAGTAATAGCTATACTTGTTTTTTTTTAAATATATTTAATTTTAGTTTATTTAAAAAAATAAAAATAAAACTATCAACATAGGACAGCGCCGTCTGATAAACACACACGGACGGCCATACAACGGATGCGTATAAACGGGAATCTTTTGTGAAGTTGCCGACGAGACTTTTCTCCTTTGGGCTCACCTTCATCAATGGCACAGTAAAGATACGAAGAACCCAACTTTTCTCCTTTGGGTGGGCTGTCCCAAAACAGGGTGGGAAAAGTGCCATCCGATAATAAAATGTTCACTACAGAGAGAGATATACTACCATGACAGATACATGATCTACATTCTTCCCACTGAAGGAAGCAAGCAATTTCAAAGAATAGGGTTCCATAATATTCTGTTCACCATCACTATTGTACATAATTTTAGCAATACATTTGAAAGGGAAAAAAGAGAGAACAAGAGAAAACCCATTTAAAAGCATCTGTGTTCTGTTCTTATTAACAACTTGTGCGGCATGGCGGTCACAGAAGTCGCATAAATAACAATTAATAAGCAGTACCCAACTAACACTCACAACCCGAGGAAGAAGGCCTCTGTTGACTACTACCTCCAACGTCAATGGTATCAGGTAGGTATCTACAATTGAAAGTAACACCAAGGCAAAAAAAGGAACGAAATGTCAGTATTCTACCAAAACTCAAGCTACAAAAGAATAATCATAGGTGGAAAAGAACTCGAACTAAAGTCCATGTTTTATCAGTTTGTTTGTACACATAGTAGAGAGTTCAAAAGCCAACAGTATAGTGGTTTATAGCGAGATAGGGCACACTGCTAGTGTAATTCGGTACGTGTATCAAAGTTACACAATAGAAGATGCATACAAAAACACTAGATATCAAACTTACATCTCTTCTTCTTCCCCACTCTTGAGAGCGTTCTTTGCTATGCACTGAAAAGCTTCTTCGACATTAAGGCCTTCTTTGGCAGAAGTTTCAAAATAAGGAATATTTCCCTTAGAGGCACACCATGCACGGGCTTTTTTCTCCGACACCTGCATCGAGAAAACAAATAATGGAGCAAGGAGGTGGCAAAAGAATCCATCAGAAAAATAAAACACATAACTGAAGGCTTCACAAGAGTTAAAAATCAACTTTGACAACTCTCAACTTACCACTCTGCTGTTTCCGCCATCAATGTCAACCTTATTTCCCAAAACCACAAATGGGAAGTTCTCTGGATCAGAAGGGCTTGCCTGTAGAATAAATAAGGAAACAGGGAACACATAAAAATGATATCACCATCAACTTCTTTGCAGATAACAGAATGAGGCTGGAGCGGCTCAGTTTTAACAAAAACCTGAATGAGAAACTCTTCCCGCCAGTTGTTTAAGTTTTCAAAAGACTTTGCAACGTTGACATCATACACAAGAACACAACAATCTGCACCACGGTAAAATGCTACACCAAGGCTTTGAAAGCGTTCCTGGCCAGCTGTATCCCATATCTGTCACAGACAAAAACACAAAGCTCCATCAAGGCTACTATTGACAACCGAATGTTTTTCTGGGTCCTGAATTTAGAATCAGGTTCTGGAAGCAACCAAAGTAAAGCCCACAAATGAATTGGAAAAAAAACTCGTTCACATTGTTTTCTGAGGATGAAATTGGCTTAAGAGCATAATTTAACAGCCCTTTGAAAACATCCAATTTATCAAACCCATAAAAGGAAGCAGAATTGGATAAAGACAATTACTTGCATCCGTCCACCTAGATACATTATACAATAACAATGCAGTTGCCATGCTCAATGCATGTTACTGCATACTGTTCAATTTCCCTAACAGGTGGTATGAAGAAAAAGAAACAGTTCATAACACACCTGCCATTACACAGAATCCACCATATATGGCATATAATTAATGTATTTCACTATTTGATGTTGAATTAACAGAGAGCTAACAAAACCTTACTACTTATCCGCAGAACTAAAATCATTTTCACGATGATTAATAAGCAACCCGCAGGCCTACCAGGTAAATCATAAGTAGCACAGGACTCATAATCTGACACTTTCAACATAATACTTCCCTACATTTCACCCAAAAGGACAGGAACTGATGCTAAAACCTTGCAAATGGCACCACTAATGTAGTGAGAGACAAATTTGCAGTCTAAATTAACACCCAATGCCTAATTTCAAATTTAGAGTGGCATTTCCATAATAGGATCCTAATTGAGTCAGCTTTCAATGTCTGATGCACAAGAGTATCATAGTGAAGTAAAACAGAAAATTTTTGACCAACAGATATATGACATATAGAGAAAAATTAAGAAGGCAGCCAGAACAAGTAGAAAAATTCCCTTAAACTCTCATTCTCTGAGTTTTATTGAAAACAGAAAAAAGGGAATATATAGAATGGATTTAAGTATCCTATAACTTCCTTATCTTACTTAATTCTAACCTAAACATCGCCATCACAAGTAGGTTTCTAATAAAATTCGATCACATAGCACTTGATATGAAGAGTGAAGACATGGATGCACCTGAGCAATTGCTTAGAATTTAAAGCCGCTAATGCCAGCACACAATAATCAAACTACCAACAAGATAAATTCCTAAACTCACCTGCAAGGTGAAGAGCCTATCGTCAATTTGCATTTCTTTGGTCAAGAAATCCGCTCCGATGGTGGCCTTGTACTGATTGCTGAACTTACGATTAACAAATCTAAAAAGCATGTGTCAAGGGAAACGCTGCCAAAAATTCGGTACATATATGTTTCTCACAGCAATTCAAAGACAGAATTTTGTCTTTTTTCCATCGGAAGAGGGCACTGTTAATAACAACATTAGAAACTTACATCCATTACTATCAAATAACAATTACAGAAATTCGGATACTGATTCATTAAAGAGGTCTTCCCAACCCTGCAAAAATAAATAGGAAGACAAAAAGTAAAAACCCCAGCGATAGCAACAATGAAACAGAAGCACTTGAGCTGAATCAAATCGAAGTACCAATCTATAATAAAACATGACGTCGAATATCTAAACCTAACTAGTTAATTAAGATCATGTAAATAACTATTTAAGATCATATCAACAGTATTTCGGGGTTCCGGTGGAGAAGATAAGGACTGGATCTCCCCCTAGACCAGATCGACAACAAAAAATAATCGGAGCGAAATCATAGTCACCATGAATCAAGTGTATCGTGGGCGAACGCATTTTAAATAAAAAAACACAAAACTTTTGAGGCGAAGAAGAAGAAAAGGTACCCGCTGTCGCCGAGGATGATGACCTTCAAAAGCGTTCGTCTGCGGGCAGGCATCTTCGCCGACGGTCGGATGGCTGATGGAGCAACGGCGCTCGGATCGGATCTCCAAACTGCTCTCTCTCTCTCTCTCTCTCTCTCTCTCTCTCTCTCTGTGCCTTGGATATCGTTCGATCCGCCAACCGACGGGAGAGTATAAGAACAAGGAAGCAGAGGAAGAACCCAACGTAGAAGGAAGGAGGCCGAGGTCCGAGGAGGAGGAGGAGGAGATTGGTGTCGTGTTGTATCGGATCGTTTCGTATATGGAATCCAAGACTCACGTCTCGTGTCGTCCCCGGCTTCTAGAAGAGAACGACGACGACGACCTGGACTCCCGCTGGCTAGTCCCAACCAGCTCATCGCTCTATCTTGTCCACTCCATCCATAATCTATGGTCGATGGCTGCGGACCGGATCAGCTGCATTCCTGCATCCGGTCCGGTTCTCTACTCCTTGTACAGTTGTCCTTGTATGTTAAATTATGAGGTTGATTTGTCTTTTTTTAAAAAAAAATAAAAAATTCCTCTTGCTGTGAAATTGCAAGATTGCTCGGCTGAGACTTGAGACTTCGTCGAATTCATTAGATAAAAACGTGAAGATTAATAAGTTATAAACCTGCTTCATACTGTTGATTAGTAGGGCCATTTTTTTAAACCCCCCTAATCAACAATTTCTTTATGATAAAGTTGGTTTGTCACATATAAAACCTGTATTCATTAAAATGAGGAAGCCATATATAATGATTTAAAACATCAATACGAATTTTGGAGGCAGCCATAAATAAATGGTTTAAGAAGTTAAATTATACTCCCTCTGTGTCCATAGTTTATTTTTGTTTTCTAATCTATATAATTATTATAGGATAGGGTGAGTTTTTTTCCAAGAGTGTTACACACAAAACATGATAAAGTGGAGGTTGGACCTCAAATTATTGATGAAAGATGCTTCTTAAGCTTATGATCTTTTTTGTGAGTGTTTGATTTGCGGTGGATGGCAGCTGAATTTGGTAAATTTTCATTTATTCGTTTTTTATATCTATAATTACTTCCAAGGCATCAGAAGATAAAACAATTTCAAAGCATCAGGATAAAGGAAGAGAGCATACCCTTTACAATCAATCATACCAAAACTTAAAAAGCCTCCCCTTCAAACAAAGCACATATTTGAAAGAAAAAACTACCCAGCGCGCTGCTCATGGCTAGACATGTTCTATTTGAAAGCACTGAAATTACTGTCACTACCCCACCAAGCATGGAAGACCATCCTTAGATATGCATGATGCAACACAACCTCTGCTGACCGTCAGATCACCAATTCTTCTATTTGAAAACACTGAAACTCCCCATAGATCAGGGAGCTTTGCCACTACCCCACTAAGCATGCAAGACCATCAACCTATCGCCGAAAAAGAGGGAGACAAAATAGCAAAGAACCATCATATTTTTATGCTCATGTTGAGAGTAAACCTAGCATAAAGAATGCATAGGAGTTATTATTGATATTTGAAATTAATAACACATACGCTAGTGCGTATTAACATTATTGGTTCTGATGCTAATATACACTAGTATGCACATTATCGATTTTTTTGATGAACGGCTCTCATGCATTTCTTATGTTAGGCTCACTATAAATAGAGAGCATACAAAATACTTCCCATTTAATAAAAAGAGTCTTAACATATTCACATAGCCATTTGCCACTACACATGCTGCATCTACTGGAGTGGAGGATGGAGACTGAGTCAAATCCCAAGTTACATGTCCATGTTGCAAACAATGTTTAAAAACTCAAAACTCGGACTTATACTCTTAAGCCATAGAATTGAGTCAGCTTGAAGTCTTAATAGAGTCACAGTTGATTGATATAGGATAGTCTTCATTTACGGACAATTAGTGCATTTAAACTAATCAAATTTAAACAAGGTCGTAAGATATATTTGGTCAAAATTATAAAAACCCTTCAATACCATTAAATGTTTAGTCATAGTAAAAAAATTAAGATGCATGGTAGTAATAAAAACCACATCGTTGATTTCTTAAGCATGATGAGATAATCAAATAAATTTTTATTTTGCCTAATTACAAGATCAAATAATTTAAATGTGAAATTTTTTATGAAGTCTTTAGATGTGAAATTCCATTTAGAAAACAACCCATACACCTGAATATAGATTTGTTATGAATTTTATTTTATTCCTCTTAGTGCAAGTATTTGGACTACAACAAAAATT
Organism: Saururus chinensis; assembly: GCA_035235625.1. Taxonomy (NCBI): domain Eukaryota; kingdom Viridiplantae; phylum Streptophyta; class Magnoliopsida; order Piperales; family Saururaceae; genus Saururus; species Saururus chinensis. The sequence continues at coordinate 1,108,280 of CP141142.1, forward strand.
TTAAGGTATAATTATTATCTAATTGTTCCAATATACCATGCTAAAGTAATAAAACACATGAAGATGTTGACATAAGTATTTTTTCTAAATATTATTTTAATTGATAAAGAAGTTAAATGTCCTATATGAGGATGTCTTTTTATTGTCGTCAATAAGCTACTAATAAAATAATAAATAAAACACATTGACTAAAGAATTAGTTTTTATAAAAGGGTCATAATTATCACACATTAATGATTAACTTCATTTATAAGGTATAAATAGGGTAAATTTGAATGAAAAATAATTATATAGAAAATAAGGAGTCAGTGGAGTTGACCGAGATAAAAGAGACTAATTGAGTTGACTTGAGTTACCAAAGGAGTCATGTTTATTAGAGTTAGCAGTAGAGTTTTAAAACTTAATTCATGAAGGAATCGAGTTGACTTAAGGAATTTTTCACGTAAAAAAAAGAGTTTTAAAACTATGGTTGCAAAATTGCCCAAACCTTTAAGCATCCAAATCTTAATGGGTCCTAAGCAGCCATCTTGATGGAAGGAGTCCATTGGCCGACCAGAAAACAAAATTGTTGAGAATTATATGGCCATTAAAATCAAACTAGCCTATAGTCGCAATTGGATCCTTGTGAGGAACACAAACAAACAAGAAAGATAATAGAGAGTGTATACCAAGGTCTACGTGGTTCAACAATGGTGTCTAGAGTGTACACCAGGGTCTACATGGTTCAACAATGGTGTCTATATCTACGGGATTACACAATTTTCACTACTTGCAGAGAGAACAATTATAAGAAGCTTACAAGCTTCTCAAGACTCTTCAATGGCCAATAACTTAGGCCCAAGGAAGAAAAAAAGTCTTCTATATCCCATAGGGACATACAAGTTCGTATCTATCTATTTATGAAATGAAATCTCCAACTAGCCAATCAGGAAGAGCCCAAATCGGGCATTCCAAAATCTTGCATATCAATTGATAGATTGTTTGGAATAGGGGATCTATTGTTCTTCACATTGGCTGCCTTTGGTCCTGTGAGCAATTGATTGCTAACTTTTGACTTTGTTTCTCGTATAATGAAATCAAGCACTAACAATCGCTTTGACCTGTGATTTATTGTTCCAGCGATCGTGCATCCGTAAACATGGGCCGATCGCTCTAGCATAGCAATCTCTCACCCAGTCCGATTTAAGCTTCCATAACTCACAATCTTCCACTTGGAAGACTGATCAAACTTCATCTTCTTCCAAATAATTTCCTACTTGAAGTGAACAATCTTTTTTATGCAAAACAATATAACTATGTGATCATCATTGATCCTCTAGTGTAGAAAACTAATAGAGGTTGAGTAGAGGTTCAACTTCTCCACCGTTACCACCTTGGTAAACATATCTGCCAGATAACTTCTCCTTCGCCGACTCTTTGATAAAGTAGTACTTGATGTAAATATGTTTCATCCTGGTATGGAATGCACTATTTCAAGACAATGTAATAGCACTATTATTATCACAATACAAAACACACTTCCCTTGTACCTTCCAAAGTTCCTCCAATAACTTTTAACCATAATAGTTGTTTGTTAGCTTTAGATATTGAAACATATTCTACTTCTAAGGATGAAATAGCTACCAACTTCTGCAATTGCGACTACCATGCCATTGCACAACTGCCAAGGGTAAATGCAAACCACGTAGTGCTTTGCCTGCATCTATGTTACCTCCATAGTTTAAATTAATAAAATCAACAAAGTTAATATTAGAATGTCCACCAAAGCATAAGCTCATGCCTAAAGAACCTCTTAGGTATCTAAAGATCCACTTAACTACCTCCCAGTGAGTTCGCCTCTGTCATAAACCTCACTACCTAATTAATTGCATAGGAGATATCTGGCCTGGTATAGGTAGCAGCATACATAAGAGACCCAATTGCTGAAGCATATGAAACATTATGCATGTGAACTTTCTCCTCATGAGTCTTAGGAGACTGTTCCTAAGAGAGTATGAAATGGGATACCAAAGGTGTACCCACTGACTTAGCATCTTAAATGTTAAATTTTATCATAACATTTTCAATATAATCTGTATGAGACAACCTCAGTACTCTTCTTCTTGTCTCTAGAAATTCTCATGCGAAGAATCTGCTTTGATGGTCCTAGATTTTTCGTGGTAAATTTGTGAGACATCTGTTTCCTTGAGATTGTCAATCTTATTCAAATCAACTCCTGCAATCAACATATCATCAATATAGTGCAGTAAAATAATGTATAATCATGCTAGCTTCCTATAATAACAATGATCAAAATGACATCTATAGAATCCAATGTCATACATGAAACTGTCAAATTGTTTGTACCGTTATCTTGGAGATTGTTTTAGGATATACAAGTTCTTAGACAATCTGCATACCAAATTCTCTTTACCCTTCATAATATAACCATGGGGCTAGTACATCTAGATTTCTTCCTCAAAATTACCATGTAGAAAATCTATATTCACATCTAGTTTTTCTAAATGAAAATCTTCCACTACTATAAGAGACAACATTATTCTGATGGTAGCAATTCTGACAACTGGAGCAAATATCTTTATGTAATCAACTTCATACTTTTGTTCAAAGACCTTGACTTCCAGTCTAGCCTTAAACCTCTTGTTGCAATATGATTCATGTTTCAACCTGTAGACCCACTTATTATGTAAGGCCTTTTTACCATCAAGTAACTCAACTAGTTCCCATGTTTGGTTGTACATAAATGAGTCGATCTCTATTATAAATGTTTCTTCAAAGCTCTTAGGCTCACAATTGTCTATAAGCAACATATAATTCAGGCCGGGATTGAAACTCTATTTTTAGACACTTGGAGATGGATTGAATATCTGTTTTTCCTTTCTCTTTTTAGTAGACGTCCACCCTAACGGTGTCTATAGTGGGGCCATAGAGACAAACTCAATCTGATCAACCTGCTCATCGTCTTGGCCCTCCAACTTTTTGGTGTGCTAGCCCCCTGAACATCGACGCCCTCAGAATTTAGAAGGGGTGCTCAAGGTGTGTAGTCAGCATCAAGTTCAATAAATTCTTTGTTAATCTACTTCCTTTTTTGTTGAACTATGCGGTGCTTATAGAGCTCAGTTTTATAGAACACTACATCAATGTTTCGACCACCTTCTTTTGGACTCAATCTCATAGCCTATACTCAAAGCTATAACCACCATATCTAAGAAAATAAAACTTGTTGGATTTTGAATCCAACTTGCCTTTGTGATTTGCCTCAATATGAACATTACCTACACAACCAAACACCCGTAAGTGGTTAAAGGAAACCTCATTTGTCTATGCTTCCTCAGGAAGCCGTCCATCCAAGGAATGTGATGGGGACCTATTTATTATATATGTTGCAGCATCAATAGCATAAGTCCAAAACATAGGCGACATGCCACAATGGAGTTTTATGCTGCACGCTCTCTCTAGAAGAGTCTAGTTCATCATTTCTGCAATATCATTCTATCTGGGTTGCCTATGTATGGTTAGCAACCTATAAATTTCATGCTTGTCACAAAATAACTAAAATTCTCTTTCACAGTAGTCACCACTGCTGTCTGATTAGAAGCATTTTAACTTTAGTCCTATCTCAGTCTCAACAAGCGATTTTCATTTTACAAATATAGAAAAAATGTCATATTTCTATCTACATAAATAAACCCACAACTTGAGAAAAACATTATCAATAAAAATGATAAAATAGTACGCACCTCTAAGGGAGGGAACTTGGGCTGACCCCCAAACATCAGTGTGAAACAAACATCAATGTGAACAAGATCAAGATGCTTAGTCTTTTGATTAGGGATTAATTTTGATAAAGTAACTTTTTCTATTTTCCTATGGTACAGTTGATCGTTTATAATTAAACCCTTTGCAAGTGTACAAGGTAATTGTACTAGGATAAGTATTTAAGGGTTGTCGAACCTCAGGGACGGATGAATTATCACTAAATCTAAAGAGGAATTTGCTGATTACAAACTAAAAACAACTTAAACTTAAATTAAGCAAAAGAAAGAAATCAACTAGTTTAAAAAAAAGAGATTAATATGATGGGAATGACTTAGGAAATCGAATCCACTATAGAACCATAACAATTTCTTAACTTTTAATCTAAATCTAGTGTGAATATGAACAAGTATTCTAAGCTACAAGCTAAAATTACTTTAAAAAGAATCATTAATTAACTTCCATGGCATGAACTATCTTCGACAATAGCACGAATCATCTACACTAAACTAGCTATAGGCATGACCCGTCTAATCTTAGTATAACTCATCCAAGTCATTAATTATCTGAACATTAAAACTATTGTATGACCATCTCATCTAAATCACAGAAATTAGAATCGATGAAAATATCAAAACCATATCAATCTATCATCTACTAGACAATAAATCAACATAGACTTGAATAAACATTAAAAGTTCTTCCATTAAAAAGGAAATTCATATCATACAATTGTCATAATTCACAACTGAGATCTAAATTAAAAAGAAAAGAAATTAAAACTTATCTATAGCTTCATCAACTCCTAAGTAAAAGAAAAGTTTAGCCTTCCATTGTAGAAGAAAGCACTTGAATCTCCATTGAAAGCTTTGGCTTTTCTTCCATCTTCTTCTTCCTTTTTCTCTTTAGAAAATCTACTGGAATCCCCTAATTTTAAGCAAAATATGTCTTTTTATAGGCATAAGTTCCGTAGGAAGAAGTCCAATATGAAAAGGATTAAAATTTGGGTCAAACTAGAAAACTGCACGTTATGCCGTTTGAACGCCCTGCATGCCCGTTCGAACGGCTACACTATTTCTGCAATCTGGATAGTTTTCCTGGACAGTCCATATTCTGTTCATTAAGCATTTCTTCATGTTCATATTAATTTCTAACTTGTTTATAACTCCGAAAAGTTATCCAAATCACTTTAAAGCATGTTAAGACTATTTGAATTATTCTAAACATCGTCGAAGTACCTCAATAAGTGCACTTTACCTACAAAATATAAAAACATCACATTTTAGACATGTAGAATATAACTAAAATTCCAACTTGATTTAAATACATATCTAAACTACTAATAGCTATAAAATTATTAATAATTAAACTAAAATACTAATATCTATCTTAATCTAGATAAATCATAACTAACATTAAATTAACTAATATATACTAGCAAATAAGGTAAAAAGGCATATAAAATAGATATATATATTTCATACTTATCAACAGTCTTCACATAAACTCATCAACACTATTCAAACTTGGCAACTTCCCCTTACTATGTAATATCTTCAACTTTTTTTCTCACATATGACCAAGGTGTCTGTACCACACTTGTGCATCAACATGTCCTGATGCAACCGAGATAGAACTTTTAACACAACTAGCAAGCGTTAAAAGTACCAATTTTCTTCCCTTTAGCAATCACCATGGCTCCTCTAGCCATTTTCTAATAGTTATCTAAAAACTAAGTGGTGATGCCATGCATGGACAATTGACCGACAAAGACAATATTCTTGGTCAGACGAGGAATATGTCTGACATCCTTTAATAATAACACTATATCATTCTCCTATTTTAAGGTAATATCACCATTTCCAATAATTTCATAAGTTATATCATTGCCTAAGTAAACTATTATCAAATCTCTGAACACATAATTATCAAACAAGTTACTTCTAGATGTAGCATGAAAAGATGCACCGCTATCAATTATCCATGGTTCACATTTACTTTCACAAGATGAAATCATGCATTCATTATCATTGACAACATTAACAACATGAACATTATTATTATTATTATTATTATTATTATTATCTTCATCTCATGATGCATTCTTACAATTACATTTTAACATGATCTATTTGGCTAAAATTCCAACACTTGCCATCATTCTTCCTCCCCTTAGACTTATAACATCCTCGACGGGACTCTCCTTTACCTCTAAACTATTTTTGTCCTTGGAGACCTCTAGAATCAAAGGTCAAGGTGACCCTAATGAGGGATTAGCGCCTTTGTGCAGTGTTTCCTCATCGAATAACAAATAACAAACATCATTCAATCTAAAGTTACCAGTAGAATGAGAACCATGCAAAACCACTTTAAAGGGTTCTCAATTAGTGGTTTAACAAAGCAATTGACTGAATATTTCATCAAATTTAACTTTAATGGCCTCTAATTAATTTAGCAAGTCATGAAAGGAGTTCAAATGTGTGGAAACATCATCATCATTAGTCACCTTCAAATCAAAGAAGCGAGTCACAAGATGTACCTTATATGTCGAAGAGGGGTTCACATACATCGATGCAAGAAGATTAAAACATTCCTTTGTAGTCTTTGCCTTCAAGATATTCAAAGCAACAGATGAAAAAATAGATAATCGAACTGCTGCCGAAGCCTTCTAGTCAAGCAACTCCCAAACAACGTTCTCCATGTCCTTTGGTTGTGTACCAAATATCGAAAGATGCAACTCCTTCTGATAAAGATAATCCTCGATCTACATGCACCAAAACCCATAGTTATGACCAGTGAACTTCTTGATCTTGAACTTCCTGTTTTCCATCATCGTCTTGTTCACGTGAACCTTTTGAAACTTTGATACCAATTGTTGAGAACTATACACCCACTAGAAACAAACTAGCCTATAGGCTACGCAGTGATTGGATCCTTGTAAGGAACATAAACAAGCAGGAAGGACAATAGAGGGAGAGTATACCACGGTTTACGTGGTTTGGTAATAATGCCTACGTCCACGGGATCACATAGTTTCTACTACTTGCAGAGAGAATTGTTACAAGATGCTTACAAGCTTCTCAAGCCTCTTTAATGGCCAACAACCTAGTCCCAATGAAGAAGAAAAGTCTTCTATATCCCATAGGGACATACAAGTTTGTATCTATCTATTTAAGAAATGAAATCTCTAACTAGCTAATCAGGAAGAGTCCAAATTGGGGCATTTCAAAATTGTGCACATCAATCGATTGATTATTTGGAACATGATATAGATTGTTCTTCACATTGGCCACTTCTCGTCTCGCAAGCAATCAATTGCTTTTGAATGCTGATCGATCGCTATCTCCCAGCTTCGTTTCTTATATAATGAAATCAAGCACCAATGATCACTGTGGCCTACAATTGATCGTTCTATCAATTGTGCTTTTGTAAACATGGGCTGATGGATTGCTCTAGTGTAGTTATCGATTGCCTAGTCCAATTTAAGCTTTTATAACTCACAAAAACCCTATACAAACGTTGGGACAACAACCTCTCACCATGGAGAGAAAAAACCCTACATAGGGGGACCAAAAAACCGGTGAGGACAACTAAATCCACCCTGCATTGAGAGCAAGAAAATGGCCAGCCTGCAGGGACAAGGACCATCTGACACTTGAGAGTTGTAAAAGTGAGTCTATTGTCCATGGACCATCAATTGTCTCTTCAAATGAGCTTAGTCATTTCAGTTGATGGAACTATTTACATCTGATGGATCATTTGTATTTATTCACCATCTTTACTGAAAACTGCCAATTCCTACATGGGTTTATTGAATAATATGATTACATTATTTTTGCTTGCTCTGTGTGATGTTTTAGTGTGATGTGACCTGAAGTAACGCGCAACAACAACAAAAGAAATACTACTATTTATGCTTAGAAACGGTCTCCTTTTTAACGCTCAAAATTGACCGAGCAAAAAAATGTACAACTGCAACGAAAATTTAGTCAAGAGAGTTCTACAATTACATGTAAACTAATCACTCCAATACTATCTGTTTACAAAGGCCAGGTTAAGAAATCAGAAGATCGAGGCGAGTCTTTACAAAATGTTTCGTTTTCAATTAATTATGACAAGCTACAGAACAATCAATATTAATACAAGATGGCTATATTCACATGCTCAAATCAGCCCAATAGGCTAACAGGGAAGAAAAACATGATCGGCCAGTTTAAGACCGGCCACAGCTAGGTGGGTCTTTGGGATTTCTAAAGATCCGCTAACATCAGTAAGTAATAAAGTAAACTGGTAAGCATGCAAACGGCGCATGCTTTGCTTGTCAATTTGCTTTCCTGGCTTCTGCTCTCGTGCAGCAAATACTATTCATGTGACGTGAACAATTTAGATCTTCAATGGGGGATGGTGGAGCATTTCCATGACAGTGTGACAGCAAAAACCGCTCTTTAGCTTTGATAATAAGCTCCTGCACCAAACCTATAACACCAGTAAGTCACAACCCTATGAAAAGCATCAAACTGTAATTTGGGAGAGGTTATATTAACGTGGACCATGTAAATTACCAAAACAAAGTGCTAGCAATGGAACCAGAGGATTGCAATGTGATGATAAACCCGAATAGTTCAAAGTAGATCCGGTGTTCAAAATCCTAATAGTTGTTGACTAAATTTGTGTCAGATTGACTCTAAGTTTGATATACACTGCCTGCCATAGAAGCTGAACTTGCTGCTGAAGGACCAGACGCCCTCAAGGCTGTTTGTACTGGTGGCCTCAGACCCACGTTTACATAGTTCATTGCAACCCTGTTTGGTGGTAGGGATGATGCCATTGGTGGTCTAGATGAGGATGCCGGTAAACCAAGTCGAGCTGCAATTATTTGTGCTCTCTCATGGTAAAGTCGCTGTCTCACCCGGTCCACCTGCTCCTTTAACCTCATAATCACAGTTTCCACATCCACAAAGAGGGATAACTTGGTCTCCAACTTATGCAACTGCAACATGAAAACGACAGATGTAGAGCGCTTTAAGAAGATTAAATAGTCTTAAATGCCATTCTCTTCATACCTGTTTCTTAATTAACAAAGAGACAAGTTCCAGAATCTGGTCTTCCTCTTGGTCTGCTAGAAGTTTTGCCTTAACCGAAGCAGCTGAAAGAGCTGTCAAGGCTGCTCTCTTCAATCTATCCACACTTTTCTGATCATCTCTGTCTTCCATCAAGCAGCCATTCATCCCTTCCTTATTGTTTATTGCTTCAGCGGCTTCCACAGCTGCCAGTGTCATCATTGAGACAAACCAAAAAGAAATATCAGTGGCATACCAATTCAACATCAACTAGAGACTACTCAGAAAAAAAGCAATCTAATAGACAGAAGGATGATTTCCTTGCATTAAAAAAAAAAAGAAATGAAGAAAAGGAGAAATAAAGACACCTAGCAAAAAAAGAGGAGAAATGAAGCACATATAGAATCATGTTATCAACTTGGACATTATCCAAATTATTGACTCCGAATACTAATGAGCTTGATTGAAAACAAAAATTTCAATCATTTTTCCAGTTTTGAGGTCATGTAACATCATCTAAACCATCTATTTCTAGAAAAAACCAAATAAAGATTAACCACAAGTACTCGATAGAGAAAGAACTCAACAAACTAAAATTACAAAAAAGAAATTAGAAAATTTTGTTGCACAGCCTTTTACAATTATAGCCCTAACTTGAAGTGGCAAACTACAATACAACTGACAGTTGGCAGGCAAAAGGGGGCACTTCTTCCTCGGGGGAACCAAGCCGACAAATAAAATGGGTATAACATTGGTCAGCCCATTTCGCCATGCATACGGTCAACATGCAGGCTGGTGGTTCTGCCCCCGGATGTGATGTTGTGTATACTTAACATCATTTCATCCAAAAGCATAGGCACATAAAAGAAATCTTGCTTTCTTATTCAAAAAAGGTCACAGACTATAATCCATATCCAGATCTTTAAATCCCATGTATCTTCAAGATAATAAGAAGAAGACTTTTTGGCCATACTAGCTTTTAACATTTAACCACTACAACTAAGTGAAAATGAAAACAAACATTTTTTTACTGAAAAATGCTGATAAATATTAGATACACGTGTTTGATGAGTAACAAAATTGGCATACTTGTATCCTTCTCAGATTCAACAGTTATATTAGGCACATCCGATGGTTGTTTCTCCTTTTCTTCTGCAGGTACAGAATCAATATCCATCTTCACATGTGTTGTACTCTCTGAACACTGTCCATTCTCATTTTTTTTGCTCACTTCTCCATCCTCTTGTTGCGGAACTGTATCTGACACATCAGTCATATCTTTTTCCTTTTCCACAGAAGGTATATCGGTTGTATCTGACACAGCTATATCTGGTGTAGTATCTGTGGATAAAGCCAAATCACCTGGTTCCTTCACAGTCACACTATCAGCTGGGGTATCTCCGGTCATGGACAAATTACTCACTTCCTTCTCTGTTTCAGAATTAGGATTAACCTGCTCCTGCACAGATGGCTCAACTGATTCTGATAAAGTTTTTTGGCTAGTCTCTTTTTCATCGTCCTGTACCTTTTCAGACTGTTCTGGTAGAGAAGGCTGTGAGTCTTCTGCAGTAACTTCTTTCGCGTTACTCTTGTCAGAGAAGCCACTTGGGTCATCATTCTTTTCAACTATGTGATCTGTCTGATCAATTGAAGCAGCTGCAGAGCTGTAATCACCTGCCCCAATGTCAGAAACTGCATTTCAAAACAGACCAACCAGAAAAATAGGATTGCAAGCTGATAGAAGAAACAAACCTCTCGCAGACATTATGATCCTTCACACTGCTTGGAGGATCCTCCAGAAGGAAACAATGTCTAGCAGCCAACTGTATGCTAGGTGAATCCTCGGATATGGCTTTCTGTGCAGTACGGGCTGCAGCAGCAGCACCATCTGGCTCTACCAAGCCAGCCAAGAATGCCGCCTGCAAAACCTTTTTATCAGAAAACCCCAAGACCAAGAACTTGATATTATAGAAGAGGTCACATATGCTAAATGTTTCATTAAATTTTACCAATGTCATGACAGGATTTGATGCATCCATTAAGGAAAAGGACCCATCGGGCAGGGGAAAAGAACCAACAGCTTCAAAAGCAGCTTTAAGAGCATCAAGAGCAAGGTTAGACCCCATATCCTGGATATTATCCTCTAATTCAACTGCATCTTTTGGCTTCACTTCAACTGGATCCTTTGGCAGTTCGTCTGTGCCCTTTGGCTTTTCTTCAGCTGCATCATCTGCCTTCTCTTCAACTGCATCCTTCAGCTTCTCTTCAGATACACCTTTTGCCTTTGATATATCTGTCAAGGATGGAACAGGATGCTCTTCATCCACTGTAGGAATCTCTTTCTCAAGATTGGCGGCAACTGAAATAGATGATTTTTTTTCAACTGAATCTGATTTAGTTGTCCCATGGACTCCTAAATCAGCACTATCCTTATCCTCCAGAAATGGATCTTCAATTGGCATTTGAACGAAGTGCAATATGCATTGTGTCTTTGTCTTGGTAGCAACATGCTCAGCAATCTCGTTCCAGTTCTCACCAAAAAGCTCTAAGGCTTCAAGAAGAAGCAGAGTCTCCTGATCTGTCCAACTCCCTCCACTTGCACCAGGAGCCTCAGCAGGCTCCATAAGAATGAAATCCGCCGAAGTCATGCCAGAACCAAATTTACCATCATTATAGCACTCACTACATAAATCAAAATCTGCCTGTTCAAACATGAATACACAAAGCAACAATCAGATCGAACATTCATAGGCCAAATGAAAGGAGGCATTTGCAAGAAATAAAGAAAGGACTGACACTTATAGAGGGATACAAGAAATTTGTTATATCAAAGAAGTCCATTGTTAAAAATATATATTTTGCTAAGGGCACTAAAATGTACAACCACAATGCCTGGAACAGAAGTCACACAGTCAACAAATTGAAATGATTGAAGTTTTCTACTAGGTATCATGTTAGGTCTACTCCTACCACATGTCCCAAATTTCTTCTGGACCTATGTGACTTTCTTTTATGCATGTATAATACATGTTGATCATTAGTTTCATCACAGTTAATAATAAATAAGAGAAAAAAAGATAAGTAAAGAGAGTAATATATTATGAAAAAATAATCTGACCTGCTTCTGGCAATGATATCGCTTGCGAGAGCAATCTGCAGAGCAAGAGTTGCAGTGGTATTCGACTTCAGGTCCCTCAGGCTTTATTAAATCCTCAAAAATGAATGAGTCTGGAAGCAACTGAGGGAGCGCGGATAGTGCCGGCGAGGGCACTTTTGGGCCAGACAGAGGACAGGTCTGAACCATCTCAAATTTGTATAGTTTCTGAACCAAAGATGAAGATTTAATATTCTCATCTCCACCAGCTTTTGTTTCAGCAGACTCAGTAGGAAGGAATGGGTGAAAGTTGATCAATCCCCAGTGATCCAAAAATTCCATCACTTCTTGCTGTGCATCCAAATTTCCAACAGACATCTCCGACAAGTGCTTCAGCTCGACATTTGTCTTTGGATCAGCATGAAATTTCTTCATGATTGCATTTCGTATCTCCATGTACATGTCCCGTGTTCTGTCCTCCATCTTTCCATTGAAAAAAGAGGGCACACCATGCTCCTCAATAGTATGAATTTTTGTCCAAGAATACCATCCTAAATGGTTAAAAGACAAAATATGTTACAGAATTACGTATGATAAAAGAGAAAATTCTTTGCTCTTTTTTATTTTATACCTTTCCGAGGATTGGGTGGAGCTTAGCTATCCTACTGGCAAGACAAAGACATATTCAAAGCACATATTATAACAAAGCAATAATCAAACAATGGAAAGAGAATTAACATGTCATTAGCCAGAAATAGTGAATGACTTCATTGAGGAATACAAAATTTGCTATCATTCATTACTTCCAATTGAACATGCGAGACATGACCCTTCATGACACCATAAATGCCATAGTTTCAGAATCAAAATATCAAGCCATGAAGAGCATACAGAAAATGTAAAAGTGAATAAAAAAGCTACAAGTATAAACACTGATGAAAAAAGTGTACTGAACAAGAGTGAAAAAAACAAATTGCTATACTTGTAATATGAGTGAAAAGCGAGCACACAAATACAAACGACCTACACGAAATCTGAGGTAAACTCTCATACTAACACGAGGTCTGATGTAGAAGCGCCGTTAGAATTTTTTTCTTATAATGAAAACAATTAAGCAGAATACATGTGAGCAAAAGCTATTGGAGGTTTTTGCTCTGATTATCTTTCTGAAGCGACCCTCAAGCGAGGAAATAAGGAGTTCAAACAAATGAATAAGTAGTGTTTGATCGCGTTATTCCAATAATTCTCTGAAATTTACAAATGGGAAGCCCCGGATTTCAGACTCCATAACTTAAGACAAATAAGAGTAATTGGAACAACAATGATGTAAAAGGAGAACACAAAGGAGGCGACTTGGCTACGCTATTCAGACATTTACCAGCAGGGATGGGAACCACATGCGCACTGGGGTGACGGGATTTAACGGCTTCGAACTCGGCATCAAACGCGGGCGTCTCGGGAGCCTTGGGGGACTCCTCCTTGGACGAAATCGACGCTCCATCAGCCGTAATCGGTTCCCTAGATCCGGGAGCCGGCTGGAGAGGCGACAGCTGGGGCAGACGCTGAGAAACAGCCAAGGCAGCGAACTTGTTGGGGGACTGGCGTGCACGGGTGCAGGGGCCGTTGTGGAGAGGAGGGAGGTTCCTCTCGCGGGCGAGGCGCTTGGCAGAGGCGGCGGAGTTGGATGCGCCCGAAGCCTTCCGCTTGTGGGAGCCGGCCCGCCTCCGGGAACCCTCCTCCGGAGGTGCAGCGGTGGCGGTGGCGAGGGCTTTCTCTTCCATGGGAAGGAGGTGGTGACTCTGACCTCACGGCTTGTGGTTATGGGGGGGGGGGGGGGGGGGGGCGATAGAAATCGGGCATCGACTCGGAGATGATGATGAGAGTGAGACGGCCGACCGACGACCCCCGACCCCTTTATTTTTAACTCTAGAAAATTCAATGGAGCGGAGAAACTCATCCATGGGGGCGGGCCGCGGGGCAGGAGCAAGAAAAGGCCCCACCCCATAGCTTTGCTGCAGCCGAGAGCCGGAGTCCAGTCCAGTGCACTCACTGCCTCATCCATCCGCTGTTTTGAGTGTAGTTTTTTGGACCATGAAGCAGGCGATGGACCCCCACCCCGTCCATCCTACGTGGCAGGCAGCAGCGCCTACTCCACTCTTCTTCTATGCATGCTCCAACTTCCAATGGTACCAAACCAATTTTCTATTTTCTTTTTTTTTTTTTATTAGTAAGGGGGGGTATCACCCGAATTCAAAAAAATACAAGGGGGACCCGAGCTGCTTCTTATATAGCATTGCATCCGGTCACTAATTTTTTTTAGCCTTGGATGCTTTTTTTATTTTTAAATAATAGAAGAGAGTGGAGATCGAATTGGGAGGTTAGGGCTATGTTTTAAGGCCCGACCCATAAAAAAGTGAATTAAGGCTATGTTTTAAAAATTTTGGGCGGTATGACTATGTTTTAAAATTTTCAGCCTTCCTTAAATAGGGCAAGGTTTGGGTAAAGAGGAAAAAAATTAGTAGGCCTATTTTTCCAGCCCTTAAATATTAAAATTATTAATTTTATATTTTTTAAAGCATTCGACACAAGTTGAAATAGATAGAAAAATGGTAAAGTGTGCATATGTTAAGCAAGGTAACCAGCTTTTAAACTTGCAACTCATCACACTTAGTTGTGAATTACTTCATCTAAATCCCAAAGACATATTATCTTGTGTCTTATAAGGTTAACTAATAGGACCCATTCCAAGATTGTTAGATTTTTTTATTAAAAATATTTTAAAAAATCTTGACTTGGGCCAAACCCGCTTAGAGTTGGACTAGGGCTTGACATTTGAAAGCCCACCTAAATATAGAATCGGGCTAGGACCAAGAATTATGCTTAAAAGGCTAGATCTAGGGCCCAACCATGGTTTCAACACTATCTAAGATCTCTCGAAGAAGAGATATGACTACCAAACCAACTTATTAATAAAAAATAACTTTGTTAGAAAAATAATCCAAAATATAAAAGAAATAATATACGCTTCCGATTGGTTGAGCTATCTTAATCAATTGTAATTTGAATAATCCGTAGATCAGTAAACAAGGGAAAATGTCATCTACGGGGTGACCTTCGAGACTTGCATCAAAATGATTGGGATTGTAATTTAAAAACATGGCTTGATAAATCAATGGTCATACATATGCCTCTGGTTCTCCAATTTGAAACATAACATCAATGGAGCGTGAAATGCTAAAACATCATCTATTTAATTGATATGGATGATATATGCAGTTTGTCCAACTAAAATCCAATTAGGGATTTTGTTAGGTGGATTATAAAGATTATCATTTTCCAAATCTAAAAGCACCCATTAACGAGTCCCAAACATAGTTAGCTCCGCTAGATCGAACTGAACTTGAATCAAGTTTGAATTAATTTTATCAGAGTTTGAAGACACCTCAATTTCACTCGACTTGAATCGTCAAACTCAGCTCAAATAAGATTCAATCTCAAATATAATTTACAAATTGCAGTACTTAATTTGTATTAATTAGGTCAAATTATTACGAAAAATATATTTTGGGCTAGACTCAAGCCTACACCCAAGTTTCTTATATAAGAGATTCGACCTCAAACTTTCTAATCAAGTCAAGCCTCAAGCTTTCTAATCAAATCAAGTTCAGGCTAAAAGGTATAAGTCTTGCTTTAACAATTCAAAATTTGAGTTTGAGTTAAATCAAACTATTACTCTCCTTGGCTCATTAACACCGCTCTTAGGAAAAAAATTCAAAAATAGACTTCACTTTTGGCCAAAATACATATTTAGCCAAAAAAAGTTGATTTTACAAAATTAGAGTTGTGCACGTTCAAATGAGCCACACGTTCACCAAAAATACCAAAAAAATCCCTCCATCATAATAAAGCTGAAAATGCTCATTCGAAGTGAGTCTAACCTGATGGTTTCCTCCCAGACACGTTTCTGATGTGCCCAACGTAAGCACAATCGGTACAAGAAGTTCTACGCAAGAGAGAGAGGAAGAAGAAGTAATAAAATAACAAAATAGTAACTGATATGCTTGCATACCGAACCAAGGAGGAAGACCACCCCTTTATGGGGAGTTGCGCCCTCCAACATTGGGAGTCATGCCGCTAGTGGGCCCGGATATCTCGTGGCCCACTAGTGTGCCTAACACTAGTTCACAGTACAATAACAATGTCATTCTACCACTGATTTAAGGGAAACTAGCCTAATGTACTGAAATAAACAAGAAGTAATAGTCTAGTGTACTCAAATAAAGACAAGTAATGAATCAAGTGTACATGCACAACACTCCACCACGCTTCCGCACACGCCTTATCCTCAAGGCAACCAAGATGGGTAGCGAGACATAAACTCATCCTCGAGCATACATGT